>JAANYP010003976.1:0-55384 GCA_020465985.1 Centrapalus pauciflorus
TTTTAGACATGCTCCATCAAATGCAAATTCAGCATCCTTAGCTAAAAGATTACACAACGGCTTGGAAATGGTGCTGAAATCTTTGATAAATCTTCTATAGAATCCAGCGTGTCCCAAAAACGATCTCACTCCCTTAACACTGGTTGGTGGTGGCAAAGATGAAATAAGCTGAATTTTTGCCTTGTCCACTTCCATTCCCTTCTCCGAAACCACATGGCCTAAGACAATTCCCTCCTTGACCATGAAGTGGCTCTTCTCCCAGGTCAACACCAAATTCGTTTCGGTGCACCTTTTCAAGACTTGCTCCAGATGGTACAAACAACCCTCAAACGTCTTATCAAAGATGGAGAAATCATCCATAAAAATTTCTAGCGAGCCTCCTACCATATCTGAGAATATCGCCATCATGCAACGTTGAAACGTGGCAGGAGCGTTACACAACCCAAACGGCATCCGTCTATAGGCGAATGTCCCGTAAGGACACGTGAACGTGGTCTTTTCCTGGTCATCAGGGTGGATAGGAATCTGATTGTACCCTGAATATCCATCTAGAAAGCAATAGTACTTCTGGCCTGCCAGCTTCTCAACTATCTGATCTATGAAAGGTAACGGGAAGTGATCCTTTGATGTGGCTGCATTCAACTTCCTATAGTCAATGTAGACCCTCCAACCTGTTACTGGTCTGGTTGCAATCTGCCCATCTTCGGTGTTTATCACTGTCACCCCCGACTTCTTGGGCACGGTCTGTGTAGGGCTGACCCACTGGCTATCAGGAATGGGGTAAATAATACCCGCATCTAACCACTTCAACACCTCCTTTTTTACCACTTCTCTCAAGTTTGGATTGAGTCTCCGTTGTGCATCCCTTGATGGTTTACTATCAGCCTCCGTGATAATTCTGTGCATACAAATGGTAGGACTTATCCCTTTTAGATCAGAGATTGTCCAACCCATAGCTGCCTTATGCTTTCCCAAAACTTCAATCAGCGCCTCTTCTTCCTCTTTTGTCAAATCCGAAGCTATAATCACTGGCAAACTCTCTTGTGGCCCCAAAAATACATATTTGAGATGTGTGGGTAAGGCCTTGAGTTCCAGTGTAGGAGCTTGCTCCAAAGATGGTTTGTTTGACTCAGGGAGATTTTTTGGTAACTTCTCAAACTTGACTGACCATGGCGGTTGCTTACTCGGCTTTGTTACTCCAAGCATCTCTTCTAAGCTCATCAACCAACCCCAATCCGCCTTCTCTTTCTCTTGGCATGACAATGCATATCCCAACTCGTCCCTGCTAGTCATGAGTGATGCCTGTGATCCTGCTAACTCATCAAGGTAATCTATAAAATAGCACTCTGAATCATCAGAAACATTAGAAACAGCATTGAAAACATTTAACTTTAATTTCCTATTCCCGAAGGCTAAGTCCAAGGCACTCGTCCTACAATTAATTTGGGCATTAACAGTGGCCAAAAATGGCCTACCCAAAATAATTGCAGGCTGGTTATCCCGACTTCTTTGATCTGAATCTAACACAAGAAAGTCCACCGGGTAATAGAAATCCTCAACTTTTACAATCACATCGGTTAACATGCCCCTTGGAATCTTAGTGGATCGATCAGCTAGTTGTAACACCACATCTGTGGGTGCTAGGCTTCCTAAATCGTGCTGATCGAATAAGTTTCCAGGGAGTATGTTAACACTTGCTCCCAAATCTAGCAATGCTTTTTTAATCCTGATATCACCTATAGTAACAGAGATAAGAGGTGAACTTAGATCCTTAAGCTTGGGTGGCAATGAACTTGAAACTACTGCACTTACCTGCTCCGTGAGGTTGATTTGCTTCGGCAAGACCGTAGGATACTTGCACTTTTGAGTGCACAAATCCTTCAGAAACTTTTCGTACGCTGGAATTTGCTGCAATGCTTTCACCAATGGAATGTTGATCCTCACCTGATTGAAGGTGTCCCATAGATCCTCTATCTGCGGCCCTTTCTTCCCATACATCGGTCTATTCGGGTCCTCTAAAGCTGATGGGTATGGAGGTATCGGTTCAGGCTTTGGCTGCTCTTCTTTTTGCACCACAACTTCCTCAAACTGAACTTGCTTCCTCAACTTTACCTCCTTCTCAGATTCTGAATGTGGAGCTTTCTTCCCATCATCTATAGTCTCCTCAACATCACTATTTTCATCTTCCACTTCCGGCATCACAACTTTGTTATCAACCTTCTTACCACTTCGCAAGGTAGTAACTTTCTGCAACTCACTCACTTCATTCAGCTCTTCCACCTCATGTACTGATTGCTTTTCTTTGCCTTTGGAATGAGACGGATTGACTTGGGTATTACTCGGTAATCTACCTTCATCTCTTTTCGTAAGCTGATCTGCGATCTGCCCCATTTGCTTCTCTAGACTGGCCATTGACTTCGTCTGCACATAGGATTGTTGCTTTAGGTAATCCATAAGCTGATCCATCTTTGAATCCTTAGGAGCTTCATGAGCAACAGGTTCCTTTTCTTCTTTAGTACCCGATGATGTACCACCATAAAAATTCCTACCCTGTGGGTACCGATTCCCTATATCAAATCTGGGTTTTGAATACTCCTCGGCTCTTTGATCATCTTTCCAACGAAAGTTAGGATGACGCCTCCACCCAGGATTATAGGTTTCTGAATGAGGGTCAAACCTATCTTGCCTTGGTCGAAAACCCGAGATCTCACTTGCTTGCTCGCCTTGCACATGGTAACAAAATTCTGAAGTGTGAGTATATTCCCCACAAGTGACACACATCACCGGTCATCGCTGTTCTGTTTGCTCCTTTTTCATCAAAACATCCAACTTCTTGCTAAGAACTTCTATGTTTGTCGTGACATCCCTTTTCCAAGCATTATCAATTCCCAATACTTGAACTCCAATTGGCGTCTCAGACCCGGCTTGTACCTTTGACCCCTTAGCTAACTGTGCCAACAATTCCCATGCCTCATCATGCTCTTTGGCCAAGAATGTACCCCCCGAGGCTGCTGTGATCATGTTTCTGCTCTCTTGACTGATTCCATCGAAAAAGTTCTTCACCAACATCCACTTGGGTACCTCATGATGTGGACATGCCCGTAACATCTCATTCAGTCGCTCAAAAGCCTCATGAAATTGTTCCCCCGGCTTCTGCTTAAAACTGGTAATGCTGTTCCTCTTTTCAGTGGTTTTACTAATCGAATAAAACTCGTTGAGGAAAGCCCTCTTCATCTCCTCCCAATTATGAATGCTATTAGCTGGTAGAGAAGTGAACCAGTGTTTAGCTTTATCCTTAAGAGAGAATGGGAACAATCGTAGTTTGAGGGTGTCCACAGGTAGTCTTTGCACTCTATTAGCCTTGCATATCGCTGAGAATTCTGCTAGGTGATCGCATGGTTCTTCGCTCTTTGTTCCATGAAAATGAGGAATGATGCTGAATAAGTGAGTCTTTATCTCCGGTTCATTCTCAATTTCAGGATACAGAATCGGTGACATATCAGGAACATCACCCAGTCGTATGAGCCTCAAAAATAACCCAAAAACTCTATATAGATAGGGCAAGTGGGATCGAATCCACAGGGAATGTTAGGTTGCTAAACTAGTCTGAACACTGCTTGGATTAAGCTTGAAATCATTTGCTTTTGAACTAATTTCCTACTGTAAAGTACTATTGTGGCAATGTCACACACAAGAATTGAATTTAAGAAGTGTCACTAGCGGAAAGAGGGTGTTTGCTCTCTCGTTATACACACTATGGCAATTCAGAATGTTATGGATTCCATTTACATGAATTGATATGAATTCGCAACTTATGCTCCAAAACAACGTATACCACTCTATTGACTGTCTTCCTCCCCTATAGAGAGTGGGCACAACCAATGACATGGATATCAACCATTTCAGATACACTCACTGTTCGCTCACATTTATTCATGCAAATATAATCCCGTTTACAGTTTCCATATGAATGAATTGGTTTTCACAACAAATATTCTTAAGACGAAGTATGCACCGTCTATTAATTGTCTTCCCCATATTAATGAGCCGGCACAACTAATGATATTACTATACCCCGTTATATTCAATACCCATTGATTACGACCATTCATTCACATGCATGTTTCACAACTAATGTTCTTAAGACAGCGTATGCAACTTCTATTAATTGTCTTTCCCTTTGTCACAGAGTTGGCAAAACTAATTAGATCACTATACACTGTTACATACAACCCTCGTTGTTCAACACACATTCATTCACAAATAAGATCCACAACCCCTTTAAGCACAAATGGAAACTGAAATTTAATCAAACATTCATTCAAACCATAGTATGCAAACTAAAGAACAAACACCACAAGGTATTTAGCCGAGCATAGCTTGGATTAACTTACTAACAATGTCAAACACGGATGAAAACATTAAAGCTACCAATATTGTGTAAATACAATTAATTGGACTCCAACGCTTGATCTTTGTTCGATTCCTGTTGATTTCCTCCTCTGATTCGCCTCCCAAAATCGCACTTTTGTGTGTGTGGAACTGCCAAATTGCGAACCCCTTCAAAATGGTAACTTCTGCCCTCAAAAACTGCAGCTTTCGCACAACTGCCGCATCAGCGTCGCCTCTGGCGTCTGAGACGCTGGCTAGGACGCTCAGACTCTGTTTCAGGGAGTTTTTGGCGTTTCCTTGGCGTCTGGGACGCTGGCTAGGACGCCCTGCACTAAATTCACCTTCCAAGCTGCCATTTCCTTTACTTTCTTGTCAAGCAACTGAAATTACAAAAATCTACATTAGCAGTACCAATTATCTCACATTTACACAACAAAACATAGCAAAAACACATGAAAATAGCAGTGATTATATCACTGATCAAACCTCCCCAACTTACACCTTGATCGTCCCGAACAAGGCATCAAAACAGAGATAAAAAGGATGAAACGATTGATTTTTCCAACCTTAAAAGCATGAACTTTTGGCATGATAAAACAGTGAATGATCAAACTCAAATGCTAACATGTTCAAGCTATGGGCTTTCCTTTCTAATAAATCCTTAGGCATTGATTTTTAGCTTAAGGTTATGAGTTACTTCACTTAACACCCAATTGCACACTTATTTTGGAGCACTTTTCTGCTCTGTATTTCAAGTTGATACTAACACTTCGATCATGACTTTCTAGCAAGTCCATGTAATAGGATTTAGGTCAATCGATCCCAAACCAGACGGTCTTAGGTGATTAGGCATGACGGTACCCCACAGACTTAATTTCCCGAACTTACTAGGCCACGTGTTAGCTTATTCAACTCTTTTTTTCTCTTTTCCTTTTCTTTCTTCTTTTTTTTATATATTTATATTTTCCGTGCAATGCATACATTACTCTCCCCCTTATTGCCATCAATTCCAAAGATTTATTAACGAAGGAACCAACCAATAACTCCCATGCTAAACACTTACACTCAATCATACTTCCTTTTTCATCAAACCCAAAAGCTACTTTCTCTTAAAACTATCAAACTCATGGTGCTCACCCCTCTTGAACTCTCATCTTCACACTTTGCACAAACCAATCATGTATAAGCAGTAAAGGAATGATCATGATACTACCACCATAACAACAGTTGCAAACATAAACTAAACACCTAAGAAAACTACTGAAACTGGAAAGTGCAATAAATTAAACAACGGAAATGAAACGAAAGTACCCGGGGATGCAACGGCGCCATTTTGATAAACCCAGTCGTATGAGCCTCAAAAATAACCCAAAAACTCTATATAGATAGGGCAAGTGGGATCGAATCCACAGGGAATGTTAGGTTGCTAAACTAGTCTGAACACTGCTTGGATTAAGCTTGAAATCATTTGCTTTTGAACTAATTTCCTACTGTAAAGTACTATTGTGGCAATGTCACACACAAGAATTGAATTTAAGAAGTGTCACTAGAGGAAAGAGGGTGTTTGCTCTCTCGTTATACACACTATGGCAATTCAGAATGTTATGGATTCCATTTACATGAATTGATATGAATTCGCAACTTATGCTCCAAAACAACGTATACCACTCTATTGACTGTCTTCCTCCCCTATAGAGAGTGGGCACAACCAATGACATGGATATCAACCATTTTAGATACACTCACTGTTCGCTCACATTTATTCATGCAAATATAATCCCGTTTACAGTTTCCATATGAATGAATTGGTTTTCACAACAAATATTCTTAAGACGAAGTATGCACCGTCTATTAATTGTCTTCCCCATATTAATGAGCCGGCACAACTAATGATATTACAATACCCCGTTATATACAATACCCATTGATTACGACCATTCATTCACATGCATGTTTCACAACTAATGTTCTTAAGACAGCGTATCCAACTTCTATTAATTGTCTTTCCCTTTGTCACAGAGTTGGCACAACTAATGAGATCACTATACACTGTTACATACAACCCTCGTTGTTCAACACACATTCATTCACAAATAAGATCCACAACCCCTTTAAGCACAAATGGAAACTGAAATTTAATCAAACATTCATTCAAACCATAGTATGCAAACTAAAGAACAAACACCACAAGGTATTTAGCCGAGCATAGCTTGGATTAACTTACTAACAATGTCAAACACGGATGAAAACATTAAAGCTACCAATATTGTGTAAATACAATTAATTGGACTCCAACGCTTGATCTTTGTTCGATTCCTGTTGCCTTCCTCCTCTGATTCGCTTCCCAAAATCGCACCTTTGTGTGTGTGGAACTGCCAAATTGCGAGGTTGGAGCTTGTGAGATGGAATGGTGTAGGGATAGCAGAGGCATCCGAAGACACGAAGATGGGAATAGGTGGGAGGTTTGTTGAAAAGTTTCGTGAAAGGGATGTAATTTTGGATAGTAGTGGATGGTAGGATGTTGTATAAGTGGATAGCCATGAATAGGGCTTCCACCCAAAACCGAGGCGGTAAGTGAGCTTGAAATAGGAGAGCGCGGATGAAATTATTTATGGTACGAATCATGCGTTCAGATTTTCCGTTTTGTTGGGATGTTTGAGGACAAGAGAAACGAAATTGGATGCCAGCACTTTGAAAAAGATTATGTTGAGGTGTGTTATCAAATTCACCACCATGATCACACTGAAACGCTTTGATTTCTTTTTGAAATTGAGTTTTAACGTACGCTCGAAATTGTTGAAACTTGACAAACGCATCACTTTTATTTTTAAGAGGATACACCCACAGCAAATGAGAAAAGTGATCAAGAAACAGAACATAGTACTTAAAGCCACCATTGCTCGTAATAGGTGATGTCCATAAATCTGAATGTATTATATCAAATGACTCATTAACGACAGTACTTGAAGAATGGAAAGGGTGTCTGGCATTTTTGCCTAGTTGACACGCGTGACACAAACTTGAAGGTTTGGTAGTATTACAATTAATGAAATTACTAGAAATAAGAAAACGAAGCATATCGTCTCCCGGATGACCGAGGCGTTGGTGCCAGGTGGTGTGACTGGTTGTGTGACTGGAAGACAGAAAAGCAGATTGATTGATGGTGGAAAGCGGGTACAAGTCGCCGTCACTGTCACATCGTAGTAGTTGTTGACGAGTCGTGAGATCTTTCACAGAAAAACCAAACTTGTCAAATTCAACACTACAATTGTTGTCACGAGTGAAACGACGAACGAAGATAAGGTTTTTGATTATCTGAGGGGTGACAAGAACGTTTTTTAAATATAGAGGACGATGAGATGTGGACAAAATGCTATGGCCGGTGGTGGTAGCGGATATACTAGCCCCGTTTCCAACAACGATAGACGGAAGTAATGAATTATTAAAAACAGTAGTAAGATTACCTGTCTCCGCGGATATATGCGAGGTAGCACCGGTGTCCATGTACCACCCAGAGTTAAGAGTGTTCGCCGGTGGCTGCAAAGGTATAGTACTGAATGCTTGAGGGAGCGTAGTAGGTGGAGGTGGGTATGATTTAAAGGTCCAATAGCCGTTAAGGGTTGGAGTTATGGTTTGTTGGGGCATTGGTGGATTTGCGGAAGTAGTGGGTTGTGTGTTTGACATTTTAGAGATTAAAGGGCTGTTTCCGGTTGCTTACCGGCGAGGTAGGGTTGGCGGCCGCAGATGAGGGATAAGGAGAAGGTGGCTGCGGCGATAGAGAAGAGACATAGGTGATCTGCGGCGGTTTTAGGGTTTTAGGCGGCGGCAGATTTAGGGTTTTAGGAGAGGGTTATGGATGTTTTGGGCGGATTATGACGGCAAGAAGATGAAGGCGGTGGCTAGGGTTTGAGGCCGTAGGAAAAACGACGATTAGGGTTTAGGGTTTTCAGAGAAGCCGGAGGCGACAGGGGTTAACGGCCGGCGGCGGCGGCAATGGGTTTAGGGTTTATGTGAAGGCGGCAGACGGCGGCTAGGGTTTGCGGCCGCAGAGGTGATGGGCAGCAGATAGGGGCGACGGCGACAGCAGATTGGGGCGACGGCGACAGGAGATAGCGGCCGGCGGCGGCAGCAATCTGTTTAGGGTTTAGATTTAGGCAGGCAGACGGCGGCTATGGTTTGCAGCCGCAGAGGGGGAGGGTAGCAAAAGGATCAGGGCGGCAGCGGCGGTTGGCTTGCGATTAGGGTTAGGGTTGCAGCGGCGTTGGGCGGCGCCGGAGAGGGCGGTGATGGGCGGCGCCGGTGATGGTGGCTCGAATTAGGGTTAGGGGTAGAAGGAGGAGAAGGAGAGGGGAGAAATTAGGGTTAGGGTTATTGCTCTGATACCATGTTTGACTATCAAGGTTCCATGTCCATTCAATAACGAAAGCAGAAATATAAATACAATAGGATGGGCCAACGGGCCAATAGACCAATGACACATAATAGGCTAAGGCTAAACATTATATCTAAACCATCGGTTAATATTCAGATCCCCCAAACTTCTTTAATTTGTTTCCCGCAGAATCCTCAGATGCACTACGAACAAAACGAATGCTCAGTCTTCCGTAAACTATCTGCAGCCTAACAGTAACACTAACATCACTTTCCATCAAATCTCGAGTGACATCCTTCTTCTTCAGTTCAGTAGTTGAGAGGGTCCCGTATTTCTCACTTAGAAAGTTCTTGACATCATTATCATCATCATACACACCTAAGAAAAATGCAATTTCCAAATTTATTGAACATCAACCAATTTTTAATTAGTGCAAAATTACAGCCTGCCATATGGAACATATTCATGCATCTTGTAAACAAGATACACAACGTAATATTTATGCAAAATTGATTTGGCTCCTAAATCAAAACAGAAAGAGCCATAATTTTTGAACTACACAAATTTATGTCTCATGAAAATTGACAAAAAAAAAATTAGAGATCTGGCGGGGTCCGCGGGGATAAGATTTATAGTAGAGACTTGTACAGACCATCGCGAACATGCGCAAACTTAAAATGAATATAATTTCTAAACCAGGAAAGTTACCGGGCTCATGACTAATCTGCTTTTCCGTTTATAGCCCAACCTCCGGGCAAATTTTCCATATTTTTAGGCTCCAATTTCAAAAGTCCCTCAGTTTCAGAGATTTTTGCAAATTTGCTTATTCCTTTTTTTGATGTAAAACCACATGAAAAATCAAGAAATTTCGTCAATAATGGGCTATCTTAGGTAGGAAAATCTTATAGTTTCGACAAATTCTTGTTTTTGACTATTGGCAATGTCCTTCGTAATTAAGAACCTACACTCCTAGAAAAGTGTGTGCGCGCGTCTATATATATATATATATATATATATATATATATATATATATATATATATATATTATACAGGGTCAGGTTCTATAGGGCACCTATATGCATTGTACACTTTGGGTACCTGTATGCACCGTTAGATCTTGAATTTTAATGGTTCAGATTGTAGTGGCAAAATGGTAATTAACTTGAAAATGGATGCACGGGTGCATAACTTCTCGTGCGCGGAAGCGCAAATTCGGAATATGCTTGAATTCAGAAAATATTCTATCCGAATATAAACAAACATGATGCATCTTCATCCAATTTATTGGATTCGTCTTCAAACACGATGCATCTTCATCCAATTCAATTTCAAACATGATGCATTTCGACTATATTCATCCTCGTCTTTGTTCCATCATTATGCATCACCAAAATCGTGATGCATTTCGGCCATATTCATCCTCGTCTTTGTTCCATCATTATGCATCACCAAAATCGTGATGCATTTCGACATTTAAACGTGTTAATTTCGTGATGCATCTCTAAAATTTAAACGTGTTCATCAACGTCTTCAATGTGTTCATCATTGTCGTGATGCATTGCTGTTGTGCATCATGTTTGAAACAACCAATACCATATGCTCCAACTATTTCTTGGAAGCAATAACCACCAACATTAATAAAGAATCTTAGAATTCTTTGACTAGCCATAAGCATGATACAGAATCGTAGAATGAACTGTTTGTGAAAAAACTGATACTCAAAAACCATGATCAACAGACGCAAACAAATTCTCGTCAACATCGATGCTCATGTATGCTGCAGAGTTGCATACCGACGGTGGACAACGATGGTGGTGCTGGGTCTATGGGTAGAAGTAGTGGTTGTCTTGTGAAAACTGGTTAAGAGAAAGAGAGATGGAGAGAGGCTAGCCATGAAAGAGAAAAGGAAAGAGAGAGAAAAGGGGATGGATTTATGGAAAGGTGGTTGATCATTTTATTTAGTTTCCTAAATAAATGATAAATATTAAATTAAATCTTATAATTTAACAATATATTATTAAGCATTCCCAAAATGCCCTTAATGCACCCTTTGTAAACAAGCAATGCATTTTTGGTTCCCATTTGGTTCCCGATGCATATGGTGCCCCATAGAACCTCAATCTATATATATATATATATATATATATATATATATATATATATATATATATATATATATATATATATATATATATATATATATATATGGGGTGGGTTCAATGGAGAACCTGATGCATCGAAAAACCTTGAAGAATCACAATGCATCGCTAGAAAAACTGAAATGCATCACGTAGAAATCGATGCATCACGCGGGAATTTGATACATCAAGTGGAAAGAATGTAAAAAACGATGCATCACTCGAGACTTTGATGCATCACGTGGAAATAATGATGCATTACGGGGGAATTGTGATGCATTTGTGGTGGTGCATGGAGGTTCTTCAAGGTTCTTCGATGCATGAGGTTCTCCATTGAACCCCACCTCCATATATATATATATATATATATATATATATATATATATATATATATATATATATATATATATATATATATATATGGTTGAGATCTATGGAAAACTGGAAAACCAACCTGTTTGGTAATAAGACTCAAAAGGGCGTAAAAGACATTTTTGAAATTATTTTAATTAACTCTTTAAATAATTACGGAATCTGTTTAATATTAATAATAAAACCATCTAAATTTATGGATTACGATTGTCTCTCTAATGCAGTTAATCTAATTTTTTCGATGTAACCATGGTGTTTTTTTTTCTTTTGGTTTTTGTTCTGCCACTGCAATACTCCATACCATGATGGATAAATATTATGAATATCAAGAAAGCAATGAACATCTGCATTCATCCAGACTGCACAAGTGCATATTTAACCTTTTTTCCCCTTTCTTTTTTAAATAAATCAACTTGGCTATTAAGTCATGTGCACAAGTACAAATTTTAACAACAATTAATATATGCATATGTATTGATAATTTGATAGTAAACATAAAACCAATAATGAACATACGCATATTGACATTTACTATATTAATAAAATCATATTGAACAAGTTCATAACAATTAACACGTATAATCACAATGGACAAGTTCATAAATCATATTGAACAAGTTCATACAATCACATTGAACAAGTTCACAAGAAAAAAAAAATACATATATCCACAATATATAGGTAATGAACATGCACTATGGATGACATATGTATTGAACAAATGAATAACTAAAGATATAGAGAAAAATGAACAAAACTCGTAACATGTACGAATGATATATGTATTAAACAAGTACATGACTCGAAGAGCTGAAGATATAGCGTATTGAACAAGTTCATCTGGTGCAGGCTTATGAACACAGTGCAGTGATGACATTTTCTGGTTGCAAGAATAAGACAACGATGACACACGATGGTAACTCCCCCATGGACCTAAGTCTCCACCGCGACAACTGTGACAACGAAGGCTCTCGCACGAACGACGTCACAATCTTGCTATACAGGTTAGGCGGAGATGTCGGTGGCTCCTCTTCTTCATCCACCTCTATTATTCATCGAGAAGGCCACCAACTATACTTCTGCTTTTGTCCATCAGTCACAACTGCCGCTTTCGCAGTTGCATCAACATAAAGTTGAGAATTGGATCGAGTAGTATATGCATGCGACGACCAATCTCTCTTCATTAAAACATCGTATCCATTATGAATCCAAAAATCGTTAGGTATATGAATTCAAAAAAACGTCTTTTTATCTCTGTACATATCTTTTAATATTAAAATAGTTTGCTATTGATCAGAAGATTGTCAAACGAACTACTACGAAGAGGAAGAATGATAAAAGTATTTTTTTTAGTGAAAAAGAAGTAGATAGAATCAACCGAGTGAAAAAATTATATGAGAATCATTTTTTTTGAGAAAAAACTTTTGAAAGGAAGAATGATAATGATCTTTAAATCTTCTGACAATATTTAGAAATAGGTTGCGCGAGCAACAAGCACACATCAATCAATTGAGAGATCTCCCCATTATACCCTTCTCGAAAATTTAATGGCATTTTAATTAATAATATCTATAATATAATTAGTTATTCCTATTTTAAATCTCAGCCACAAGTTAATACAAAATGGATATGATGGTTATAATTGATTTTTCGATACTCCAATCTAAAATGGTACTCCATGGATCTTTTATATATATATTCCCACCTTGTTGTAATAAGAGTATAATGTATCTAGCATTCTAGCTTCATTCTAGCTTTGTGGTGTCATTGTGTCCATGTTTCATCCTAATAATCAAACAATAGTTTCTATGTTGATCATTGTAATTTAGGTATGGTAAACTATCGACGAGGTAGAAAGTAAGCAAAATTTTCACTATTTTAACAAGAATTACAAGAAACAAACAAGTTTACCAATCTACAACAAATTTTGCCAAAAAGGAAACGATGAAAAAAACATTAAATTGCAAGGAGGTTTTTGGTTAACTGGTGAACTGATTAAACTACAGTGGCAATCAATGATAAAGTGCTGCGTTTTCTCTTAATTTGAGGTTAAAAATTCATGTAAAATTCAAACCATACTGACAACTAACGGACAGTTCATATCCTCTCGGACCTCTCCAAGATTTAAGATCACTGAAATTGAGGTTACAATAAAAAAGGAACAAACGCTTTGAAAATCATGTAAACACGTAATTAATCAAAAAAACAATTTATAAAATTAGGTTAAAGATCACATAGAAAAGGAACAACTGCATTTAAATTCAAACTACACTGACAACTAATAGAATGTTTAGGTTTCTGATCACTGAATTTGAGGTTAAGCAAAAGGAACAAACCACATTGAAATTTCACGTAAATGAATCAATAACTGAGAACTAAAATCTAAAAAATCAGGTTACCGAAGGCGTAAATATCGATGTTCTTCAGCCCAAACACGACTTTTCTCCTCAATCCAATTCCCAGAAGCCCCTGAGAATCCTTTAAAACTGCCGGAAACGAAACGCCAGTCTTTGATTCAGTGATCACAACATTGAAGTCGTCGTAGAGAGATAGTTAACCCCACAGAGGAGAAGAGCGTGAGAAATTGGAAAAGAAGGACTTCAATGCTTTTTGAAGAGATGAGTTTTTGGAGTTTTCTGAAATGGAAATGGCAGCAGAAATGTCGGGCACTGATAGCGGTGGATACAGCGACGGAGCATGCAGGTGAAAATCCGCCGAAGGGGAAGGCGCATGTTGGGGGGCTGAGAAAACGAAAATGGAAGCGTAGAGACACCCTTGTGTTCTCCGGCAAGTTTGATTGTTTGTTTGCTCAGTCTCACTCAGATGACACCATTATTAATGGGCCTTTGGTGGTCTTTTATGTTGGAAATGGCCCAATTTTAGGCCCATTACATGCGATAACAAGAGACTGCCCTACAAATTACAAATGATATAGAATTTTCATTTGAAATCTTGTGTTTAATTTACAGATTTCAAAAAAAATTTAAAATTTTAGGATTTTTAAATTTTATTATATTTATTATTTAAAAACTTAGTCTACGATTTCGAATTTTAGTTATTTTATATTATTCAAATTAACAAAATTACAACTAAACGATAATACTAATTTTTTGATAAAATCCCGATAATAAAATATTGCAAAATAAAAATAATTCTACAGAAGAAAATTCAAAGAAAAAGCTATGAATCAAGCCTCCCCTGGGAGTTCATGATAAAATTTCAAAAGTTTTAGTATAGTAGACTAGTATTCATATACTTTTATGCATTATAATTGACATGTTATTTTAATTATTAAAGTTAAAATAAGTGTTTAATTGTTAAGGTTACAAATCTTTAATGATGGTAACAATTTATGAGTTTTTTGAACAATTGGCATTTTGTTAATCATAATAATACAAAAATCTCAAGTCTATTTTTAATCATATCATTTATTTTAATCGGTCCTATATATATAATATCAGTCATTAATATATCATAATAAACATGAAATTGTAAATCTATTAACTATATGCATATAAAAGTGTGAATAATATATCAAGTTTTTTGAAAGATTAGTTGTTATCCTTTAATCAAAACATGAATGGAAAAATTCAAATACCAAATTCAAATACCAAAAAACAAACATAATTTAGAATTTAAACAAGTAAATCTTCGTATATTTTTATAATGATTAAGCTCATGATACGATGAAAAAGTTACATTATCAAGTTTCTACCACTTCATAAAAAATATTGTGGATTTTAATCGTAAAAATGGTCTGATTTATGAGTTTTTGTGTAAATTTCCGATAATATATTATTAACTTTATCATACTTATGAAAGTTGACCCGATAACCTGCTGATTCTGAAAATATAATTATCAAGATTTTATAATTCTCAATCTTTGAATCTCATAAGAAGAACAATTGAAAACATTCATGTTAATGGAATAGGTTGTGCATATTCTGATTCGTAGGTGATAAAATATATAGATTAAACCGTTTATTTTTTTTAAATTCCATAAAATAATATTTAAATATATTAACCGACTATCTGTCAACGTTTATAATTATGCATATACATATTCTATCTATTATTTTATGCCAAAATTTTAATCATTAGTTTTTATATATATAATTCATGTATTATTAAAAAAAAAGGTTCAAAATTTCAAACTGTCAAAAGATAGGAAAAAAATGTTAAAATATAGAAAAGATTTTGGAAAATTTATTTCAGTGACAAAATTATGGATGATGATTTTTCCTTCTCTTTTACCAAATGAAAAAGCAACCCCAAACAGTTGTTTCATTAAATATAGAATAGTGTATGTTTGTGTATAAATAGAACTTTCGATCATACGAATAGATAGAGTAGAGGAATATATGTAAAAAGTTTTACAAGTTTTGGTGTTTTAGTGATATCTAAATTTTGTTAGATTATAACACGTTATCAGCACGAAGAGCTTTACAACTTAATCAAGAAAACAAAACGAGGTATGTAGTTGTTTAAAATTATATAACATAAGAAGATAATTACCAATCTATACTATATAAAATAAGAAAACCACTTGGAGTTTCTAGACCATTGGATGGAAATAAATCAATGGTCCAGATTAATAACTCACAATTATTTTTGAAATGTCTCTTATACCCTTAATTAAAATCAATAATTATACCTATGCCATTTTTTTAATTCATTTTCCAAATTTACTAACTTAACTTAATTACATTAAATTTTGATTTTAATTTTTTCATTAATGAATTAATATTTACCTAAAATAAATATATGTCATTATTATCCTTAATGATCATAGTTAAATTCAAATATAAAAATTTAGATTTGAATGTAGAAGTGTAGTAAATAAAGTTAAAATTTTTTGTTAATTATTTTGCTAACAAGATTTAAAATGTAATTGATAAAAACTTCAATTGTGAATATGATAAATTTTGATTGTTGATTTTCAGATATTCCATTTTTATATTTTATCATTTTCAAAATATATACACATTCACATAATTGAAGTTTTTTTTTCTTACATTGATATTTCATATTTGAAGTTAATAAAAATTAGAAGAAACATTTTCTGCAAATACATATTATCTGTTTTTAATAATACAATATAATAATATTTTTTTATTAAATATCAAACAACTAAGTATTTTTTTATCTTTAATTTATGTAGCTTTCATTTTTTTATTTTAATTATATATAAATTTTATAATAATTTATTAAAATATAAAAAATAGGTATTTTCTAAATCAACCCATGTAATACATGGGTTGATTAACCTATATATTATAATAAAACAAAATAATTCATGTCATATGTCACTTCTACAATACAAGAAAAATTTATTTTTCCACCTCTTTTTCCAAATTTAACACCTTAACTTAATTGCATTAAATTTTGGCTTTATTTTTCTTCATTAATTAATTAGTAATGTAACATTTAAAATTAATGTTTACCTAAAATAATTATCTATCATTATTATCCATAATAATCATAATTAGATCCAAATGTAAAAATTTGAATTTGTTGTGGAAATTATTATTGTTATTATGTATAATAAAGGAAAACATCAAATGTCACGTGTCACCTCTACGTTCACCAAAAAGATAATTACAACTTATAAAAAATAAAATAAAAATACAATTTAATATTTTAAAAAAAGATAAATATACTCTATTTTTTAATCTGTAAATAATAAAAAATAAACACAATTATTATTTTTGTATGTTTTTATTTTTACTCATATACATTTTATATAAATAAATTTAATTAAAAATATCCACGTAATACGTGGGTTATAAACTAGTACGATAACTAAAAGACATCTTATGGACTACTAACATTTATTCATTGTTACTAACAATTATTTATGTCTACTAACTTTTATTATGTAATCTAACAATCTAACATTTATTTATACTGACATTTCGTATACTAACTTTTATTTATGCAATCCAAATTTCTAACATTTATTTATGCTTACTAACATTTACTATGTTACTAACATTTATTTATAAGTTGGTTTATTAATGTGTACTAATATCTATTTATGTTTATTAATTTTCTTCTCTAATCTGATTCATATTTTATAAATTGTTTTATGCACAAACAACATTAATAATTTATACTCTAATAATTATATTACACTAAACTAAATTTGTCTTTTAATCATTTTATTTTATAATTTTTTACAATGGCTACATAACCGTTGAACGGTCAAAAATCCGACCGTTTCGATGGCTCTGGTTTTTCCTATAAATACAACACTAAACCTCATTATTTCATAAAATCGTTCTTCTTCTTGTTTGAATTTTTTTTCTTAACTGGTTGAAGAATGAAGATGTCTCTCTCGTTTTTAATTTTCCTTATTGTAATACACTCAATATTATTATACTCTTTGCTACAACTTTCATTCAATGAATGTATCATTTTCTAATTATGTTTTCATTTACGATTCTTCCATTGTTATGTGTTGCGATATTGATAGAAATAAATTAACGCTAATTTATGTTGTTAAATATTTTTTTTATAGTTATAAAATGGTAAACCTTGTTAAGCTTGAATTTGCTGCACTAGACGTTAACGGAAATAACTAAATGCCATGGACAATAGATGTGAAAATGCATCTTGAATCAATGGAAATTTTGGATACTATAAGTGAGAACAATAATTGTTCTTCACAAGAAAATGCAAAATCAAATGTGTTTCTACGCAAACATATTGATGATATGCTAAAATTTGAATTTTTGAACACAAATGATCCAAGCATACTCTGGAAAGATTAAAAAGAAAGGTTTGATCATCAAATGGAAGTTTTACTTCCAGCTGCCAGAGATGAGTGGAGAAATTTGAGGTTCCAAGACTTTAAAAAGGTTAGAGTATACCTCAGTTTTGTTCAGGATATGTTCACAGTCAAGATTTTGTGGACAAATTGTTACTGATGCAGACATGTTGGAGAAAACTTACTCCACGTTTCATGCGTCAAACATTACTCTGCAACAACAATATCGCATGCAGAAATTTACAAGATCATCTGAACTCAACTCAGTTCTCCTTGTTGCTGAACAAAATAATGAGCTTCTGATGAAAAATCATTAGTCTCGTCCTACAGGATCAATAGAGTTTCCTTAAGCAAATGCTACGAATAAAAGTGATCCTAAAGATAATACACATGGACAAGGACGAGGACGAGGATTTGGCCGTGGACGAGGTCGTGGTCGTGGCTATAATAAAAACCATAATTATACGAATAATCATGGCTATGGTTACAACTATAAGAATGGAAAAAGTCATTCTCGGGGCCGTGGACGTGGACGTGGACATGGTTATAACAATGCTCCATGAGATAATAAATATCAATCACATGGAAAACCCAAGAACAATGAAGCAAAAGCTAATACTTCTTAGGGTCCTGAAGATCCTTGCTTCAGATGCGGAATAATAAGCCACTTGTCAAGAACTTGTCGAACAGCACCACATCTTTGTCAGCTATATCAAGATTCTCTCAAAGGAAAAGAGAAAGAAGTGAATTTAATGATCTCCCTAATGACTCGATACCTGAACTAAATGCTTCAGATTTCTTTGATGATATAGACATATAATAGTGTGACTATGTTTCATTTTTCTAGATATGTTTCTTCTTATCATGTAATGCACTTCCTAATCTTATAATAATATAACATATTTCCACTTAACAATTTTTATCTTACATAATCATTAATTTACTTTTTTCTTATTTATTTTTAGATGTTTAAAATGAATTTCATCAAAGAACTATATGAAGCAAACTTTGAAGATATCTGTATACCAGACAGTGGTGCCACACACACAATTCTTAAAACGAAGAAATATTTTTCTGAATAAAAGCCAACTAAAGCAACCATACATACCATTTCAGGTCCTGCAGATCTAATTGAAGGAACTGGAAAGGCTCATTTTATATTACCAAATGGTACAAAGTTTTTAATAGATAATGCTCTATTTTCACCAAAGTCTAAAAGAAATTTGTTGAGTTTCAATGACATATATCGTAATAGATACAATACTCAGACTGTGACAATAGAGAATAACAAATTTATGCATATAACTGATAAAAACCACGTACTAGAAAACTACCAACACTCAATTCTGGTTTGCATTATACATATATAAGCATGGTTAAATCCAACATGGTAGTAAAAGAAAAATATTGTGATCCTGGAATATTGAGTTTGTGGCATGACAGATTAGGCCATCCAGGAACATCCATGCAAAGGATAATTGAAAGTACCAATGGACATCCATTAAAAGGCCAGAAGATCCCTCAAACAGGTCATTCGTATCCATGTACGTCCTGTACTCTTGGAAAACTTATTGTGAAACATTCACCAACTAAAATTGAAAAGGAAAATCCTATGCTTCTTAAAAGAATTCAAGGTGATATACTTGGACCAATTCATCCACCATGTGGACCTTTCAGATACTTCATGGTTTTAATAAATACATCAAGTCGATGGTCTCACGTTTGTTTATTATCAACTCGTAATGTGGTATTTGCAAAATTTCTGGCTCAGATCATTAAATTAAGGGCGCATTTTCCTGGTTATACCATTAAAAAGGTGAGACTAGATAATATTGGTGAATTTACGTCTCAAGATTTTAATGACTATTGCATATCTCTTGGAATTAGTGTTGAATATCCAATTACTCATGTTCATACACAAAATGGTTTAGCTGAATCATTAATTAAACATCTTCAGCTAATAGCTAGACCATTAATAATGAAAACAAAACTCCCTGTTTCTGTTTGGGGACATTCAATTTTACATGTTGCATCACTGATTCGTCTAAGACCAAGTGAATATCATAAATTTTCTCAGCTACAACTTGCTTTTGGTCAAGAACCAAACATTTCCCATCTATGAATTGTTGGGTGCGCAACATATATTCCTATTGTACCACCACAACGTACAAATATGAGTACTCAAATAAGATTGGGTATGAAACACCTTCAATTATAAGACATCTTGAACTACAAACAGGTGATGTTTTCACAACGCGTTTTGCTGATTGCCACTTTAATGAAACAATTTTCCCTGTATTAAGGGGAGAAAAGAAAAACAAAAAAAAAATTGATGTTTAATGGTGTGAACCATCATTGATTCATGTTGATCCTCAGACAAAATAATGTGAACTAGAAGTTCAGAAAATAATGCATTTGCAAGAAATTGCAAGTCAACTGCCTGATGCATTTACTGTTCTAATAGAGTGACTAAATCATATGTGTCAGCTGCTAATGCACCTGCTCGAATTGAAATTCCAAGTGAGAAGATTGATCACAAAGTCACTCAAGAGTCAAAGGCACGCCTGAAGCGTGGAAGACGGTTTGGTTCCAAGGATAAGAATCCTAGAAAAAGAAACAGCTCTAAAAATACAATTGATGATGAGAAAAGTGTTCCTGGAGAAACATAAAATAATAAGATTTCCAAAGAAGGAGAAATTGATGATACTAATACAGAGATTGCAATCAATTATGCCCATACAAATATTATATGGAACAGATCTGAAATGATAGATATTGATGAAAGGTTTTCTTATGTTACTGCATATGATATTATTAATGGAAGTGATGATCCAAAACCAAAGTCTGTTATTGAATGTCAAAATAGACATGATTGGGATAGATGGAAAGAAGCTATGCAAGCTGAATTAGAATCTTTAAAAAAACGAAAGGTTTTTGGATCCATTATCCTTAGGCATGGCAATGAGGCAGGTTCGGGGTGGGGACCCCATTCCCCGTCCCCGTCCCCGACTTCGTATCCCCGTCCCCATCCCTGGCGGGAATTAAATTTCTCATCCCATCCCCGCCCCCACCGGGGTTCGGGTAATTTGTTCGTTTGACAATCGATTAAGAAAACTAAATAAATTGACATAAGATAATATAAAATAATAATAAGCATGATAAATCTTAATGATAAGTATCACCCTAATATGACCGATTACGAAATTAAAATAAACTACGTAACAAACGAAAATGCAATAATTTGTAGCAAAACAAAGCAAGATTATAAATATGTTCTAAGCAAAGTATGTTTCAAACATACTTCAAATAAAGTAAGCAATAGATGACATGAATTTGAATTGGGTAAATAAATTATTTGATGATGAATAAAGTAAAAATTCTTTAATTAAGTTCTATGAAAATTGCAAATTCAATGTCTGAAAACAAGCATGGAGTAGTAGAATAGAAACTATTGTCTAAGCTTGAGGCTTGGGAAATTGTTACTTAGGACTTCATGGACTTTCAACTTTAAACAAATTAGTAACTTTTGTTAGCACATTAATGGACCCTTAATTGAGATATAAACATTTTAAGTTGGTGTCATAGAAGTAGAACCACTTAAAAACCCAACTGAAGAATTTCCGAAAACTAATGAGAGCAAACCTGCATCTCAAATGACCTGCTTCTGGAACTCCCTAACAGAGCAAATTTATCCATTCTGTCCAAATTTATTTTCATATTTCTATACTAAATTTATTTCTATATTTCTATATCAAATTTATTTTCATAAATAGCAAAGAGTTTCAGTAATGCATGACAACATTTATTTCTATATTTCTATATGAAATTTATTTTCATAAAAAGCGAAGAGTTTCAGTAGATCTGTAGATGCATAACAAATTAACAACATTTATATACCAAATGTATTTTCAAAATAAAGTGTGTAAGAGATACAGATAGATCGAAGTATCGAACTTGTTGGCTGTTGCAGTCCGCAGATGGTGTAGAGAAGATGACGGTGAGGAGGAGAAGACGGCGAGTAGGAGCAGGAGACGACGGCGAGCAGAAGCAGGAGACGACGGAGAGCAGGAGACGAGAAGGACACAACGGTTGCTGCCACTGCTGGTGTGAGCCGTAGTGGGCAGTGGACCGTTCCCATGGTTTTTGCCACTGCTGGTGTGTGCCGGTGAGGAGATCCGCCGGTGGTCTGACTGGTGGTGGGCGGTGGACCGGCGGCGTGGTGACTGGTACAGCAGGGTACCGATTGGAATTGAGAGAGCAGGAGGAAATGACAAATGAGGAGGGGAATAGGAAATGAGGAATGCAGGCAGACGTTTACACCTAGGGTTAGAAGAAAAGAATTGTATCTCAATTGTTTTTAAATAGCCTTAAAATTAATTATTTTATCGGGTTACGGGGATTACCCGCCCCCGACTTTTTCATTTCGGGGATTCCCCGAACTCGTCCCCATCCCCAGTCAACTCAGGGTCGGATACCGGATTCCCCATTGGGTTCGGATTTTTTTGCCATGCCTCACGCCTCGAGCCGTGAAACCTGTAGGATACAAATGGGTATTCATACGAAAGAGAAATGAGAAAAATGAGATTATAAGATACAAAGCTAGAGTTGTGGCTCAAGGTTTTTCTCAACGGCCTGAAATTGATTATGATCAAACGTATTCTCCTGTTATGGATGCTATAACGTTTAGATATTTAATCAGTCTTGCAGTTTCTAAAAATATATAGAAATCGTCTAATGGATGTTGTTACAACTTATTTATATGGATCACTAGATAGTGATATTTATATGAAAATCCCTGAAGGATTTAAAATTGCCTGAAGCATTAAGCAATAAACCCAAACAAATGTATTCAATCAAATTACAAAGATCTTTATATGGGTTGAAACAATCTGGACGCATGTGGTATAAGCGGTTGAGTGATTATTTGATATGTAAAGGATATACAGATAATCAAATTTGTCTATGCGTGTTTATAAAGAAGACAAAGGTTGAATATGTTATTATAGCTGTCTATGTTGATGATCTAAATATCATTGGCATAATAAATGAGATAAATGAAGTCATTGTGCTACTAAAGAAGGAATTTGAAATGAAAGACATTGGTAAAACCAAATATTGTCTTGGTTTACAAATAGAGCACATGCATAATGGCATACTTGTGCATCAATCAAATTATACGGAGAAGGTCTTAAAACGTATCAATATGGATAAAGCAAAATCCTTAAGCACGCCAATGGTAGTTAGATCTCTTAATATTGACAAAGACCCATTTCGTCCTCAAGATGAAGATGAAGATTTACTCGGTCCAGAAGTGTCATATCTTAGTGCAATTGAAGCCCTAATGTATCTTATCGAACTGTACAAGACCTGACATTTCTTTTGCAGTAAATTTGTTGGCTAGATTTAGTTCAGCCCCCACCAAACGACATTGGATGGGAATCAAACACATTTTTCGATACCTTTGAGGAATTGTTGATTTGGGATTATTTTATTCAAACAATACAAAAGAAGGTTTGATTGGTTATGTAGATGCAGGTTATTTGTCTGATCCCCATAAAGCAAGATCTCAAACAGGATACGTATTTTTGAATGGAGGCACTGCAATATCCTGGCGTTCTTAGAAGCAAACACTTGTTGTAACATCCTCAAATCATGCTGAAGTTATTGCACTACATGAAGCCAGCAGAGAGTGTGTTAGACATTTAATTTCGATCATGTGGACTTATTTTGTAATAATTATTTTGTTTATGTTAGTCTTGTATTTATTTCCTTTGTATTTTATTTCTATGTAAAACTCAAGGGGGCAATTGTGACAATGCACCATAGTTAATTAAAGGAGCCTATGTATAGGCTCCTAGGGTTTGTAATCTTTCACATGGTTGAAACAAAGCAATACACTGCAGCCGCCAACTTCTTTATTCTCTCAACATTCATATGGTCTTCTTCATCATTACACAATTATTGAGATTGATTCTTCTTGGGTTTGATAAAAGAAACATTAAAGTGATGATTATTAAAGGGAATACATTACAACAATTGGTATCAGAGCTAAAAAAGTGGATTTCAACTTGCAAATTTCGGATTCTGCTGGGTTTTCATGTTCTTCATCGAGTTCTTCATCATTTCAATCGGTTAGATCCATTTAATCTTCAGTTTTCGGTTGTTTTTGTCTTATTATCATCATATATTCATCACATTATCATCCTCTACTGATTTAGAGCTTATTAGGTTCAATCTTTCCATCAAAATCATCCTTAATCAGTTGTTTTTAAAAGTTTAAAAAAATATGGGTTTTAGTGGGTTTTTGCTTGTTTTTTACTGATTTTTAAGTGTTTTGGTATATTTTAAAACATCAAAAGTGTTTAAAATAGTTTCCCAATCATTTAGAAACAATTTTAGGCCTTAATTCTGCTAAAATCGAAGTCTGAACTGTTCTGCATTTTGAATATCTGTCAAAAACCTGCTGTATTTCAGACCATATCTGTAGCATTTCGGACCACCTAAGACCCAAATTCGGAACTATTTGGGACCATTTAAGACCCTAGTTCGGACCTCATTTCGGTCCACTTCGGACCAAATTTTGGTGTATTTCGGACCATCACTGTGCCCATTTCGGACCTTCTTTCGGTCCCATTCGAACTTCGGACCATCCGAAGTTCAGATCAGGCACTTCCATTTTCATATTTTGACTTGTGCTTTAATTTAAAACTCTCATTTCGGACCATATATATTTCTGACCAACCGAATCCGGACCATCCGAATTCGGTCCCCCTTCCTGGAAAATATTCCTAAGTGTTTGCCCGAAATCCCTACTGTTCACCCGAATCCGGACCATCCGAATTCGGTTCCTCCATCAATTTGAAGTCCACACTGTTCATCAGAATCCGGTTAATCCGAATTCGGTTCATCAGACTTCACTCATCCGTACTAGGTCCCTTCCTTGTCCGAACCAAAGGTTCATCCGAATTCGGCCCCCGTCCGAATTGATTTCCATCCGAACCACAGGTTCATCCGAATTCGGCCCTTGTCCGAACTGCTACACATCCGAATTCGGCTCTTTCCGAACTCAATACATCCATCCGAATTAGTACCATCCAGTGTACTATTCTTCCGCAGTCCGGTCCATCCGATTCAAGTTTCCACCTTCAAGATCATATTTGTTCAATGAGCACCCTAATCATGTCTCGTGAAGCTCTCGTACTCGGATCCGAGAACAAACCACCTGTTCTATATTCTGACGAGTATGAACAATGGAAATCCTGGTTCCTCAAATTTGTCGGAATGCAACCCCTTGGAAACCTAATGCTTTAAACCATCTCTGAGGGCCTCGTGACCTACTATCGGGAAATCGCAGCTAGACCCGAGGCTGACCCCCTGTTCTCGCATCTAATGTTGAAAGAGAACCAGCTAATGACGCCGAGCGTGACAGACAGCATGCCGATAAGAGGGCTGAGTATCTCATCTATCAGGCCCTCCCCACTGGTATTTTGGTCGGAGTAGACAGCAAAATGTCTGCTAAAGAAATGTGGGACGAATTAGAAGTATAAATGCTGGCGGCAGATCTCGATGATCGTGCTAAAATAGAGGAAGCTAAGGCTAAGTTTACAGAATTCCGAGCCAAAGACGGGGAATCTCTGCAGGCTACGTTTACAAGGTTCTGTGCAGTCCTCAATGAATTAAACAAACTACACATCAAAAAGGACAAGGATGACATAAACATCCAGTTCTTTTCAGCCTTAGCCCCCGAGTGGCAGATTGCTTGCCGGGCCACAGGACGGGTTCTGAATGTTCCTGAGGTATCGAGCAATGTCGTATTCAAAGAGCTCAAAAAGTATCAACGGGATGTGGATCACCAGAAACAGATGGCAAATCAACTCGCATCCTTACTGCTATCTGCTAACACCGGCATCAAACTCAATGATTCCCTAGCCTTGATCACCAACACGAATGAGGTAATTAATGAGGAAGAAGCAGCTATTCAAGAACAAATAGCCTTGTGGACAGATCGTCTTCAACAACGACGTTTTTCCAACAAGACTAACAATCAAATCCGCTATGACACCGGTCCGCGGAGGTACTCAGATGAAAGGAGAGATGACCGACGTGATGATTATCGTCAGGATGATAGGGATGATAGAAGGTACGACGACGGAAGCGACTATCGAGATGATCACCGTTATGAAAGGCGAGACGATAGGCGTGAGGATCGTAGGGATGACAGGAGAGATTATGATCGGAGAGACGACCGTCGTGAGGACCGCAGGGACGACAGAAGAGAGAATGAGCGTAGGGATAGAAGGAGGGATGATAGCCGAGAACATCGCCGCGCCAACAAGAGGCCGATTGAAAGAAGGGATGAGAGGCCACGAGCCGAAGAACCGGGGAAGGCACCGAAGAGCGTCTTTGTTACAAATGTGGGAAACCGGGCCACTTTGCCCGGGAATGCGGCAACAAGTTTGACAGAGACGTCGCCTACTATGAGCAGATGTTGGAAGCCGCCAAGAAAAGAACCGATGCCATGGCCCTCGTCGCCCAGGAAGATTACTGGGATGCTGAAGATACCGATGAGGAAGATGATAAGGGCAAAAATTGTTATATGGTTGATCGTCTGGGGTTGGATCACTGTGCCATTTCCACTTCTTCAAGTTCAGACAATGCTGATGAGGGGGAGACAATGAAAAATCCACCATCATGTCTGATGGCTAAATCCGACTATCCCGAATGCTCATCATCTGGTTCAGAGACACATGAGGTATATTCTTGTTACATTCAAGAGCATGTAAATAATTTATCTGTAAATAATGAATGTACATTGCACACACATATATTTGATCTACAAGCTAGGTTAAATGCTGAAACTGAAAAGTGTGTACAGGCTGAACATCTAGCTCAAACTTTAAAAGAGTCGTATGAATTATATCAATCATAGTGGTTAACTAATCACAATGTTATAAAACAGATGCTAAGAAAAAGTAGATGTTCAGGACAGGAATATATCTTGAATCTTGTATGGAAAGGTTATCTAATGAAAAACTCTCGTTAAAAGAAGAAATATCTGTACTTTCAAAACAATTAGAGACAATAAATATGGAAAATATAGACAGTTTAGAAAAATATAAAATGATTGAAGAAGAAAGAATAAGTTTGTACTCACGAATAAAGACCCTTGACGATGCATTTTTAAAAAGGGGCCAAACAGAACAAACTATTCACTTGAATCAGCCCAAAGAAACTAGGTTTTACCATTCTAAACAAGGAATCGGTTTTAAAAATTCTAAATATTTGGAAAAGGCCCAAAACGTTTTACCTTTATTTTATGACATGAACTATATGGGAGCTGGACTTAAATCTTTCTTTTTTGAGTCATCAAAAGAAGTTTTAAACCAAGAGAATGAGAAACGTGTTGAGAATAAAGAAAAAGAAATTTCTTTTCAATATGAAGAACTTAACGAGAGTTATCCTTCTAGAGTATCCACTTTAGAGGAAGACTTCTTGTCAACTTATTCAGAAGCTGAATTGAAAACAGAACCTGTAAAACCAATTCCTCAACTTTATATTCCTACAAAGTTCTTCAATTTTTCAAATTAATGTTTTAGAAAAGGAATTGAATTCGTCTCAAAAGAAAGCACTTGATCTTCAAGATGCTCTTCTTAAGAGCGAAGAAAAATTGGTAAATCAAACTTTTCAACAATCTGTGGAATTAACTGTCTACAGAGAAAATTTTGACATGGTTTCTCAAACGTTGAAAGATTTTTCAAAAGAACAAACAATTTCTCATTACACCAAAATTCCATGTGTGTCATCCAATAAAGGTAAGACTAAAGCTGAAACTTCTTCTTTCATTTATAAAGGTGAGTGCTCAAAACCGTTTAAAAATGAGGTTTCTAAAAAGACTCAGATTCAATCCAAGTCTTTTAAGAAACCCGCTCACCAACAAAAAGAAAATTCTGTAAAGCCTAAATCTTCCATGCATACTGACTCGAATCGTTTTGTTCCTACAGATTATGTAAGAAGAGTTCCTAAAACCACCATGCTGGATTTTTCAAGTTTTTTTTGTGAAGAAGACTATAATGCCAAGTGAATTTGTTTCTAGAGATAGGATGTCTGTAATCTCTGAAAACAATGTATCGAATTCTGTTGCTTGTTTAAAGTACTCTTTCAGTGAATTGTTTAATCTATGTCCAACTCGTTATAGACGACAGGTTCTTGAAATGAATGCTTACGTGCCATACCCTGTAAAAAGAATTCGGAAAAAGAAAATAAAAATTTTTGCATCATCAGCCACAAATAAAATTGAGACTTGTCCGTTGCCGATGCCCAAAACCAAAGCAAAGGTCAAAAAGGTCTCAAAAAGTCAAAAACCGAAGGCAATTTCATCGCCTAAGGTTCCAAAGCCCAATAAAACCAATCTTCAATGGATTCCAAAGGGCTATGCATCCAAACCACACATAAATGCTAAATGGGTTCCTAATACTGCACACGTGCCATATACATCTGGAACTCCTAACAAAAAGGGACCCATATTGAGATGGGTACCCAAAGTTGTGTGATCTTTATGCAGATGGTTCTTGGTTACTTCTGATCAAGACCCGTTCTTCAATGAAATGACTTCTAGTTACCATAGACTAGGACCCGTTCTTTTGCTTGTCGGTTGTGCTTAAACCGACATGTTTAGCTTTTGTGCACACAGCTCAGGACCCGGTCTTAACACATCATGTTTTCTGAACATCGCAGTTCAGAACACGGTTTGATTGTAAATAACAGATGGATGTGTTTGAATGCATATAGTTTTTCATTGTGTGAATTTATTTGCTTTTCAGGCTAAATCCATCTGGTACATGGATTCGGGTTGCTCCAAGCATATGACAGGGAAAAGAGAATTGCTGTCCAACGTAGTTGAACAATAATGCGGGACGGTAAAATTCGGGAACAACCATCAGGCTCATATTAAAGGATACGGGGACTTAGTTCTAAATAATCTAGTCATCAAGGACGTTGACTATGTTGAGGGATTATCGCATAATCTATTTAGCATAGGACATCTCTGTGATAAAGGACTAGAAGTAACGTTTAGGGCTAAGAACCGCAGTGTAAGGAGTATGCATGGAAAAGAAATCTTATCTGGTTCCCATAACTATAACCTTTACACCATTGACGTAGCCAAGCTCATAGTAAAGGATAACATTTGCCTCTTATCAAAAGCCTCTTCAAAAGACTCTTGGTTGTGGAATCGAAGGTTATCCCACTTGAACTTTGACAATATCAACAAGCTGGCTGCGAAACAACTGGTCAAAGGTCTCCCTGAATTGCGTTATGAAAAGGACCATCTTTGTGGAGCTTGTGAGAAAGGAAAGATGAAACGATCATCTCACAAACCTAAACCCGAACCATCAACGAAAAGAGTATTGGAGTTACTTCACATGGATTTATGCGGACCCAAAGCATAAATGGGAAGCGATACGTGTTGGTTATCGTTGATGACTACTCACGATATACCTGGGTCAGGTTCTTGCGATCCAAGGACGAGACAACACAAGAAATCATAGATTTTATAAAGAGTGTCGAGACCCAACAGCAGCTGTCAGTTCAATCAATCAGATCTGATAACGACACGGAGTTCAAGAATTCGGTAGTTGAGGGCTTCCTTCGATCCAAAGGTATTCAACATCAATATTCTACTGCTAGAACACCACAACAAAATGGAGTCGTGGAAAGGTGTAACCGTACGCTTGTGGAAGCCGCTCGAACAATGCTAACATACTCAAAGCTACCTCCATTCTTGTGGGCTGAAGCCGTATCAACAGCTTGCTATACACAGAATCGCTCCATTATCCATAAGCGCTTCAATAAAACTCCTTATCAACTCTTTTTGAATAAAGTGCCTTTTATCAAGTACTTACGTGTATTTGGTTGCAGGTGCTATGTGTTGAACGATAAAGACAACCTTGGGAAGTTTAACGAAAAAGCGGATGAAGCGATCTTCATTGGATACTCATCCAACTCGAAGGCCTATCGCGCATTCAATACCCGAACCAGAACAGTCAATGAAAGTGTGCATGTCACATTTGATGAGTTGGCTGAACTGGCACCCGAAGTTGATCATACAGGACCTCGATTACACAAATGCCTGGAGACTCTTCTACTCATCCTACTTCTTTTTCTTCTTCCGATTTAGTTAATTTGTTTGATCCTTTTTACGTAGAATTTTTCGGTCCTAATGCTAATGTGTCTAATGTTGTCAATAATGTAGGTAATCCATCCAATACAACTGCACCACAAAGTTTATCCGCTCCATCTTCATCCACATCATACCCTCATCCATCAACATCATCCACTGAAACATCCGCAGTTGAATCTACTCCTGTAATACCCTCACTTATAATGCCAAATATCCTTCCTTCATCTGAACACTCGGAACTCGAACCGGAACCAGTGGTACCATCACTTGAAACTATTGACCCTGAATCTTCATCCATCCCCACTTTAACCACTGAGATTCCATCCCGAGCACCCCTTCCACACGAGACCAAATGGACCCGAAGTCACCCAACTGATCAGATCATTGGTGATGTTTCAACTGGAGTCCAAACACGTAGGGCGTCTGCTAATGAATGTCTCTTCGCATCATTCCTTAGTATGATAGAGCCCGCTCGTGTGGATGAGCCCTGAAAGACCTAGACTGGATAGTTGCAATGCAAGAGGAACTCAACCAGTTTGAACAGCTCAGAGTATGGCGGTTAGTTCCCAAACCAAAAGACCGTACAGCGATCGGAACTAAGTGGATCTTTAAGAACAAACGAGATGAGAACGACATTGTGATAAGGAATAAAGCGAGACTTGTTGCCAAAGGCTACCGACAACAAGAAGGGATAGATTATGACGAGACCTTCGCTCCAGTTGCACGGATCGAAGCGATCAGAATCTTCTTGGCGTACGCGGCACACAAGGACTTCAAAGTGTACCAGATGGACGTCAAGACTGCCTTTCTTAACGGTGAACTCAACGAAGAGGTGTACGTTGAACAACCACAAGGATTTGTTGAGGCACATAAACCTGACCATGTTTATGTGCTAGATAAAGCCCTCTATGGTTTAAAACAAGCACCTCGCGCATGGTATGATAGTCTTTCTAATTTCCTTATCTCTGTCGTTTTCAGCAAAGGTGTGGTGGACACAACTCTGTTCACGAAAAAGGAAGGCCCACACATAATGCTGGTACAGATATATGTCGACGACATTATATTTGGATCTACTGACAGTAATTTCTGTAAGGATTTTTCAGCCCTAATGGAGTCCAAGTTCGAGATGAGTATGATGGGGGAAATGAATTTTTTCCTCGGATTACAAGTCAAACAAATTGAGAATGGGATTTTTGTGAACCAGTCGAAATATACTATTGACATTCTCAAGAAGTATAAGTTAGACTCTTGCACGAGTATCGCAAATCCCATGGCCTCCAACTGTAGTTAGACACCGATCCTTCTAGGAAAAGTGTCGATAATACAACTTACAGAGGGATGATAGGATCCTTACTGTATCTGACTGCTAGTAGGCCTGATATAATGTTTTCAACATGTCTTTGTGCTCGCTTTCAGGCCGACCCGAAAGAATCACACCTAACTGCGGTAAAATGCATTTTTCGTTATCTTAAGGGTACACCCGATCTTGGTCTATCGTATCCAAAGGGAACCGATTTTGATCTTACCGCTTTTTCAGATGCTGATTTTGCAGGTTGTAGAGTTGACAGAAAAAGCACGTCGGGAGGTATACAGTTCTTGGGAGACAGACCGGTGAGTTGGTCCTCCAAAAAGCAGAATTGTGTTTCAACATCCACAGCTGAGGCTAAGTATGTAGCAGCTGCAAGCTGTTGCTCTCAAGTGTTGTGGATGAGAACACAATTACGCGATTATGGATTCTCACTCACCAATTTCCCAATCTACTGCGATTAAAGTGCAATTGCCATCTCTTGCAATCTCGTGCAGCACTCTCGAACGAAACACATAGATATCAAGTATATATTTATTAAAGATCACGTAGAAAAGGGAACCATTGAGTTGTATTTTGTTGGCACGGAATATCAACTTGCGGATATATTTACTAAAGCTTAGACGAACCTCGTTTTCAGTTTTTAGTATCCCATATCGGCATGTTGAATCCGCCTTCCAATTAAATATCAGATATTGTTTTAAATAATTCTATCATGTTTGCAATTCCTTTATTTTAGAATATATCTGTTATTTAAATTTAAGGATTATGTCACAAAATTAAACCTCAATATTTCCTTATCTATGTACATTTTTAATAATTAATGATCCTGACAAATTGTTGTGTGAATTGTTCATCACTGAGTGGGACGCAAACATAATCCAGGTTTGTCTGTATCTTTAAGACTAAAAAGGTTCAAGAACTTAATCTGAAAAGGATAAAAGAAGGGAAGCGGTATTTATTTGAGGGGGAGTATAGTTAGGATGTTAATTTTTATAATTCTTCGTTTCTTTTTTGTTTTATTATTTCTATAAGTTAAATTTTTAAATTTTAGGTTGGTTATATTTTATTTTATTTTTTGAGTTTAATTTAACAGGTCAGAAAATCCCAAAAAGATTTTAGTTATTCAAATTTATCAAAAAGCCAAAAATATTTTATTTTATTTTATATTATTTTATTTTTGTCTTAACTTTAATGCTAAAAGAAAATCTCAAAAATATTTTTGTTTTTTTTTGTTTCAAAAAAAAAAGATGTAATAAATTGGGTAAAAATTTTTGTTTAAAACTTTTTGTTTTCCTTTATTGTTAAGGCCCATAAGTTTATTTTTTGTTTGTGTGTGTGTGCTATCCGCCTGGCCCATGTATCCTTTGGGCATGGATCTAACAGCCCGACCCGACCCGTTCCCTTTAAATAAGGGCGGGTCAACGGTCAAACCCACTTTTTCAAATATCTTCTTCTTCAAGTCTTTCATCCTCTCCTCTTTCTTCCTCTCTGCCGACGCGAAACCACCGCCAAACCACCATTTCCACCGTTCGAGCTTTGTGAAACACCGTTTTATTTCGTTTTTCTTGCTACTTTCAACTTCGGCACTATCAGGTACCCACTTTCTATCTTTATTTCAACATTTAACTTCATATATTGTTTGTTTGATTTTCAAAATTTTAGTGGTTTTTTCATTTTGGTTTTTCTTAATTTTAGGTAGTTTAATGTGTTTTATTTACTTACTTGTAGTTATATAAAATGTTCCTTATATGTTTTTAGTCTAGGATCTTTAATTTCATGCATTTTTATCAAAATTTTAACTGTTCACATTGCATGTTGCATGAACACATTAACTGCACTGCTGGACTTCGGACGTCCGAATTCGGACCAAGCCCCGAATTTGGATGTCCCACTTAGACAAATTTCAAGACATTTCACACATCATCGACCGAATTCGGACACTGTGCATCCGAACTCGGACCACTGTGGATCCAAATTCGGTCCTTCAGAAAACTTTCAAATCTACAGCCATCCGCCTTCGACATCCTTATTCACCACCCCATATACTACTCCCTTTCTACAGCCATCGCCGTTCCCCAAATCTACCACCATTGACTGTGTCCCAGTCAAAATAACCACAGCCGCAATACATCATATACTTCACCTACCTCCCGAAGCCTATTTGCCAACCCGCTTTCAATTTGATCCCATTCCATCAGTCCAAGAAACCCTCGCTGAAATCCAAACCTTGGGTTATGACGGCCCTCTTACCAAACCCTCCGATTTCAAAACCAAGAATCTCCAATCTCATTGGCGGATTCTCTTTGACGTCATCAATAAATGCTTCACTGCGAAGCATGCTGGCCACGACTCCGCCTCAGCACAGGTCCTTGCCATGTTCACCGGTTTTGCCTTCGACCGCCATGTAGACTACGCAGCATTCCTCTTCGAGGAATTGAAAAGAGTTCATATGGAGAGGGGAACTAAACGAGGACGCAAATACATCCCTCTGCAACGTTTCCTACAGCTTATCATTCAATATGCCATGGATAACGATGAAGACATTCATGAGCGCCTTGAGGCCGATGTCTACCCTACAGTGGCTATCCAGAAGCTGAATCTGCCAAAAGGGACTCCGTTTGTGCCGATAATGACTATCCCACTGTCCCTTCTTCTAAAGGAAAGGCAATTGGAAAGGGTTCGGGCGTATATACGAGTGTTTTATCCGGATGAGGCTCAGTCAGAACCGACTGAGCCTAGCCAGTCCGAAAGTGAGGATAGATTGAGTGAGGAGGAGGGAGATCAGGCGGAGGTACAACAATCCATTGGGTTCGGTGAGCGGGAGGCTGTGTTTGTGAGCGAGGGAGGAGTCAGTGAGGCAGCAGAGGCGGCGGATTCCGAACGAACCGTCTCTGTCGTACGAGGGATAGAAATCACAACTGAGGGTGACCGCAGCCCAATAAGCTGGACAACCCACTCGAAGACCATAAGTCCGATGGTCGAACTAACCCCTCCACCCACTTAGCATCCTCTCTGCAGGGTGCTATTTCATTCCACGGGGATACACCACATATGCCATCACCCTCTCATTCGGAGAGTGGCGGTGTTGAACGAGGTCACACTCCGCCCCACGTGACCGCCCCTCTTTCCTTCTCCATTCCATCCCCACAAATGCACACAACGCACGATGCCTTTGTGGCATCCCCTAGAGCTGCCTCCGTGGTGGCTCCACAAACTTCTGGATCTGAGCGTCCTATAGTGGAGCCAGAAATGACAGAAGGAAGACCTGAAGTGGCTCCATCAACGCCATCCACTTCAGGCCATCTCCCAATTAACTTGGAGATGTTAACGGCAGCTCTTCGTGCTGCTGGAGTTGTTACCCGGGCTGACCTGGACGCCCAGAAGGAGGCTACTGAAGAACGACATACCGCCCTTCTCTCATTAATTAAGGGTAAGGGTGTCGCTTCTAAGGATCTACCTCCACCAGGATCCCATTCAGTCCAGACACAGATTGGAGAGCTTTCAGACAAGATAGACACGCTCACTCGCCTAATTCTTCAAGTCCAGGAGCAACTCAACTCCAGAATGGACCGTCTTGAGTCTGCTGTCATTGAGCTACAGTGACGTCCTCATGCTGAGTCCCAGAAACGCAAGCATGATGATCAGGACGACCCTGATCGCCATGAGGGGGAGAAATGCCAGAAAACTCAGTTTGAGGACCCTATGTTGATTGAAGGGGGAGCTATCTCAGAAAGAACAGAGATTCAGGGGTCTGGGGATCAGAGTTATGAGGCTCGGGAGACGCTAATGATAGAAGATGAGCCACTGATTGAAGGTCCGGCTCCATTGGATCTTATGTTAGCAATGGTGGAGTATGAACCTTTATATGAAAAAGTCGAAATCATATTAGTGTCTGACTCAGATCTGATACTGAGGACGACTATCCCTTTCTCACCCCAAAGCCTGAACCTGAATCACCGCAAAAATCATCTTCCCCGGTTGAATTTTTGAATTCCCCAACCCATGCACCTCAAGAAGAAATAATTTCTACCATCCAAACAACTTCATCTTCTTCCATAGAAACTCCATCAATCCAAATCACTCCCACAGTAAAAGAAATCCTATCAGTTAAACCTATCCCAACAGTCCAAACAACCCTTCCAACTCAATCAACTCCGCCAGCTCACATTGCCGAATCATTAGGGCCTCAAACTGTCGATTGCTTTAATACAAGAGACGTCACCGCAATATACGACATGACAGACGTAGAATGGATCCGATGGTATTCATGGGGTAAAGTTCTTTCTCTGGATGCAGAAACAAGAGAAGAATTGAGTCAGGACCGGAGGGCTCGAGTCTTGAAACTTCTTGAATCTCCTCCCACCGAATTAGAAGAACCTCCGGTCCAAGGGTTAAAGGAATTCTTGAGAAAGTTCCCGGCTGAACAGTTTCAGAATCCATTCTTAGAAGAAAGATCCAAGATGGTATTTAGAAAGAGGCCGGGGTCTTTCAGTAGACGTCTTCTGATGGTCATGACCGATGCATCTCGAGCTGAACAAGCAGAATATAATCAGATGATGCTAAGGGAAAAGAGAGATAAAAGCAAATACTGGTCTAAATCAAAAACTGTTAAGATCAATAACATCCACATGTACAAAAGAGCCAGAGTATTCACTATGGCATTTGAGGTACTCAGAGAAGACGGAACGGTTCAAGAATTGCATGAAAGTAATCTTGATTTTGCAAATATAGACGACATCGAGCTTCTGCACAACAAGCTGAAATACAAGATCAAGGGTCGTCTGACTCACATGACTGCAGTTGCGGCCCTGGTCCGAAGCATGAATCGTCGCTCAATTGTAATGTGCCTCAGAGATTTTCAAATGGCAATTTAGAGTGCATTAGTTAAAGTGGGTCTGAAAGCTCTTGATCAATACATATTTTTGGTAGACCACTATCCGGCCTATAAAGTAGTGCTTCGAGGTCAGCCAGGTGTTATATTTTTAAACCAGAAAGGTTACAAAAGATTCATGCGCTTTGAGGATCTTCTCTGTTATTCCGACGGTACTCTCAGATTGGTTAGAGTCGCGCTTACTCAGAAAGTTCAAGATTTTGACGCTCAACCAGATCCAGAACTCAGATGCTCACCGAAGGAGATTCAGGATATCCTCAGCGGCATAGAATACCTGAACGAAAGGCTACATATGAGACAAGTGATCAGACGATTTGACGTCATCCTTGGACTCTGAGAATCTACAGATCATGCCAAAGTTCCAGGACCTCCACATTGATCGAAAAGGGGGAGATTGTTAGACATTTAAATTCAATCATGTGGACTTATTTTGTAATAATTATTTTGTTTATGTTAGTCTTGTATTTATTTCCTTTGTATTTTATTTCTATGTAAAAGTCAAGGGGGCAATTGTGACAATGCACCATAGTTAATTAAAGGAGCCTATGTATAGGCTCCTAGGGTTTGTCATCTTTCACACGGTTGAAACAAAGCAATACACTGCAGCCGCCAACTTCTTTATTCTCTCAACATTCATATTGTCTTCTTCATCATTACACAATTATTGAGCTTGATTCTTCTTGTGTTTGATAAAAGAAACATTAAAGTGCTGATTATTAAAGCGAATACATTACAATAGAGTGTGTATGGCTAATATTAATGACACAACTCATCTTGTATTCTTGTGGACTTGTGAAAGGCGAAAGTCCTACATTGATTTATGAAGACAATGCAGCTTGCGTGTCACAAATGAAAGAAGCGTATATCAAAAGTGACAGGACCAAACATATCCCTCCAACATTTTTCTCCTATACGCAAGATCTTATAAAGGACAACGAAATACGTTCAATCTAGCAATTACTCAGCTGATCTTTTCACAAAGGCTCTTCCCAAAGCGATTTTCAGAAAACACGTTCACAACATTGGAATGTGACATGTACAAAACACGTGATGACTTTCAGATGACAATATGAGGGGGAGTCAACAAATCGTTGTACTCTTTTTCCCTTAACTAAAATTGTTTCCCACTGGGGTTTTCTTTGGCAAGGTTTTTAATGAGGCAACATTTTGTGGATGAACTCTTACTAAAATTATCATCCAATGGGAAGTGTTATAAAGTGACAAAATTGTGGATGATGATTTTTCCTTCTCTTTTACCAAGTGAAGAAGCAACACCAAACAGTTGTTTCATTAAATATAGAATAGTGCATATTTGTGTATAAATAGAACTTTCGATCATACGAATAGATAGAGTAGAGAAATATATGTCAAAAGTTTTACAAGTTTTGGTGATTTAGTGATATCTAAATTCTGTTAGATTATAACATTTGTTACTTTCTCCAAACACCTTTTCTTTAAAGAATAGTTAATTCTATTTAGTATCCAATATCCATCGTTATCTAATAATAGTATTTGATATTATTATTATTTTAATAGTTTTTAATTTATTAGCTAATTTAAATTTAAATAAAATCTAAATCTAATTGATAAATATGTACTAAAGATAATACAATAAATAAAATGTTTATTATCATCATCATAAATATAATATAAATTATCTCAGTTACAACAATAGAGATTTAAAAATAAATGTTTTTAAGAAAATGATAAGTAAGTATTATTGATATATTTTGTCACTTATGGAACAAATTCGAATGTTAATAGCCCATGACAAATGAACATTCTAATAAAAATATCCGTATAATACGTTGGATAATAATCTAGTTAATAGTATAATATGTGGATATTTTAATATACAATTATTTATAATTTTATACAAATAAATATAAAATAAAAACATACAAATATAAATTTTATTAAATATATTTATAACTAAAAGATATAAACATAATTATTTGATTTATTTTAAATAGTAGTTACATTCTTGATTCATGTTTAATGGTATAAACATAATTATTTGATGTTAAATAATTATTTGATACAAACATAATTATTTAATGAAACAATTTTCCCTGTATTAAGGGGAGAAAAGAAAAACAAAAAAAAATGATGTTTAATGGTGTGAACCATCATTGATTCATGTTGATCCTCAGACAAAATAATGTGAACTAGAATTCAGAAAATAATGCATTTGCAAGAAATTGCAAGTCAACTGCCTGATGCATTTACTGATTCTAATAGAGTGACTAAATCATATGTGTCAGCTGCTAATGCACCTGCTCGAATTGAAATTCCAAGTGAGAAGATTTATCACAAAGTCACTCAAGAGTGAAAGGCACGCCTGAAGCGTGGAAGACCGTTTGGTTCCAAGGATAAGAATCCTAGAAAAAGAAAGAGCTCTAAAAATACAATTGATGATGAGAAAAGTGTTCCTGGAGAAACACAAAATAATAAGATTTCCAAAGAAGGAGAAATTGATGATACTAATACAGAGAATGCAATCAATTATGCCCATACAAATATTATATGGAACAGATCTGAAATGATGGATATTGATGAAAGGTTTTCTTATGTTATTGCATATGATAATATTAATGGAAGTGATGATCCAAAACCAAAGTCTGTTATTGAATGTCAAAATAGACATGATTGGGATAAATGGAAAGAAGCTATGCAAGCTGAATTAGATTCTTTAAAAAAAGGAAAGGTTTTTGGATCCATTATCCTTAGGCATGGCAATGAGGCAGGTTCGGGGTGGGGACCCCATTCCCCGTCCCCGTCCCCGACTTCCTATCCCCGTCCCCATCCCCGGCGGGAATTAAATTTCTCATCCCATCCCCGCCCCCACCGGGGTTCGGGTAATTTGTTCGTTTGACAATTGATTAAAAAAACTAAATGAATTGACATAAGATAATATAAAATAATAAAATAAGCATGATAAATCTTAATGATAAGTATCACTCTAATATGACCGATTACGAAATTAAAATAAACTACGTAACAAACGAAAATGCAATAATTTGTAGCAAAACAAAGCAAGATTATAAATATGTTCTAAGCAAAGTATGTTTCAAACATACTTCAAATAAAGTAAGCAATAAATGACATGAATTTGAATTGGGTAAATAAATTATTTGATGATGAATAAAGTAAAAATTCTTTAATTAGGTTCTATGAAAATTGCAAATTCAATGTCTGAAAACAAGCATGGAGTAGTAGAATAGAAACTATTGTCTAAGCTTGAGGCTTGGGAAATTGTTACTTAGGACTTCATGGACTTTCAACTTTAAACAAATTAGTAACTTTTGTTAGCACATTAATGGACCCTTAATTGAGATATAAACATTTTAAGTTGGTGTCATAGAAGTAGAACCACTTAAAAACCCAACTGAAGAATTTCCGAAAACTAATGAGAGCAAACCTGCATCTCAAATGACCTGCTTCTGGAACTCCCTAACAGAGCAAATTTATCCATTCTGTCCAAATTTATTTTCATATTTCTATACTAAATTTATTTCTATATTTCTATATCAAATTTATTTTCATAAATAGCAAAGAGTTTCAGTAATGCATGACAACATTTATTTCTATATTTCTATATGATATTTATTTTCATAAAAAGCAAAGAGTTTCAGTAGATCTGTAGATGCATAACAAATTAACAACATTTATATACCAAATGAATTTTCAAAATAAAGTGTGTAAGAGATACAGATAGATCGAAGTATCGAACTTGTTGGCTGTTGCAGTCCACAGATGGTGTAGAGAAGATGACGACGAGGAGGAGAAGACGGCGAGTAGGAGTAGGAGACGACGGCGAGCAGAAGCAGGAGACGACGGAGAGCAGGAGACGAGAAGGACACAACGGTTGCTGCCACTGCTGGTGTGAGCCGTAGTGGGCAGTGGACCGTTGCCACGGTTGTTGCCACTGCTGGTGTGTGCCGGTGAGGAGCTCCGCCGGTGGTCTGACTGGTGGTGGGCGGTGGACCGGCGGCGTGGTGACTGGTGCAGCAGGGTACCGATTGGAATTGAGAGAGCAGGAGGAAATGACAAATGAGGAGGGGAATAGGAAATGAGGAATGCAGGCAGACGCTTACACCTAGGGTTAGAAGAAAAGAATTGTATCTCAATTGTTTTTAAATAGCCTTAAAATTAATTATTTTATCGGGTTACGGGGATTTCCCGCCCCACCCCGCCCCCGACTTTTTCATTTCGGGGATTCCCCGAACTCGTCCCCATCCCCAGTCAACTCGGGGTCGGATACCGGATTCCCCATTGGGTTCGGATTTTTTCGCCATGCCTCACGCCTGAAGCCGTGAAACCTGTAGGATACAAATGGGTATTCATAGGAAAGAGAAATGAGAAAAATGAGATTATAAGATACAAAGCTAGACTTGTGGCTCAAGGTTTTTCTCAACGGCCTGAAATTGATTATGATCAAACGTATTCTCCTGTTATGGATGCTATAACGTTTAGATATTTAATCAGTCTTGCAGTTTCTAAAAATATATAGAATAGCGTCTAATGGATGTTGTTACAACTTATTTATATGGATCACTAGATAGTGATATTTATATGAAAATCCCTGAAGGATTTAAAATTGCCTGAAGCATTAAGCAATAAACCCAAACAAATGTATTCAATCAAATTACAAAGATCTTTATATGGGTTGATCTGGACGCATGTGGTATAAGCGGTTGAGTGATTATTTGATATGTAAAGGATATACAGGTAATCAAATTTGTCTATGCGTGTTTATAAAGAAGACAAAGGTTGGATATGTTATTATAGCTGTCTATGTTGATGATCTAAATATCATTGGCATAATAAATGAGATAAATGAAGTCATTGTGCTACTAAAGAAGGAATTTGAAATGAAAGACATTGGTAAAACCAAATATTGTCTTGGTTTACAAATAGAGCACATGCATAATGGCATACTTATGCATCAATCAAATTATACGGAGAAGGTCTTAAAACGTATCAATATGGATAAAGGAAAATCCTTAAGCACGCCAATGGTAGTTAGATCTCTTAATATTGACAAAGACTCATTTCGTCCTCAAGAAGAAGATGAAGATTTACTCGGTCCAGAAGTGTCATATCTTAGTGCAATTGAAGCCCTAATGTATCTTATCGAACTGTACAAGACCTGACATTTCTTTTGCAGTAAATTTGTTGGCTAGATTTAGTTCAGCCCCCACCAAACGACATTGGATGGGAATCAAACACATTTTTCGATACCTTTGAGGAACTGTTGATTTGGGATTATTTTATTCAAACAATACAAAAGAAGGTTTGATTGGTTATGTAGATGCAGGTTATTTGTCTGATCCCCACAAAGCAAGATCTCAAACAGGATACGTATTTTTGAATGGAGGCACTACAATATCCTGGCGTTCTTAGAAGCAAACACTTGTTGTAACATTCTCAAATCATGCTGAAGTTATTGCACTACATGAAGCCAGCAGAGAGTGTGTTAGACATTTAATTTCGATCATGTGGACTTATTTTGTAATAATTATTTTGTTTATGTTAGTCTTGTATTTATTTCCTTTGTATTTTATTTCTATGTAAAACTCAAGGGGGCAATTGTGACAATGCACCATAGTTAATTAAAGGAGCCTATGTATAGGCTCCTAGGGTTTGTAATCTTTCACACGGTTGAAACAAAGCAATACACTGCAGCCGCCAACTTCTTTATTCTCTCAACATTCATATTGTCTTCTTCATCATTACACAATTATTGAGCTTGATTCTTCTTGGGTTTGATAAAAGAAACATTAAAGTGCTGATTATTAAAGGGAATACATTACAACAATTGGTATCAGAGCTAAAAAAGTGGATTTCAACTTGCAAATTTCGGATTCTGCTGGGTTTTCATGTTCTTCATCGAGTTCTTCATCATTTCAATCGGTTAGATCCATTTAATCTTCAGTTTTCGGTTGTTTTTGTCTTATTATCGTCATATATTCATTACATTATCATCCTCTACTGATTTAGAGCTTATTAGGTTCAATCTTTCCATCAAAATCATCCTTAATCAGTTGTTTTTAAAAGTTTAAAAAAATATGGGTTTTAGTGGGTTTTTGGTTGTCTTTTACAGATTTTTAAGTGTTTTGGTATATTTTAAAACATCAAAAGTGTTTAAAATAGTTTCCCAATCATTTAGAAACAATTTTAGGCCTTAAATCTGCTAAAATCGAAGTCTGAACTGTTCTGCATTTTGAATATCTGTCAAAAACCTGTTGTATTTCAGACCATATCCGTAGCATTTCGGACCACCTAAGACCCAAATTCGGACCATTTAAGACCCTAGTTCGGACCTCATTTCGGTCCACTTCGGACCAAATTTAGGTGTATTTCGGACCATCACTGTGCCCATTTCGGACCTTCTTTCGGTCCCATTCGAACTTCGGACCATCCGAAGTTCAGATCAGGCACTTCCATTTTCATATTTTGACTTGTGCTTTAATTTAAAATTATCATTTCGGACCATATATATTTCTGACCAACCGAATCTGGACCATCCGTATTCGGTTCCACCATCAATCCGAAGTCCACACTGTTCATCAGAATCCGGTTAATCCGAATTCGGTTCATCAGACTTCACTCATCCGTACTAGGTCCCTGCCTTGTCCGAACCAAAGGTTCATCCGAATTCGGCCCCCGTCCGAATTGATTTCCATCCGAACCACAGGTTCATCCGAATTCGGCCCTTGTCCGAACTGCTACACATCCGAATTCGGCTCAATCCGAACTCAATACATCCATCCGAATTAGTACCATCCAGTGTACTATTCTTCCGCAGTCCAGTCCATCCGATTCAAGTTTCCACCTTCAAGATCGTATTTGTTCAATGAGCACCCTAATCATGTCTCGTGAAGCTCTCGTACTCGGATCCGAGAACAAACCACCTGTTCTATATTCTGACGAGTATGAACAATGGAAATCCTGGTTCCTCAAATTTGTCGGAATGCAACCCCTTGGAAACCTAATGCTTCAAACCATCTCTGAGGGCCTCGTGACCTACTATCGGGAAATCGCAGCTAGACCCGAGGCTGACCCCCCTGTTCTCGCATCTAATGTTGAAAGAGAACCAGCTAATGACACCGAGCGTGACAGACAGCATGCCGATAAGAGGGCTGAGTATCTCATCTATCAGGCCCTCCCCACTGGTATTTTGGTCGGAGTAGACAGCAAAATGTCTGCTAAAGAAATGTGGGACGAATTAGAAGTATAAATGCTGGCGGCAGATCTCGATGATCGTGCTAAAATAGAGGAAGCTAAGGCTAAGTTTATAGAATTTCGAGCTAAAGACGGGGAATCTCTGCAGGCTACGTTTACAAGGTTCTGTGCAGTCCTCAATGAATTAAACAAACTACACATCAAAAAGGACAAGGATGACATAAACATCCAGTTCTTTTCAGCCTTAGCCCCCGAGTGGCAGATTGCTTGCCGGGCCACACGACGGGTTCTGAATATTCCTGAGGTATCGAGCAATGTCGTCTTCAAAGAGCTCAAAAAGTATCAAGGGGATGTGGATCACCAGAAACAAATGGCAAATCAACTCGCATCCTTACTGCTATCTGCTAACACCGGCATCAAAACCAATGATTCCCTAGCCTTGATCACCAACACGAATATTCCCACTGCATCTTTTGCACAAGGTTCATCTTCGTCTCAGTACAGGTATGCTTCTCCTCCGCGTGAGGTAATTAATGAGGAAGAAGCAGCTATTCAAGAACAAATAGCCTTGTGGACAGATCGTCTTCAACAACGACGTTTTTCCAACAAGACTAACAATCAACTCCGCTATGACACCGGTCTGCGGAGGTACTCAGATGAAAGGAGAGATGACCGACGCGATGATTATCGCCGGGATGATAGGGATGATAGAAGGTACGACGATAGACGCGACTATCGTAGACATATAAATTCAATCATGTGGACTTATTTTGTAATAATTATTTTGTTTATGTTAGTCTTGTATTTATTTCCTTTGTATTTTATTTCTATGTAAAAGTCAAGGGGGCAATTGTGACAATGCACCATAGTTAATTAAAGGAGCCTATGTATAGGCTCCTAGGGTTTGTCATCTTTCACATGGTTGAAACAAAACAATACACTGCAGCCGCCAACTTCTTTATTCTCTCAACATTCATATTGTCTTCTTCATCATTACACAATTATTGAGCTTGATTCTTCTTGTGTTTGATAAAAGAAACATTAAAGTGCTGATTATTAAAGTGAATACATTACAACAGAGTGTGTATGGCTAATATTAATGACACAACTCATCTTGTCTTCTTGTGGACTTGTGAAAGGCAAAAGTCCTACATTGATTTATGAAGACAATGCAGCTTGCGTGTCACAAATGAAAGAAGCGTATATCAAATGTGACAGGACCAAACATATCCCTCCAACATTTTTCTCCTATACGCAAGATCTTATAATGGACAACGAAATACGTTCAATCTAGCAATAACTCAGCTGATCTTTTCACAAAGGCTCTTCCCAAAGCGATTTTCAGAAAACACGTTCACAACATTGGAATGTGACATGTACAAAACACGTGATGACTTTCAGATGACAATATGAGGGGGAGTCAACAAATCGTTGTACTCTTTTTCCCTTAACTAAAATTGTTTCCCACTGGGGTTTTCTTTGGCAAGGTTTTTAATGAGGCAGCATTTTGTGGATGAACTCTTACTAAAATTATCATCCAATGGGAAGTGTTATAAAGTGACAAAATTGTGGATGATGATTTTTCCTTCTCTTTTACCAAGTGAAGAAGCAACACCAAACAGTTGTTTCATTAAATATAGAATAGTGCATATTTGTGTATAAATAGAACTTTCGATCATACGAATAGATAGAGTAGAGAAATATATGTCAAAAGTTTTACAAGTTTTGGTGATTTAGTGATATCTAAATTCTGTTAGATTATAACATTTGTTACTTTCTCCAAACACCTTTTCTTTAAAGAATAGTTAATTCTATTTAGTATCCAATATCCATCGTTATCTAATAATAGTATTTGATATTATTATTATTTTAATAGTTTTTAATTTATTAGCTAATTTAAATTTAAATAAAATCTAAATCTAATTGATAAATATGTACTAAAGATAATACAATAAATAAAATGTTTATTATCATCATCATAAATATAATATAAATTATCTCAGTTACAACAATAGAGATTTAAATATAAATTTTTTTAAGAAAATGATAAGTAAGTATTATTGATATATTTTGTCACTTATGGAACAAAGTCGAATGTTAATAGGCCATGACAAATGAACATTCTAATAAAAATATCCGTATAATACGTTGGATAATAATCTAGTTAATAGTATAATATGTGGATATTTTAATATACAATTATTTATAATTTTATACAAATAAATATAAAATAAAAACATACAAATATAAATTTTATTAAATATATTTATAACTAAAAGATATAAACATAATTATTTGATTTATTTTAAATAGTAGTTACATTCTTGTAATATTATACTGTGTATATCCAATTATCCATCATATAAAATATTTATATTTAATTTTAAAGTTCAAATTGAAAAAGACGAAACATGTTTTAAATCAGACTTAAGTACCATTTTGATCATCGAACTTTCAGATTTGTCTCATTCAGCCACTAAACTATTTTTTGTCTCGATTTACTCATTAAACTTTAGTTTATTGTTTTACTTTAGGAAAAATGAATAAAATTAATGGTTAAATCAATACAATAGTTTAGTGGTTAAATCAACGAATTTTCAGTGGTTAAATCAGTAAAAAAATTTAGTGACTAAATCTAAACAAAATATAGTTTGGTTGCTAAATAAAAAAAAATCAGAAAATTAAATGGTTAAAATGACACTTAATCCTTTGAAAAATTAGATAACTATATTATTTATAATCTACATACATACATATATATATATATATATATATATATATATATATATATATATATATATATATATATATATATATATATATATATTGCCAACGGAGCAGGTGCTCACGTGGCACAATATTACTGGTTAAATTTCAGAAAATTAAGGATGTCAGTTGAGTTGGCGCAATATTACTGATTAAAATTCATAAAATTTAGGGTGTTGATTTGCCGCAATATAATTGGTTAAAATTCAGAAAATAATGGGATTTAATCCGCTAAAAATGCTACCTAACAAACACTGAAGAAATAATTAGGAAAAGATTCGGAATTGCAGCACGTACTTATGAAACATAATTCAAACACAAAGGTTATACAATGAATTAAAGGACTAGCAAACAAAGACTCGGAAGAAAGTGGAATAATATTGAAACAAAATACCTTCTCCAGCCAGAGATTTATCGAATTAAGAAACCTACAAAAAAAATTTTGGATAACATTTGTACTTTGTAAAATTATAATATAACAACCGCCGGAAAATGCTAATATAAGACTCAAAATTCCAATTAATAAGACATGTAAGAGAAATGATAACATCAACACTTAATGAAAAAAATTAAACATACAAGTTGCTGGAAAATGCAAAAATGTAATATAATAGATGCTGGAAGTATAGCCCATAAAACAAAATATGAAGGGGGAGATTATGATCATCTAAATTGATGTCTAACAAAATATGCTAGAAAAATGGTGACGTGGAGATAAAAGCTGCAGAACCAAATAAATAAGAGATAATGAAAATTTTTTAAAATTCGAATTAAAAAAAAATTAAATTGATTGAGGATTATATGGGGTTGATTGCCTACAAATTGAAAATAATTTGGCAATCGTTTTACATTTGTATCAAATCAAATTCTCTGTGTATCAACATTCAACAAGATCATACAAAGGTACATAATCTTTATTTTTCAGTCAAAAAATTCATGTATACATCTGTTTCAAATGTGCCAACAAATCTCTATCATTTTCATATGAATGGCTTCATGAATCTGTATCGCATAGCGTTGCTAATTGAAAATTTCAAACCGTTTTACAGGGAAGAAACAATGACGCTTCAAAACATGAAGCATGAAATCAACTTGGTATTGATAATTGAACATAACACTTAAAATTCTAAGTTGCAAATTTTTTTTATAATTTTTAAATCTGTTTGTCAACTTATTTTTTTAACAATATTGTTCCAATCTATTTCGTTTTCTTATTGCAGGAGATGCAATATACAAATGTTGAAAATAATGAAAGATCTACTAATTCTCTAAATTGTAAGCAAAAATCAAATTAAGTTTCATCCAATAAACCTACTTTACTTGAAACGTCAATCATGAAGATATCCATGTATTGTAATGTTTTTCATAGTAAAATTACTTATATTTACCTACATATCTACGACGAACAAAAAAAAAGTAACTTTTGATCTAGCATGGTTTTCAACTCCATTTAGAGAGAGAACCAGTAGATTTTCAAGTTCTGCTTCAACAATGTAGTATAAAAGACATGTTTTTTCTTAGAATCTATAGATAATTATAACATTATGGAAATTAAAAAAAAAAACTATCAAATTGGTCAATTATACATTTTCTCTACATAGAGTTATAGGCTATATTAGTCAAACATCTTACCTGCATGCATCAGCTTACAAAATGCACACGACATCCATGTAGCTAAGTGAAGATTTTGACTTTACAATAAAAGTAATTGAAGATCAATTCGAAAACTGTTTCAATATTGTCTCCAAGAAAGAAAAAGAAACATATATTAGTATTTTCTTAGTAGTTTCTTGACAAATTGATCAAATTCTTTGGGTTGATGTCGCAAAAATTCTTTTAAGTTGATCATTTAGCACAAGATTAATCAAATTCAATGTGTTGAAATTATTATTGCTTATAACAATATAACAAAATATATACAAACTTACAATGATTAATTGTATGCATGTATGATATTAATTGTATACACACAAATCATGTTAAACGTTTGTTCATTTTTAGCATGCAAATCTCGGTGCCATACTGTCATTGAATTCTTCTTCTTTTTAGTGTTGTGACTTTTCCTGTATTTTTTTAATATAAAGAACGTATGCTTATGTGTTCAATTTTCCATTTCTAAAAACTTATGTGGAGACATTATGATCAGTTGAATTCCGAATTTAGAACTAGATTGATGAAATCATGTGAAATTCATTAGTTTCCCCTTCTAAATTGTGGTGAAAGCTTATAAAATCTGAGTTCTTGACCCTTGTCTATATATGATCTATTTCCTCATGTTCCAGCTTTGGTTGTTGAATATTTTCTATGTTGGCTTGAACTTCTATTTCAACCAACTTTTTCTATTGATGAAAGTAAAAGTCATATTGTTTACATTTAAAGTTGTTCATGTTTCCAATTTAATCAAGGTATCAAACTCTTTTCCTCCTTTCTCTTGGCTTCGGCCTCATCTCGGGCCCGAAACTATTCTTGAATCATCTTATTTTGTTCAGCCATCATGGCTAGCATCATTTCTCTTGTTTCTTGCGATGTCATTCCTTCTCCAGACATATTCTAAAATTTAAAACATGTAACTTGTTTAGTAATAAGTCATTTATTTAAAGACACCACACATTATCCCGTATGAAAGTCAATTTCCTTTAATTACTAGATCATAATCTATCTTTGTTCGAATCATTACTTAAACTCACTACATGTCATCACCTATGTTTGAGACCAAGACCTCACGGACACTTGAATCTCAAACTACTGCTCTGATACCATACCCTGTGGCACCCTTGCCACAAAACCACCATTACATCGCCCAGGATTAATCACAACACATTAATACACAAATGATCTGAATTACTTAGCATAATACGGAAAAATAAATACATGATTAAAATACAAGTCATACACCCTACGGTGCTACAAGGTTCTAGTCTAATCTCTACATACTCAATAATTATTACAAATCGTCCCAAATATTACAACATCGTTTCCATATGTTTTAGTTAACAATTAAGCAGTAGAGGATCTTCCAAGACTTCAAAAGTATGACCTAACTAGATGGTCCGGCAGCGGATTTTCCTTTTCCTGTAAGAATGTGAGCAACTACGGGGTAAGCAAAATTTAGTGAGTACAAAGATAATATATTCTACAGATATTTATGCAGCACATAAAGGTAACACCGGCAACAAACGTTGTATACCCTATTCGACACGAAGTACAGAAACGAGCCACAGCTCCATCGTGCCATTTCATTATACATTCAATTGAGGCAGACATTACCATCGGGGATGCTACACCTGTCCATCATGACCTCGGAGGGATCAACTCCAGGTTATATAGCCTCGGTAGCATCGATTTACCAGTTTTGGCTCGTAAGCCCATCAGAAGATGCACAACAAAGATAAGGATATGCAACAAGCAACAATGTGCATCTACAAATACGCAAGTCAGTAGATTTCCAAAAGAAAATGAAACAATAGGCCTCAATGAACAACGACTAACATAAAATAAATGCAGGCATATATAATCCTAAATACTCACTGTGGGTGCGTTATGTAACTTCAGATATTATTATTTCTCTTCGGACTTTCACCCGGATTCACAAAGTACCCCACTGTGTTAAACAACACTACAAGGGACTTGATACATTATACATATGAAACTACCATCAATGTTTGGATCACCAAAACTCTCATCAAGTTCCCAATTTTAAAGTGTCATCTTATCGGATTCGCCATCCAGAATTCATATTTAAAATCCATTATTTGGTTTGTTATTATGCCCAAAGAACCCATCATTAGTTACTTTAATATAACACTTAAGATATTCCAAAAGTGTGTTTATTATCCCAGAATTTCAGATCTCATGACCCTTATCCGAATTTCGCATCAGCAGGGACCAACTCGCCGAGTTGCCCCGACCAACTCGCCGAGTATAGGTCCAAATTTCGGATCTCAGCCGAAATTCGATTATACCCGAAATATATAACCCGAATCTTGACTCTGAAGACCACCCCTTACGGGGCAGTCCTCAGAGTCTAGGTCCCACATCTTGCAACACTATATCAATCGTAACTAAGATAGAGTAATTAAGTTGCGGAATTTCAAATTACAAGTACAAAATATTAGGATAAGTTTAATACAGTTTTAGTACAGATTACAGATTTATAACTAAACTTATAAAGGGTACAAGGCTAATCTAATTCATGTCATCATACAATCAAATCAAATCTACCCAGACCACCACAATTATCATCTGCCAATGTGTACCGAAAGTTGGTTGAGTAGTGGTCTATGGAAAACTTCAACTTGAATCTTGAAAGACCTATGAACTAGGTCCAGCTGGTGCTTTTCCCTTATCTTTTCCTGTAAAAAGTTTAATCAACAACTATAAGCAATGCTTAGTAAGAATACAGATTTTCAGATGACATGCATTTATCAAGCGGATCATGTGTCTAGCGTGATATGTCTTGACTGCCGCTACAGCCACTCATGATTGAGACATAGTAGTCATAGAGTTGGATGATGTCCAGGCCACGCTCACGCTTTTTGTGGAAGCTATCCACTTATACTGGGCTAGCTACCAGCAGTTATCGTGGGGGGAGCATCGGAATAATCAATACCAAGTTCAATAGAACTGGTGACATAGCTAGGTCTAGAACAATAGACCGACACGGCTAATCATGCTAAGCTGAATCAATATGTCAAAGACGCGAGCAATAATGAAAGCATAAATAATCAAGGTCATGATAGCAATAAACTCTTAACAATATCTGAAATGAACTGTAAGCACAATGTCATGCGGAATGACAAGTCAAATAGCTATCATGATCCACAGGGCATCACCGAACCATGGTGTGCACTGGTCAGCATCCAGCTGAGCATGTATGAATGTCAAAATAAACTATCATCAACAATATGTCTCAACCGGAATCTAGCATGTAAAACTGAATATCTATAACTCACAGGTTCTGTTGTCTTATCAAGCAGATTTCTCCACCACCTGAGTTATCTCAGGATTTTATCTTTAATCTTTGTCTTTCTTGACTCTGGCTTTGCTTTTCAAATCTTTGACCCACTTTCAATATCTTAAATTATTTAATTCTTGGTTCAGTATTTATCTGAACCTGTCCAGGATTTTACCATAACAAGAACATTAACTTTTTGGCTTGAAATCTTTATTTATCTGATTCTGATAACTGATTAACTCAAATCAATCATCTTACATTTTCTTTGACTCTTTGAAATCTCAAGAGTTGTGTACATATATGTGTGTGTGTGTGTGTGTCTATATATATATATATATATATATATATATATATATATATATATATATATATATATATATATATATATATATATATATATATATATATATATATATATATATAGATATCATGTTGATTTATTTAATGTTCTTTAATTATTATAATCATGGGTTTTATATTTGTAACATATCTTTTATTTGTTATTTAAAAGCATCCGAAATGAACTTATCCGAATTCATCAACCAGATTCGGACCATCCGAACCGGCTCATCCGAATGGGGCATCCGGACTAAGCATCCGGATTTGGACATCCGGACCGGGTCGTCCGAAGTGATTTTCCGAATTGGCACCATCCGAGTTCGGTTCAATCTTCCATCCGAAATAAGTACTTCATCCGAATTCGGGTCCCAACCGAATTCGGATCCCATTACTTAGAATTTTTCCAGAATTTGTTCTTGATGTTCCAGTTTTTACACATACAAATTTTCATCAAAAATTCTCTAATCACATTTTTATCGACATGCAATATAATTTGAGGTTATATTATCATTTTTTTGGGATGTTTTTACACTATTTTCCCAATCACAAACACAATTATTTGCTCAAAATCGTCCAAAATAGACATTTTTTTCAAGAACACAATATTTTACAAAAAATCAGATTTCTCCTTTATTTGGACGATCCAATCTACGATGTTTGTTTCTATAACTTTTAAAAGCTTCAATATATGATTATTGATTAGTCTTTCAAACATGCAACAACATTTGAACTTCAAATCTTGAATTTTCGGTTTTCATAAAATCGAACCCATAATTCTAATAAATTTGATTTTTTAAATAGATTTTACCTTGAATTCTTGTTGATTGATGATGTTTGTAACTTCCTCTTGAATTAAATCTTCAATTAATTGCAAAATTTATGAGGATTCTTGATGATGAAAATGGATGAGCCGTAAGTTTGAAGAAAAGAAGAGCGAGAGAGAGAGTCAATTTTCTTTAATGTGATAAATGAGAAATTAAAAGACTTTGAGTCTTTATTTTCCAACTTTTAGCATTTGACAACTTTAACCCCTCCACTTATACATATTACATCTATTTTATTTTGATCATCTAAATACTTTATAACATTTATTTAACTTAATTAAATAATTTCATTACTTAATTAAATTACAAAACAAATAATGTAATTAAATTACATTATTGGATCTAATACAGAAATTAAAGTTGGTTCAAAAGCTAGGTTGTTACAGAATGGGCTCCACCACACACAAACTTCGTCCTCGAAATTAGCTATGTTTGAATTGACTTGGATACGTTGCTTTCATGACATCTTTTGATTCCCAAGACTGATGTGAACCTTTGTGGTGTTTCCACTGGACGAGCACCATATGTATCTCTTAATTGCGAAGCTTTTTGGTCTTCGAGTCCAGAATACATTCTGGCTCTTCAACCACGTGAAGCTTTTCATCAATTTGCAGATTAACATGTGGTATCTGCACTTCTCTTTCATCTGCTAGGCTCTTTCGTAGATGACTAACATGGAATACCAGATGTATTCCCACTAAGTCTGTTGACAATTCAAGACGATAGGATTGGTTCCCTATCTTTTCAACGATCTTGAACGGACCAATAAATCTCGGAGCTAGCTTGTTTCGCTTTATAAATCGCACCACATTCTTCATTGGAGATACTTTCAGCATCACCCAATCGTTAACCACAAAACTGATTGATCGATGACGATTGTCATAATATGACTTCTGCCTGCTTTGAGCTTCAAGAATATTCCCTCTGACAAGTTGAATCTTCTCATGAGTCAACTGTAGAAGGGCAGGACCTGCTAAAGGCGATTCACCTGTTTCGTGCCAACAGGTGGGAGTTCTGCATTTTCTTCCGTATAGAGCTTCAAAAGGAGCCATCTTGATCGTTGAATGATAACTGTTATTGTATGAGAATTCGACCAAAGGTAAATGGTCATCCCAGTTACCACCCAGATCAAGAATGCAGGCATGGAACATATCTTCAAGAGTCAATATAGTGCGTTCACTTTGGCCATTTGCATTAGGATGATAAGCAGTACTCATAGAGACTCGAGTACCCATCCCGTCTTGCAGCGCTTTCCAGAATCTCGAAGTGAAACGACTATCACGATTAGAGACGATAGATTTTGGCACACTGTGACGAGAAATAACTTCAGTGATGTACATTTGTGCCAATCTATCAAGAGTACAAGTCTCTTTCATCAGTATAAAGTGAGCTGACTTTGTTAAACGATCCACGGCTATCCAGATGGAGTCGTGCTGTCTCTTGGTTTTAGGCAACTTTGTAACGAAATCCATGGTTTTATGCTCCCACTTCCACTCAAGAACTGGTAGTGGTTGCATATCACCGAAGGGTTTCTGATGTTCTGCCTTAACCATTTGACTGACTCTGCAGCTTTCAATAAACCGACCGATGTCTTTCTTCATCCCTGGCTACCAGTAATTAGCCTTAAGATCAAAGTACATATTTGAGCTGCTAGGATGAATAGATAACTTGGACTGATGGGCTTCTGATAGAAGAGTGTTGCGGATTGAACCGTATATAGGAATCCAGATTCGGTTTCCCTTGAGACATTGAAGTCCCAAATGATTCATAGATAGAAACTGAAGTTGCCCCTTGAGATTTTCAGAACAAAGATTCTCTTCTTTTAGTGCTTCAGCCTGGGCAGTTCTGATGTCTTCAATAAGATCAGAATAGAACACAATGGGAGTCAGGGCATAGCAACACTTTTCGGGATAAATCTTTCTACTCAAAGCATCCGCAACCACGTTGGTTTTGCCGGGATGATACAGGATCTTGCAATCATAGTCCTTGATGAGCTCCAAGGACCGTCGCTGTTTCATGTTCAGATGCTTTTGAGTAAATAGATGTTTGAGGCTTTTATTCAGTATACAGCTGACAGTTAGTCCCATAAAGATAGTGACTCCAGATTTTCAATGCAAAGGTGACTGCAACCAACTCAAGATCATGAGTTAGTGCACTTTTCTCGTAATCTTTCAATTGCCTTGAAGCGTAGGCAATGACTTTTCCCCTTTGCATGAGGACACAACCTAAACCTGTACCAGATGCATCGCTATAGACAACAAAGTCATCATTGCCCTCTGGTAAGGCTAGGATTAATGCTTGAATAAGTTTCTGCTTCAAAGTTTCAAATGCCTCTTCCTATTTATCCGCCCATATGAAAGGTGTATTCTTTCGCGTTAACATCGTGAGTGGCCCAGCAATCTTCGAGAAGTCTTTAATGAATCGCCAGTAGTAATTAGCCAATCCAAGGAAGCTTCTGATTTCAGAGGCATTGTGAGGCGTTTACCACTTCTGAACAGCCTCGACTTTAGACGGATCAACTGAGATACCTTCGACAGATACAACATGGCCAAGGAATTGGATCTGTCTGAGCCAGAATTCGCACTTGGAAAATTTTGCGGAGTCTTTCTTTTCTCAATAACTCTAGCAATTGACGCAGATGAACAACATGATCGGCCTCCGTTTTGGAGTAAATCAGAATATCATCTATGAATACGATAACTGACTTATCCATCATTGGCCTGCACATGCGATTCATGAGATCCATGAACGCCGTTGGTGCATTCGTTAAACCAAACGACATTACGAGAAATTCAGAATGGTCGTATATCGTTCGGAAGGCTGTCTTTGGAATATCCTCATCTTTGACTTTCAACTGATGATACCCAGAACGAAGATCGATTTTGGAGAAAT
>JAANYP010003977.1:0-333870 GCA_020465985.1 Centrapalus pauciflorus
ATTGGTCAGTCTAAAAACGTATAAATATTTATAACATAACATAAGTTAGAGTATCGTAGTTGGCCCATGTGGCGTATGACAAATATTTATACAATTGGTCAGTCAAAAAACGTATAAAAGTGTTACAAAAGTTTGATGATCATACGCTGTATAATTATTTTTCTATTTAATGTACCATCATACGATGTTAATATAATCATCTAACGTGAGCGACTATAGTAAAAAGATTAAGAAATTGTCATAATATTATTAAGTTCATAAATAAACATTTATTTGAATCATATTAGTCATTCGCAACATCAAATACAACAAAGATTTCATTTATATCATTGTCAAAGTTGACAGTCACACCATAAAAAATGATACAATATATATCACTCGTAAAAGTTCATAACAACGGTTACTTAACATCATAAGAACACCTAATTACAAACATTAGTATGTCTTGCTAGCTAGAAAATAAAGAACATAATATCAATGAAATGTTATATGAGAACAATATTTATTAAATTTTTTTATAACAAAGATAGAAACCATCTTATAACCAATCAACCAAGACAATTAAAATAATTGTTTTTATTTCTTTGGTAATTAAAAGATTTATCAAATTTGACGTAGTTCGTAAGATTTATTATCAAGCCGACGACATTACAAATTACATTAGAAATATAACTTTTTGTAAACTTCTGTTATTGTTCAATGAACAGTAAAGGCAGACGGCCATGAAGATAAGCAGCTGACTTATTTTATTCATTTATATATGATATATAACATTTTTGTTTTACTGTATTAACTTTTGATATATTGTATTTTATTGAAATTTGAATATATTATTATGATCACTTTATTTTTGTCTATATCCTGATATACCAATTATCGTCGTCGAAAGCATTTTTCGTCGAAAGCATTTTATAAAAATTCAAATATATCGTTATGATCACTTTCCTTTTATCTACATTTTATCATAAAATCACATTTCATCACAACCTATTTTAAAATGACAAAATTCTTATTATTTAGTTGATTAATCGATCGCACTCTTTCGTTCCCCGAATGGTAAAGCTAGCTGGCAGACACGTAGACGACTAATTTTTTTTATTACTTTTTATATGATATATAACAATTTTTTTTCATGTGATAACCTTTAATATATTATATTTTATTAAAACTTGAATATATTATTATGATCATGTTAATTTAATCAACATTCTGATATAAAATTTGTTATCGCCGGAACAATTTTTTAGGCAGATAGGTATACAACTAACTAATTATTTGATTTCATACATAATATATAATTGTTTTATTTAGGTGTTATAACGTTTGGTATATCATATTATATGAAATGGTGAATATATGATTATCATCGGCATCTTTTTTTTCTACCTTCCAACATAAATTTGTTTTTTGTCTCAAATATTTTTAGAATGACAATTTTTCTACATTCCACCGTAAATTTGTAAACTTAGATTAAAAGCAGAATTTGATCCTCAATTGAGAATCACGATCAGTGGCTATTGTTCTTTTATTATTTTTTAAGTAATGTATTTATAAAAGCACAATTTATGATCCCGTTGCAACACGCAGGTTACACAAGCTAGTTACTATAAATATTAATATGTGTGTCATAATGTCTATTTAGATTCTTAGAAATTTATGGTTATAGCAAGAATTGTGTATGTATGTGTGTGTGTGTGTGTGTATATATATATATATATATATATATATATATATATATATATATTCAAGTGAGTACCACCCATTATGCAACGCCCCAGAAGGTATCACATTTAAATTTTTTTCATGAGTATGTTTTAATTAACATTACACAGATGATATATGAATTTCATGCAAGTTCGAACACTCAAAGTGCATGAAATCACGCGTCACATAAATGCACGTTTACATATATTCAAAATTATGTAAGTGTACGTTCACATCACTTTTTAAGAGCCAGGAGATGTGAATGTATGTGAAATTTACATATGATCTTCATAATATTAATTAAAACATGTTTATGAAAAAATTTCAAATTTTTTTTTTAAAATGTGGTACCTTTTGGTGCGCTGCATAATGAGCGATACTCTGTCGAACCATAATCTATACACACGCGCACACACACAATAATTATAATTATAAAGTGTAACGTAAAAGGGTTTCACATACATTATAACTCTATGTATAAAAGAAGTGTTATTCATTAAAATTTGTAAATTTTTACATATAACGTTTTTTTTAAATACTGTAACAGCAATATATAATTTATTTTATACATTACCTACAACGTAAATGCTTTTGTGTTTAACTATAAATACAGTGATATTACATGTTCGCAAAAAAAAAAAATCATGTATATATACTTGTGAAATCTTATGTAGGTTTCGGTTGATATTGATTGCAAACATCAAATTATATATGCATTCGTTATCCTTATATAACTTTGTAAAATTGTGTACTTATATTGGACAGTTTAAAACCATATGGTATTTAATATCATTAATTTGGTTAATAAGCATTAATATATTTGTCATAATATGTATTTAAATTCTTAGAAATTCATGATTATATAAAAAATTTCATATACATATATATATATATATATATATATATATATATATATATATATATATATATATATATATATATATATATATATATATATATATATATATATATATATATAAACAAAGTAATAACAATAATGTTAATGTTAATAATAATAATAATAATCATAATCATAATCATAAAATATATCCTAAAAAGTTTTCGCATACATTATAAGTTTATGTATAAAAAAAACTTCATTCGTTAAAAAGTTTAACTTCCAACGTCGGACGTTTTATTTGTTTTATATTCTAAAAGCATTATATTTTTTAATAAATCATTACATAGCATGTGAATGGTTTTTTGTTATGTAGAATTAAAATGACATTACATATTCGTAAAAAAAACAACCATCTATATATACTTATGAGATATTATGTAGGGTTGAGTTGATATTGACTGTAAACATCGAATTATATATGTATTTGTTTTCGTAATATAACTTTGTAAATTATGTACTTATATTGTACAGTGTAAAATGATATGGTAATTAAAAATGTTAATATTTTCAATATAGTATTTATTGGTGATCATATATCATAGCATGTTGAAGATGAATGTGATTTAAACTATTATATTGATGCATCGTAAATTTCGTAAGAAAGTGTTATTTGATAAACGAAATCGTAATATATATAAAATGGAAAATAATGTTAGGTTTGTGAATTATAACAATGTAAAATATTAGATTTGTAAGTTAGAGTTAGTATGGTAAGTGAGGTGATAAATTGATCCAATTGATAAAAGGGGTAAAAAGGAAATAATTAAGAAAAGGCAAAGTAAATAATAGCAGAAGAAATGCGCATGGGAAAAAAGAAAGGTGAATGTCACAATTCCGAAGCACGCGGGTTAGACCCGGTTTCGCTTTCTTACAACGACCCGGTTTCAGAGCTATAAATCGGTCACTTGTGTCCGATTAATATGACCCTAAATTTGTGGCGGCTCAACAAACGTAAACCCTAGATCTGAAAGGCACCTAAAGCGTAGACGACCGTTCGTTAGGTGTTAGGCCGGTGAAAACCGTAGAGTTGAACAGGTAAAACACGGTTGTTGTAACCACGTTCCGATTTCATATTCGCCGGCGATGATGATAGCATTTTTAAGCTGTCTAGCTGCGCCGGTAGTAGCCTACATGTTGCGACGACGGATACACTACACATGTATCTGTCTTCATATGTGGCCACACCGGGGGTTGGCGACGATGGACGGTGTATAAAGCTAAACGTTGATAGATTTGAAGCGGTAGTGGATATTGTCTTAATAATGCAGTCGGTCTATTTTTCTTTTCATACGGGGAACGTTCTCCGGCAATGATGATGGCCGGTTAACCGGCGTCTAGCCGTTGAATCCGTTTTCTTTCCCGTCAATGTTATTATACTATACATGTGTCTTTTTTTTTTTTTGAAATCGATTTATTCATGTTGGTCAGATCTGATCGCATATGTATTAGATCTGAGTTTTTTGAGTCCGTTTGGTCCATATAGTACTCATTTTGGTCGTATTGATGCATTTTTTTGGCAAATAATACAAGTTTGCGTATGAATAATTTACCATCTCGACCACTACATTATGTGTGTTTTTTTATCCACACGGGGCAATGATCTACGACAATGATGATGGCCGGATAACCGGCGTCTAGCCGTTGAATCCGTTTTTATTCCGGCCGACATTATTATACTATACATTTGGCTTCTTTTTTGTCGAAATCGATTTATTCATATTATTCAGATCTGATTGCATATATATTAGATCTGTGTTTTTTAAGGCCGTTTCGTCCATATGCTACACATTTTGGTCGTATCGATGCATTTTTTTGCAAATACTTTAATTTTGTGTATGAATGCTCTACCATCTTGACCGTTACATTATGTGTGTTTTTTTATTCATACGGGGCAACCTTCTCCGGCAATGATGATGGCCGGTTAACCGGAGTCTAGCCGTTGATACGTTATATTTCGTGGCAATGGTTTACATGTCAAACATGCATTTAGTGGGAGTGTCTGTTTATGCCACACATTTGCCTTTTTTTGTAGTCGATATCTTCACATTATTCACATATGATGGCATGTATATGAGATCTGTCTAATTTATGCACGATTGGTTCATATGCTACACATTTCGGTCATATGGTTGCATTTTTTTGTAACTACATCACTGTAGCATTCATATTCGTTTAATGGATGCATGTTGCACACATCATACATTAAAACTCGCCGTAAATAAAAACGTCACATATAATGTCGCACATTTACATGTTTATTTAAGTTTAACCCTATTTGACATATAAAACTTTTTTTACTTTTTGGGTTGTATTTTTACATATTGTTACACGGAATTGGGTTTCAGATTACCTAACTGTTCTGCATAACCTATTCCATTAACATATATGTTGTTTTTGAAAACGTGTAAACGATTTCAGATAAGTATTTGTCATTTGTGAAATGATAAATGTTGTGAACCAGACGTATTAATCATCGACATCCAGCATGCCTACCTATTCAGTATCATTGTAGACAATGCTAACTACAAACTTCATTCGTAATGTCATACATTGAGGAAAACCTACTGATGTATCCATGGTGAATGGAAAATGTGGCTGGAACTTGTTTCTCACAGGTATGAAATTTTAACTATGCATGTTATGTAAAAGCATCCATGTCGGGAAAAAAACGAAGAAAAAGTTTCAAATGGTTTCATATATATTTAAAAGGCAATCAATGAAAGGATTTAATATGTATTGGTAGACGTGAAAAAGAATCGAGAAAAACGTCTTTTGGTGTTGTTTAAAAATCAAACAATTAAAAATCAAACAAAGAAAATGGCAATGAAAGAAACTAACCTTATTTGAAAGTAACTTCTGTTTCAATTGTGAGATGTTCCAATCAATTTTCTTGAATATCACAGTAGCTGCACAATTAAATTAAAGCATAAGTTCAAATTTCTTGAACTTTAAAATTGAAAACAATGTTTTACTGTGGTTTTTATTTATTTTTTTCGCAGTGCAATTGATATAACTGTGAACATTTACTTTTGACAATCATATGCATGAAAAATTGTTCTACTTTGAAAGATGTGTATACAAAAACGTGATATGAAATCCGAGAATGTGTACCTGTTGAAGATAAACCAGTTTAGTTGGCAAACATGATTCTTTTGGTTGATGAATGAAAAAGATTAATCAACGATTTACATATATATAAAGGCACAAAGCGGCGGTTATTTGATAATAACCATCACTTAGTGGGTGGTTACTATCATACAATATATTCATCCCAAAGAGTACTCTGTAACTGTTTTTTTAATCAATATGATTTGTTTGATTAATAATATAATTTCATTGGTTTAAATTATATATATATATATATATATATATATATATATATATATATATATATATATATATATATATATATATATATATATATATATATATATATATATAGTGTGTGTGTGTGTGTAGTATATAAATCATGCATAATTGTAATTAAAATGTAACAATTCTATTCAGTTAGTCACTCATGTATATTCACTGATTGTAAATATTGAAACATTACTATTTAATAATATTGTTAGTTTTATTATGAATAAGCACTCGAAGTTGGGTATTGTATTTTATAAAGTCATTTAGATACTACTTTATTTTATTAACTTATAACATATTAGTTAAATTGTGGTTATACACAAGAAATTTAATTAACACGAACTTATAAGATTTGCTAAAACTATTTTTACAAACGTTTATGCCTATAAATGACTACAATTATAAACAAAGTTTTGGTCTTATAAAAACTTTCTGACGATGTTTTATCGTATTTTGCAGGTAGTGGAAGTCGAATCTTTAGCTTGTAATACATAAAATTAAAGTAACAAAAAAATGAATGGTGCTTGGGCTAATATATAGAAGCCAGATTAGGAGAAAGGAGATACATTTTCCAGCAAGAAGTAGACGTGGGTGAGTGGGCAGTTGAATAGTTGATGTAAATGTACCTTTGTAACCATTGGGTAACTGGAAGAATGAATAGTCTTTGTCTGTCACACAGGGGCATTTATGTATATTCACTGTATGGAGCAGTTTTTTTGCTTCCACTAACATTCTGTAATTTTGCAACTGGCAGACGATGCAGTTTTGAAGCTAAGTGGAGCAGTTGGTATAGGATGTGATGGACAGTTAATGTAAATAAAGGCTATAAGTTGTTGTACATTTTGCATAAAAAGAAATAACCTCTTATCAACGGCCATGGTTAATAACTGCATGATCCATTGGCTAAGATCTGCTCCCTTCAATATGCAGCGCCAGCAATATATATATTATAATTATAATTTTCTTTTCTAAAAGCATGTTGGAGAAAATGATAGTTTATTTATTTCCTTCTCTTCATTCTTCTTACAATCTATTTCTCTCTAACTATTGTTTAAAAAATATTAATTGTGTTAAAAGGTTATTTATCGTCACTTTGTTTCTGATTTAGGTAACAAGTTACTTTTTTTGCTATTAAAGGTAACATTCTATTTTGATCACTTCAATTAAGGTAACATGACCGAATTAGGTAAAAAAACTCATGATGTGTCAGTTTATTTATCATTTTAGCATTTTTTTTTTGTTGACTAAGTCTGTTGAAGTGTTGAGTAGGAACTAGTGTCATCTTCAATTTTAAAATTACACAAAATCTATTTATTATTATTAAGACTAATTCATATAATTATATAAACGATAAATCAATTTATAAATTCAAATTAATACCTTTGTTTTCTTTTCAATTTTAATTGATTTTTTAAAATAATATTTTTCTTGAATGTTTTGCCCGAGTTTCTTTGAATTTTTTTAATGTTTCTAGAAAAAAAGTTGGTTTTGATTCGTTCGTTAAAAATATTGAGTTTTAAAGTATTAACATCATGTTGTAGACTTCTAGCTATCATAAGTCCATGGCCACGAGTCACCACCAAGCACCCATTGTGAACAACCACCAATCACCACCATCATTAGGACCAACTCGACCAAATCTCAATCAAAAGATCTATAATACTAACCCGATAAACAAAAAAACCATAAAATCAAGAAAAATGCTTGAATGTTATTGTATTCCACGAACCAGAAAACCATGAACTACATAATTTATAAATCTACAAATCATATCTATACAAATAATAGAAACCATATCTGGTTCAAAGAATAAGAACTATCTGTAAACTCCATATCACCACGTATCTGAAAACTAAACAAAAAATCTAAAAAATGTCAAGAAAACCTTAACCCATAGCTAAAAATTATAATAAACAAGATCTAAAAGTCCCAAACTTGAATTTGAATCGAGAAGACGTCGTATTAATCATTTGATTATAAACCCACAAGCACACAGACCTCATAAACACACAAGCACACAGACCTCACAAGTAGCGAAAGAGGGAGCCAGTGGTGGTGCCAGTCGGTAGCGTGAGGATAAAAGGAGGCTAAGATGGCACACGATGATTGGAGTTGTGAGGCGGTGCCTAGTGGTGCTCCCATGTTGGTAGAGAGAGTAAGAGTCGTGAAAACTTAAAAATGGGTAACGGGAAGGGTTTGGTGGGGGAAAGAAAGGGTTTTGCTTCTTTAATTAGTTATAAGTTTTTGATCATTTATCAATGTTTTTTTTACCACTTTCTTTATTTTTTAAATGACACCTCAACAGATTCATATCTGTATAAGCAATTAACTTCAATGAATGACTAGTTACCTATTGCCTCAATTTTTATTAAAGTGATTTAGAAAGTATATTATCTGTGATAACAAAAAAATTTAATATGTTACCCAAAATAAAAATAAAGTGATATTATGTTACTCTTTGATGTAATTAACCCATTATAAAATACATCATTTGTATGAGTTAATTATTTTTATGAAAATGTTTTTTTTAATTAATTTCTTTAGTTTTCTTTTTTCGATTCGTTTGTTGGGATATGGGAAAACACAAGAAGATTTCGTTTTTCACTCAGAGGACAATTTGATAAGTTGATTGAACTCATAGAATCACAAAGGTATTATATAAGGACTGAATTTGCCATGACAAAGGGTGGAAGGACTTGAACATCAAATGATCAAAAGTGAAAGGGTTTAAAGGGTCAAAGCTTGTAATTCAAAGTCAATTTTCGTTAAAGAATCAGAAATCCCGTCGGATCAGAGAAAAAATCGGCCGAGGAAGACGATCAGTAGGCGGCCATGGTAGATGAAACCAACAAGGTCAAGTCGCAAATGGTAATCGAAGAATGGAGTGGAACTTCTTCGAACAAACTCTCATTGACCGCCGTTATATCGCCGTCTTCTTCTCCGTTGTCTTTCACCTTGAAAAAACATGGTAATCGATTCAACCTTTTCTCCCGCAGGTTCCTAGAAGCATTTGTTCCTGAGGTAATATATCTCGACGGTTGACCATATATTTTCTTATTTTACTCAAATTATTTAGCTTATGCATGCCTTTGCTGCGTGGAATGTCTTGTTCGTGTGTGATTTTATCTATTTGGTTATTACCATGAATTGAATTACTAATTCAAACCTAATATCACTAGAACCTAACACTCAATACAAAGTACTATGAATTGAATATTATTGTAATAATTTGTTTAAAATCCATATGAATATCATATCTCCTCATATTCTACGCTTTCATGTCAGATATCAAATTACATTACTGTTTGTCTTTATGATGCATACCCCATTGTTTCTTTTGACTGCATTTTATTTTACTTTAGCTTCGTGAAATGTTCTGTATTTGAAATGTACCTGTATTATAAACTTATGGGCAGTAATCACATTATGTGAAGTTAGTTAACATGATAAACTATAAAAGCAAAACAAATGCTAGACGATGCCATTGAGCATTTGTTCTGTATATCCTGTTTTGGAAGTTTCTTATATTGGTTTTTTCTACTTTGTGGATGCAGGGGTTTCCCAACAGTGTGACCCCAGATTACATCCCTTTTCAGACATGGGACTTATTGCAGGTTTGAAATCCATCACTGCTTCTACGGAGTGCTAAATGGAAAGTTTGGAATTCCCATTGGAAATTTGTAATGGATTCAATCTCTTTCATAGGGCCTCTCAACATATATAAGGACAATGCTTTCTACACAAGTAAAGTTTATGCGTACTGTACTACTATTAAGTTTGGCCGTTTTCAAGTCATTGCAATTTTACATTGTGTTGAAAATCATTCACATGTATCCACTTCACTAGGCTCTCTTAAGTGCGATAGGTGTGGGGGAGAAATCAGCGACTGTAATTGGTGCTACTTTTCAGGTGCAATATTTATAGATTTAAGTATGGTATTAACCTTTACCTGCCTTTGCTTATATCTTGGGTCATGATGTTTGTTTTCCTCAATCTTCAACTCTTGCAGTGGTTTTTGAGGGATTTAACTGGGATGCTTGGAGGTGTCATGTTTACATTCTATCAGGTACATTGCTTGTACTATGCATACACATATTCGGAGACAAAAATTGCATGCAATTGATTGGAAACTTGGAATACTTATGTGCATTATCTTCTTTAAGCAGTTTTGTGCATCACATGTTTGTGCATGAACACCATTTGAAGCACTTGGATATAAAGTCATTGCACACAGTCACATATTGTTAGTATGTGTTTGGTGCTTACATGCATTAGTTATCCCTATCAGCTCTAAAAGCTGCTTAGGGCTGAAATAATAGTGTAGAATGGATGATATATGAGTTTATAACAAGGTTTTAATATCCATGTGATGCAACGGGATGAGTGCAGTTGTAACATCCGTTCATATATTAGAAAGTTTGAAGAATTATAAATTAATTTACTATTTAAACACATAATTAAACCCTATATTATTATTTTATATTTAATTTTATAAACTATGATACTTTTTATTTGTTATATATATTATCATGCTCAAATCAAATAAACTATTAAAAAGACAATAATATCAAGAGGCACACTTTAGCAATTCTCATTTTAGATATTAATTAAAGACTCATTTTAGTAATATCTCATTTAAATATTAATTAAATATCATCAATTAGTATTCATATTAGGGTTTATTATGAAAAAAACCAACACGTTTTCACGTTTTATGCGTTTCGTCCCTCCATGTTACTTTTTTTCATAAAAGTTCTCAAGTTATTTTTTTCTTTTTTGGTGCAGTGAAATTTGGACATTAGAACCCGCTTATAATTAGTAAGCCAGGTTTTTATAAACTGAAACCGGTTTCTAATGTCCAAATTTCATTGAACCAAAAAGAAAAAAATTAACTTGAGAGACTTTTATGAAAAAATAACATGAAGGGACGAAAACACAGAAAACGTGAAAACATGTTAGTTTTATCAATAATAAACCCTTCAAGTTAATACTAATTAATTGCTCATTTTAGCAATGTCTTGCTTTAAATATATTAATTAAATATCAAGATGTTCGCTTTAGCAATATCTCATATAAAATAATTAAAATGCTCATTTTAATGCCCTCATTTTAAATATCTAATAAATATTAAGAGTTAGTTTTTAACTCTTTATTATATATGAGGAGGCTTACTTTAGCAATGCCCCATTTTAAATAGTAATTTGGGCTCATTTTAGCAATGCCTTATTTTAAATTTTAATTAAATATCAAATTTACTGTTTATTAGCCTTTGCTAATTGAGATTATGTGTAATTTGAACCATAGGATACCTTGCACATGGTTGCATTTTAGTATGTCTCTTTTATACCATTTAATAGGGTGTCCATTTTTAATTTTTCATTCAGTAAGGGGATTGTAAATTGTTTATGCATTCAATGATGATTATAAAGCACTTATATTTGAGGGTTCTCTCTTTCAGGGCTCAAACCTAGATAGCAATGCCAAAATGTGGCGATTGGTTGCAGATCTCATGAATGATCTTGGTATTGGTCTACTCATATTCCTTACATTTAAGAAATACATATCAAAGTTCATGATAATAAGGGAAGTGGGCCAAGTGGCTCTAAGTAACTGTTGTGCATGTCTGATATCCTGGGGGTTGATAATACCTGATATATTAATCCTTCAAAAAAAAAAAAAAACAGTCTTTGTTTTATACTAACTTTGCAGTAGGACTATTTATATACAAACTTTTCTGTGGACACATTCAGTAGAGAGCCTGCTTGCATTTACGTAAACGACGTGGATGGTAATAAACTAAAAATGATGTTGGTTGCAGGAATGCTGATGGACCTTGTTTCTCCATTGTTCCCTTCGGCATTTGTATTCATTCTCTGCATCGGGAGCTTGTCAAGATCTTTCAGTAAGTCATAAAAGTTTTCCATGCTCAAAAATCAATTACTAGTCAAGACATATCTAGACTGATATAGAAAGACAAATTATAATGCATCATTGTCTATAAGAGCAAATTATGCCTAAAAAAACAAAAAAGTATCCAGATTATTAGCCACTTCACCACAAGTACCCTAACAAAATTTTCACTTTAGAAGGACCCAATTAAACATGGAAAAATTCAAAATCCTCTCACCTTAGTCCCTAATTAGGGTCAGTCGCCTCAGGTGCGCTTTCGCCTTTAACTACCTTGATAATGCTTTTTCCTCCCTCCATAGATAGCAGCCTCGCCTAGTCTAATTCTGCATCCATATGACACCTTGATTCTGATGAATTTAGGATCTATATATCTTATATACAAACTACAGTCTACAGGTGATGTTTAGATGTTAATAATTGATAACCATATCAGTTTCCAGCGATCCCGTCTTCCATTCTCGTAATAGCAAACAGAAAAATGACAATGTCAAACATTCATCACGCCTCAGAGATTGTCTTGAAGAGTTGAAGGTCAACAGATCTCAAGTTCAGTCGGGGATTATTTTTAGATTTAAATCTGATATTTTCCTTGAAGATGCATTTATGAATATAGTCTGCAAGCAATGATCAGTACCTTGATTTGTGACCCTGCTAAACATACTAACACCTATAACTTTCGGAATTTTGGAAGGCTTGAGCAAATTGAAGAACGTCGTCTTAAATTGATGAACTATTTATTGACCTACACACATTAATCTTTGTTTCTACCCTGATTACAACCAATTAAATCCAGAACCAGCACCTATCTGGGTCACAAACCAACCCTACTTTGTTCCACTTTCCCCCAACATCAGCTGTGTGGCTATTCAAGTCGCCCTCACCACCTCGATTTGCTCTGTCACCTCAATGGTCCGGATTTGGCCACCTAAGGACCTCTATCTATGTTAACTCTACTGCAAAGTTCAACTCATTGCAAGCCATCTTTCTTTTCTTCAGGAACATTTTTTAATTATTTTTTGGGTTGTTAACTATGAGGAGAGGAATTTGGGGAAGGCTAGTGATAGATGACCAACCAACAATTTGCGTACTTTTTGTGTAATTTACTCTGCTTGTGATCTAATATGACCAACCATCGTTTTTAAAACATCTCAGTCTTCATAATCTCTCCTTACATTCTGTTGCTTTAGCTGGTGTTGCCAGTGGAGCAACTAGAGCGGCTTTGACCCAGCATTTTGCTCTTCAGAATAACGCAGCAGATATAGCTGCAAAGGTAACTTCTGGATCCTCTTCCTCTCACAGAAAAAAATCATACTATATGTCTTATAATCTTAAAGTGTCTATGTTCACTGATAGGAAGGAAGTCAGGAGACAGTTGCAACAATGATTGGAATGGCTTTAGGAATGCTTCTTGCACACATTACAATGGGACACTCGATGATCATATGGTTCTCTTTTCTGTCACTCACCATGTTCCACATGTATGGTTAGTTATGCTTCTACCCACCCCAATTTCAATATGCTATTGGCATGGAAGCTTGAAATGACACCCCACTTTATTCTCGAACATCACCAGTGCACCAGTCAGTGTGATATTGCATTCATATACATTTTGTACTATAACTAATATCATCTTCTCTCTATTATTTGCATTCTGGCTGTTTGTAGCTAATTACAAAGCTGTTAGGTGCCTTAATCTGACTACACTGAACTCTGAAAGAAGCTCTATTCTTTTGCTTCATTTCTTGGAGACAAGCCAAGGTGAGGAATAGGATCTGTTTGTGTTGGCGTTTCTTGTAATCCCTTTTTAAACAAGCTTTCATGAGCTGGTAAAGTTTAATAGAGATTCTACATTTCTACCTTTTAGATTTGAAGAAGATGAAAGAAAATAATCTACTTATGGTTTTGCGGGCATAAGTGTGATAATTTGAGATGCCACATTCAATATGGAACATATTAATAAATGATCCTGTATCTTGCTTATCTTGTAGCATGATAACTTAAATCTTGTCTCTGCATTCTGCAGTTCTCTCTCCAAAAGAGGTCTCAGTCTTGGAACATGTCTTACCATTATGGCTCAGTTCTTGGAGCTCAAAGAATGACAAAAAATTGTATACACGGGTACGCCTAGGTGCAAGGGTTTCTTCACTTAGCAGCCTGGAAATGTGAGTTTTGCATTCCTTGCAACTTCATTCAAAACAAATCTTGCTCACTACCAGCTTCTCCCTTGATCCCAAAAAAACTCCAGTTTAGGCTTTAGATCTACATCGAATTCAAAGAATATTGAACGCTTGTGGTCCAATACACACATGATCCAATAATGAACAAAATAACTCTTATCTAATATTTTAATAAAGTACAGGTAATATGGGATAATCAAAATAATTTCTGTTAATATTTGAAAAGGTCCCTTTCTTGGACAAAGAAATTTGTGAAGTGGACTCCTTTTTGGACAGAGGGAGAATTATTGGATGCAATGTGAGGTTTGATGGGAGCCACCTTTGAGCTGTACAATCTTGGCATTTTTTTGGTGAACTCCTCAATCTGAAAACTTTGAGCCTGTTGATAGGACACAATAACAATCATCTATGAGTCCAGACTTTTACTTCAGTATATGATGAATATTATCTAACCTTGCAAGTGACATTGTGTGTTTTTTCCCATATGTCAATACATAGGATGGAGCTATTAAGTTCTGCTGGATCTCAATACGAGAAAGGTTGAGTTTTTCCAAGTTCTTACCTATATGCATGGAAACAAAGAATATTTTTTTATTAATCACCATTGTTTCGGCTTTCAGAAAAGTACTTGCTACTTGAGAAGAAAGGATTCATCAGCATTGTTATGCATAAAGATTCAACTACCAGAGATGTCATGCGAGGTTTCATGCATGCTCTTGTTATGGCGAATCTTTTAGATCATAACCCAACATCATTACATATGGATAGCCAAACATGGATGGACAAAAACTATGAAGCCTTTGTTCTGAAGGTACATTTCATTCTTGGATTCCTGTCTTAGCTTTGGGTATATCAGTCTTCCGAAGAGCGTTAAATGGAACTAATTAAGTAACTGTTAATCTTGATATGTTAATATCATTAAATAGCAACCTACCTTTTCATTTGTCTCGTTTTGGTCATTGTACTTTTTTTTGGGGTACCAAATAGGTCATCGTTATACTCTCAAAACCTATCCCAATTGGGTAATGATGGATTTTTGTGACACTTTGCCGTCATTGAACTTTTAGTGACCCTTTTTGGCGACATGTCTATACTCTTACTGTTTTACAACACTTCATTTATAATAATGACCAAATTCAGATGTGCTTAAAAAGTACAATGACTTGAAACGGTACGAAGAAAGTATAATGACCAAAATGAGACAAATGAAAATGCAGGTTGCTATTTAATGATATAAAATCCTTGATGTGATTATTGCTAGATTACATATAATTGTAATTATTAGGAAGAGTGCCAAACCTTTTTATTTCCATATGCCTTTTGTTTTCAATGAGATTACAATAAGAGCATGATGGTTTTGAAACGTGTTTAAAGCAATTGACATACAAAAAAAATAAGTTCATGCTAATCAGAGCCAAAATGTTATAAGACTGGTTGATATACTTTCTTTCGATGGGCCAACAATACTAAGCTGCTTACATCATTAAACCAGGGCAAATAATCCCACCTAGCCTTTCTGAATTCCTCTTAGTTCTTTTTTACTTGACCCTTTATGTTCTTAATGCATAATTTTAGCTCAATTTATGGAAAAATTCAAGTGGGTATCTGATCCAATTTCTAGTTATATTCGTAAGATGGTATCTTGTCTCCCAACTTAACCTGAATATCTCTATTTTTTTAACTTAATCGGCAGCTTCAATCCTTTGGCTGGAAAACAGAGCGCCTATTGTCATCGTCAATCATCTGGAGAGCAAATTGGATCCTTGGGGATCCTGATAAAAAGATAAACTAGAAGATGTCACCCATACAAAACATTTGTCCACTTTATTGGATGAAAATGGATAGACAATCGACGGAGTGAGGCATTGGAGACTTTTCTTTTAATGATTAGACGAACATCGTTACTCATGATTCTAGATTTCTAGGATAATTAGATGAGAGCTTGGGTACATCTGCCCCACTATTAAACAAATATTATACACCTGCTGTACCAAATTAATTGCAAACGATCATTGCTATTATTACATAGTTTTGAAAATTTTGCTTTTTTATTTTCAGTCTTCTGTCTGCAAAAGAAAAAAAAAAGATAGCATATTTCATAGATGATCGGAAATTGTCGTGTGTATTTATGCATGATGCATATCATACATATGTCTAGTCACACCTTTTAACTCTTATCTTCTGTCCAGAAATGACTGAACCTGGAGGAAAATGCTACAGTGACTTGCACGGTGTGCCAATAGAGTTGTACATTACTTGGATTTGTTCACGTATGCTTTGTTTGTTTTACCCTTTTATCTCTTAAAAACCACTTGGATTTGTTTGTTTTTGACTTAACAGGTAGAAAATCTGAAATATTCAATTATTTAAATATAAAATCAAATTCTTAAAACTTCTTAAACTTACCTATTATAGACTTCACACATTAAACAACAACAGCCCTTTCCATGGACTGGATGAACCAGAAAATGTTCATTGATGATCATTTCAGTGCTTAGAATAATGTTCTCATTTGAAACACTGTAGAATGAATTAATTACATGAAATAAATTAACAAAATAAGAATAGCAAATTCATATATGCTGAGTGCATATGTACCTTTAGATTTCTTTGTTTTTCCTGTACAATTTTCATTCTACAGTGATGATGCCATCATGCCTTGCACCTAGCACAACTTTTGTTCATTTTATGGTATTGTCGCTATTTTTTGCGGTGGCCAGATGATGCCATCAGAACTCCAACAGCCACAATAAACATGAATAGCATGCCTACAAGAAATCCATATGTTCTCCTCGATGATCTTCGGTATTCACCAAAAATAAGCACTCCCCAAAACGTACTCACAAGTGGAAGCGCCTGAAACGATTTCACAACAAAAAGTTTATCCAAATGCATTGATGTGTTGTACATTACGACTTAGATTCGCATCCAGGCTCTACATAGCATCACCAGGAAGTTCCCAGAAGTCGAATTAGTTATTAGATGCACGTTGAGTCGTAAACTAGGACCTAGCAGTGCAATTCATCTAGATTTGTTTTATTATGCATTTATACAGTAAAACCTATTAATTTATGTAAGGAATTTGATGCATAGATGAGTTGTACAGTAGAATCTAGCAAGTCATGCATGTTGTCTTACTATCACAGTTAGCGGGCGTTTGGTTCACAAAATCTGATGAATTGGAATGGAAATTCCATTCCAATGTGCTGTTTGGCAGTAAAAAGGAATGAAATGAAGATTCTTTTAAAAAAGCACCACTTTTGAAGGAATCTATTTTCCTTGGGTTAGTTAGTGCCATGGAATTTAAATTTCATTCCAAAGATTTTAAAGGTTCTAAAACCAGACTCTAGACTTCATCTTCACCGGCCTCTATTTCTATTATGACAGATGCCATTCCATCCAGAATTGCATTCCTTGACAGATTCAATTCCAGGAATAAACATTCTGCAAACCAAACGCCGCCCTAGGATTGCTGTGTATCAAATGCATTATTTAATTGTATGCATTGAATTAGTCAATTAGATGCATAGATGGGTTGTCACTAGGTAAAACTCATGAATCAAATCCATTGACTAGCTAAGTTGTACAATAAGGTACAATAATCCATTCTAAGAACCATAGGTTTATAGAGACTTTGAACTAACCTGAACTGCATCAGCTGCAGCATAACCAGCAGCTTGGCCTCCCATAAACTGGAGGCCATTCCCGAACCCACACAAAAAACCAGCCGTAAACGCCCAGCCTCGGCCTTCCCAGTCGTTCAAATAAACCTTGATTGAAGATCGAGGCAAGTTGAACGCCGGGCGGTAAAGGAATGTAATGTTCAAGATAATGGCAACCACGAAACACGAGCAAGAGAAGTAGAAAAAAGCTGTGTAGACACTCAAGTGAGGGACACCGTCATCCAACGTATGCCATTGATCGTTGGTTGCAAGATTAAACGCTGGTGAGAAGAGAGAAAAACACACTCCGGCAAACAAACATATGCCCAAACCAATCAAAGTGCTTTTCCCAAACACCTGAAAAATGCAACAAAATGCAGAAGTTTAACACAATAGTCATACAATAACCACAATTTTTTGGCTTATTAATACAACTTTATTAGGATTGATTCCTGCAACACTGTATTATCCTCAACGATTTTGGCAAGCCCGATCCAATCATTTTCGGGGCCCGGGCCCTGGACAAAAACTTAAAATGGGCCCTATAAATATATATGTATTTTCAAAGCAAGCAAAATTCAAGTGAAAATGATAAATAAAAATCAAAAAACCTATAATTATATAATATAAACAAAAATTTTGGTAAGTCAACAACATTGTTTAACCGTTATTAAACAATATAATAGATTTTTTGAAAATGGACCCCTATGATTAATGGGCCCTGACGGTTGCCCGTGTTGACCTTGCTCAGGGCCGGCCTGAGGATTGGAATGAAAGAGTGAACTAATGAATCTTCAAGCATAGTATAACCTTGATCGCCCTTCGGCTCTCAAGTTCAATGAGAAAATTCGTTGTTCCAGCTTTTGCTTTGCCTACTTTACCAGTACCATACTCCAGATCCTTTACTGAACATAAAAAGAAATATTATACTAAAAAAGCAAAAGTAAAAAGAGCAAGAATGGAACCAGATTCGGTGTTCTTACTTGAATTCAAGTTTGATCCGTTGCTCATTGATCTGTGAAGTGCCGTTGTATATTCGTTACTAGAGTTTCAAAACAAAGAAATTTTTGTATATTCGGATTCAAAGAATGAACATATACCTTTTTTCTCCCATGTGAGGATTTCGATTTCCTAATCTATCAAGCTTTGCTTGATTATCTTTCGCGTTGGATGCATGCACCGCAGAACCAAGACAGACAGCAACCAGAAAACACGCTACGCCTGGGAAAAGTATGTCGGCTCTGTTGATCTTGTCGTCTAAAAAATAGTTCAAAGTTGTGCCTATCGCCCCACAGCAAAAAAGAACCCATTGGCAAACTCAACATTAAGATTGCAAAGACAATTCAACATAGTCTCGATATTATAACGATGATTATGATACCTATTACAACAGTAATGCTTGCAGTGATCACCTCGGTCACTGATAAACCGACAAATGCCCAAGCGTATTGTGTTGACAGATTTCCGAGACTTAAAACCACGCCACCCGCCATTGCAAATAAAACGCTTGGCCAATTATTCTGCGACAAGAGCATACTGTAATCTACAACTCAACAATGCAGATAGGATTCATTGCTTCATATTGATACCTGAGAAAGCTGGATTAGGAAATTCGGCTTATCATCATTCGTATGACCAAATTCTCCAAATGTAAAAGCGATTATGACAGCAGCCAGAAGATTGGTGATTGTGTAATCAAGATAAGTGTGTTGAGGAAGTCGGCCTCGTCTTTCTAACAGAGTTAGAATGGCGGGCCATGTTCCTAAAAAGAGGAGCGCTAGCAGCATACATGCTATCGCTCCTCCTTTGCTATCCACTACGTACATCTTTAAACCCGAATCAACTCCCCCTGTTGTAAAAGTGACCAAGAATCGGAATCCGTGAAAATCCTAAAAGCAAAATAGCAAAAAAAAAAAAAAAAAAAAAGTAAAGGGTGTTAGCATTTTTAAGAATCTTGGATGAATCTATCGTCTAACAGGTTAGCAGAGACGCTGCAAGCAAATTATATTGAAATGTTGTTCTTTTTCCCCCAAAAAGAGTCAAATCTGCAAAGTGAGAACTTATCTTAAAAAACACCAATTACTCATCAAATCAAGAAGCTCTGAATCATATGAAAGAAATAGCAAAAATAAAGAATCCAACACATATATCTTGAATCTATAACTAAAATTCAAGAACAATGTTGGATGTTGACCTAATAATTCAAACCCACCATAGCAGAAGATCACTTACTCCATTGAAAACAAGATGAATATACAATGATTTAAACAGTGCATATCTAGAGAGAATATATTAAAATAATCACAATACGAATACATAAACAAGATGAATTTTCCAAAAAATAAGATTCAAGAACAAAGTTGCATCTTCAGAAGGGGGAAAGAAAAAGTCAAACCCACCATTGCAGAGGAAGTTAATAATAAATTTCTCTGATTTGTTTAAAAAAAGTAGTCATAAACAAGATGAATTTTCCAAAAAATAAGATTCAAGAACAAAGTTGCATCTTCAGAAGGGGGAAAGAAAAAGTCAAACCCACCATTGCAGAGGAAGTTAATAATAAATTTCTATAATTTGTTTAAAAAAAAGTAGTCATAAACAAGATGAATTCGCACAGAAGAATCCAAAAACTACAGGAAAGATGATAACATACTACCAAACAATCATGCATCAATGGTGACGTTCATGAACAGTAGCATGAAGAGACATTAATAATAATGGGACCTCAATGAAATGTTGGAAATGGGTCAAAGATTTCTTGTAGATGAACAACAAGTGAGACAAAAACGAACCACCATTAACGGGGTTTTGTATCAAATCCCCGTTATTTCAGATCCTGAAAGATTCCTCCGACTTGGTTTAGTCTTGATGGGAAGTGGCCAAGTTTTAATGATTAAATAAGAGAGATATGCCTTTTTTGGTTGGGTAAGAGATAAAATGTGGCAATGTGTTGTCCTCGGGTTTCTTGACTTTCGTCTTATTCTGACTGATCGATCCCATTCCTCTACCCTCGATTTCATCGATTAATTGCAAGAAAATGTTGTATTATAATTTTATGGGAAATTACATAATATGGAAGGGTATTTTATATGAATTTCTATTTTAGTATAAACTGCCAACTTATTCTTGCCACATCGGTCTAATGTGCGCTTGTGGCTTCATTTTAGAAAACGGTTAAGGTCTGACAATAGCAATCTATTTTTGAAAGTGTATTGATATGGTACGTTTACTTTTTTAATTGCCTATATGGTACGTGTACTACATTTTTCTGTATCGATTGGTCATTCTACATAATAGTCCCCGTTTTTACATACGAAACATGGTTCTAATGGTATGAAAAACAGTGGTCTATTACAGATATGGTCATATCGGTATGAAAAATTGAAGTACATGTATCATTTCGACATTTAAAAAAGTAGACGTGTCATATTGATAAATTTTCAAAAGTAGGTTACTATTGCATGACTTTACCCATTTTAGAAAACAAGAAAAGATTTTTGTTTTAATTCTACAATCATAAAGTTGTCCATGTGGACACTAATTTGAATTTGATTTAATAGTAATTTAAGAATCTTTAACTAGACGAATGAGACAGATTGTTCATCGCTTCACTCAAAGTTACTTGCTAAAAATTGAAGTGAATGGTTGGATATAATGAAATAACAACAAGGCCCGCCGATCTTGTTATGCAAGAATGGTACAAGTTTAACTTTTATTTGGTAAACTCGTCTACTAAAAACATGTGCTTTTAAATCTTAAGTTTCAAACTACTTTCGATAAAAATAGAAATTGATAGAAATATACACATTCTTTGTGTAAAATTATACCTTCAAGTTTGTTTGTTTTCTTGTACAAAATGTTGATTATACAATGACAATAAACTTGCAGTGGTTTATACCTAGTGTAACGTTTTGCCTTTTGAACATCTTAATGTAATGTGTCTAGTGTTTCCGGTGGCCAGATGACGCCATTAGAACTCCAACGGCCACAATAAACATCAATAACATCCCTACGAGAATTACATATGTTCTCCTTGATGATCTTCGGTACTCACCAAAAAAGAGCACACCCCAGAAGGTACTCACAAGTGGAAGCGCCTGAAATTAGTTCAAAACAAGCTCATAAGCTTACGTAGGTGGGGAATTTTATCCAAAAGCATCGATAGATTGTACAATGTTATCGTTGCATCAAGCGACCCAAACACCACTCGATATTACTGTAACATGTGAAAGACAGTTGGTATATGATATGATATCAATTAATTCTTTTTTAAATGTATTGATATGATATGATACACGAACTTTTTTTATACATACTATTTACTTTTTTTAGGGTTTAGGTTGTAAAATATCAATTAATTCTTTTTTAAATGTATTGATATGATACACGAACTTCTTTTTACACGTATGATGATACATGTACTTCATTTTTCCATATCAATTGATACCTTTCAACATAGAGCTCGGTTTTTAAAACCACGAGAGCCAGCTGGTTTTATGTATAAATATACCATATCGACATAGAAAATTTAAATACATGTATTACATGTGTAGTAAAAAATTCATATATCGTATCGGTACATTTGAAAAATATGTTGATATGGTAGGGTCTAAAGTCTAAACTCTTTTATTTATCATGCCACATGGTACAAAACTACAAATGCATTAATTAGATGCATAAATGAGTTGTACATTAGAATCTAGAAATTGATGGTTGTTTAGTTGCATCAAGACATGGCAACGAGACGGGACGAGAATCTCATTTCCGGTTCACATCCCCGCTTCTTAATCATCCCTGGCTCCATCCTCATTGGGTATTAAGTTTATATCCCTGTCCCCCGTCCCAATCGGGGAATCAAGTTTTTCAAACTCTTAAATATTATTAAGTTTAAACTATAAATAGTAGTTTAGTAGAAAAAAACAGTAAAATAAACTTTAAATTAAATCAATTCAAGCATATTTGAGTTATTTACATATATAATTTATTATAAAATTAAAATTAAAAATATGTATGCAAAAGATTTAATATTTATATCAAAATATAAAATATAACCGGAGTCGAGGATTAAAGTGTCCTCATCCCCGTTATTTTAATTAAGGGATTCTCCATCCCCATTCTTATCCCCGGTTAACTCGGGATTTCCCGATCAACTTGGGATCGAGTTACGGGTTTCTCATCGGGGATGAGTTTTTTTTGCCAAGCTTGCTTGCATCACGTGGTAGTATGGTATGATAATGCAAAGAGTTAGATGCAGACCGGGATCTAACCATCCATTTTCTCAAGATTTACTTATATAGTAAGAGAATGAATGTGAATATGTTTGCATATATGAGTCGTAGACTAGAATAATGCATTGTATAGTTGTACCATAAGGTACAACAATGGACTCTAAAGTTTAGTTTATCAACTCGTGAACTAACCTGAACTGAATCTGCTGCAGCATAACCAGCAGCTTGGCCACCCATAAACTGGAGACCATTCCCAAAACCACATAAAAAACCTGCCAGAAACGCCCACCCTCGGCCGTCCCAATCGTTCAAATACGCTTTAATTGTAGATCGAGGTAAGTTGAACGCAGGGCGGTAAAGTAAGGTAACGTTCAAAATTATGGCAAGCACAAAACACGAGCAAGAGAAGTAGAAAAAAGCTGTGTAGACACTTAGGCGAGGGACACCATCGTCCAGCGTATGCCATTGGTCGTTGGTTGCAAGATTAAAGGCTGGTGTGAAAAGAGAAAAACAAACTCCGGCAAACAAACATATGACCAAGCCGATCAAAGTGCTTTTTCCAAACACCTGAAAATCGCGACAACATACAAAAGTTTAAATCCTTTTATTTTCATTTTTAGGCAATCAAAGTAGCATCATCATATAATTTTATATGACTGAAGCCCTGTTTGTTTACCTCTTAATGGAATAATTAAAAGATCATCTTAACTTTGAATGACTTCTTAATGATTCCATTAAGAAGGAAACAAACAACCCCTGAAATAAAGTAAAAAATGCATTATGGATTCATGATAGACCTTGATTGCTCTTCGGCTCTCGAGTTCAATGAGGAAATTTGCAGTCCCTGCTTTCGCCTTCTCTACTTTACTAGTTCCATGCTCCAGATCCTTTACTAAGAATTGAAAAGAAACACACATTTTTCTAACAGATTTAAGTAATTAGAAAAAGTAAAAAAGCTACAATTCAATAAAGAAAATTCAATGTTCTTACTTGAATTCGGGTTTGATCCATTACTCATTGGTCTGTCAAAATACCATTGTAATCAGGTCGTTAGAGTTTCAAAACTAAGATCTTGGTAAAAGATTGTATTTTAAGAAAGAAGATATCATATACCCTTTTTCATCCACATGAAGATCTTGTAATCTATCAAGTTTTGCTTGATTATCTTTGGCATTGGATGCATGCACCGCAGAACCAAGACAAACAGCGATCAAGAAACATGCAACGCCTGGGAAAAGTATCTCGGCTCTATTGATCTTATCATCTAAAAAGTAGTTCAAAGTCGTACCTAAAACCGCCAACAAACCCAAAATCACAATCCCGAAGATGTTTCAAAGTAATCATTTGTATCGAAGTTTATGTAAAAATAATGATACCTATGACAACAGTAATGCTTGAGGTGATGACCTCGGTTACTGATAAACCGACAAATGCCCAAGCATACTGTGTTGACAAATTTCCAAGACTTAAAACCACCCCGCCTGCCATTGCAAATAGAACACTCGGCCAATTATTCTGCAACAGATCGAATCGTGGTTTACAACTCAACAAAACAAATTCAGGTAAAATATGGGACTCAGTGACGCATTTCGTCGAACGGGTTAGGTGCATGATGATGATGATACCTGAGAAAGCTGGATTAGGAAATTCGGCTTATCATCATTGGTATGACCAAATTCTCCAAACGTAAAAGCAATTATAACAGCAGCCAGAAGATTGGTGATTGTGTAATCAAGATAAGTGTGTTGAGGAAGTCGGCCTCGTCTTTCTAACAGAGTTAGAATGGCAGGCCATGTTCCTAGGAAGAAAAGCGCAAGCAGCATGCATGCTATCGCTCCTCCTCTGCTATCCACCACGTACATCTTCAATTTTAAATCGACTCAACCTGCTGTAAATCTGGTCAAGATTTGAAATTCGAGAAAACCCTGAATTTATCACAACAATTATGTATAAGGGTCTTAGCATTTTTCAAGAATCCTGAATGAATGCAAGAGGTTTTGATTATACAACTTGCCAAGTGACAAAGGTTAAATTTCTTTCATTCTATAATTCAAAATCTTGATAATATTTCTAGTTTGTTTTGTTTATTATTGACTTCTATAACTATTCTAAAATTTATAATTATTAAAAGAATATTATTCAAACAAATCTGTATATTATACGAGTAAACAAGCTGGTTAAACATCAAAATAACAAACAAATTAAGATTTTATAAAGTTTTTTTTGAATGAACCTATGAGAGAGAGATGCAGAAATTTGCTTGTTCAACGGGTCAAATTCAACAGAATCTCCATATTTGACGAGTGATATGAAAAAGCAAGAACTTATCTTAAAAATAGCATAAATTACCCACTTAAATTAAGAAACTTAATCATACGAAAAATAATAGTAAAATGATTACAGAAAATATTACTCAAGAACAAAGTCGGATGTTGACCAAAAAGTTCAAACCCACCATAGCAAAAACAAGTCAATTTAAAAACTGAGGAAGTGACTATAAACAAGATGAATAGCCAAAACCAAAAAATAAAAATAAAAAATAATGAAATGATAAAGTTTCCGTTCGCTTTTACAAACTATGTCGCCTTGTGGCAATTTTTGAGAATTATAAGATTAATATGCAACAAGAAGCCAATTAAAATCGGTTTTAAAAAGTCAATATCCAAAGAGAATATACTAAAATGATCACATATATGGAAACATAAACAAGATGGAATCTGGTGATGATAAGATTCTTCAACAAGCCTGCATCTTTGACCCAAAAAAGTCAAACCAACCATAGCAGAGGAACTCTGTTTTCATTCATAGTAACAAGATTCAAAATGAAGATATGCAATCTTGAATGATACCTAAAGATTTCAATAAAGATGAGCAAAAGTTGATGTGAGGCCTGCAACATCAATGGGGTTTAGTCATTTTGATCTTCATATTCCAGCTTTGATTCGGCTGGGAAGACCGGTATAAAAAAATATAATAAGAGAAAATGACTTTGAAAAAAGAGGTGCTGTGAAATATGTGATGAGCTGGCAGAGGTGTAATGGATATCGGGTTTGGGCTTGCTTAACTACCAACTTAATTATGAAATCAATAAAACCTTATTAGAAATTTAGAATCTGCCTTGTAAATGTATCGTAGACATGTCATGTCGTGTTACATCATATATCATAATTGCATGTTTTAATTCGTAGCATTCTCTCAAACAATCATAATAAGTCTATAGTATGTGTTTATAATAGGTTTGAAACATTTTAACGAGTCTTACTTGATATTTAGTAACATGGAATTCTATTTACATTTCTTTTTCCTAGTGGCGGATTCTCCCATTGAAGCCTGAAAGGATCCGTTGCACATATTTTTGTCGCGGTCATGTTTTGAAAATTCAAGTGGTTATCTTGATGGAGTCACGCTAACAAATGGATATTATAATTCAAAATAGAACATATAATTTAAATAACAAAGAAACTAACAGATAATGAATAAAAACGTAATTTATTGAAAAGTTTAAGTTAACAAGTTATATCTCCAATTGACCTTTGTGTCTACCACTTTTCGGTAACTTCTTTTGCAAAATTATCCATCAATAAATTTTATGAAACCCAAAATTAAGAATTAAAAAGTAGAGAGTAAACTAACTAACTAAATACAAATTTTCAAGTCTTAAATTCTAATAATTCAATTAAAGAGTAAACTAATCTACTAAAAATATTAGACATGAACTTTCAATATTAGCTTTAATTAAAGTGTAAACATAATCATCGCAATTGTTTAACTAAAGAGAACCGGTCCAATAATTGGGAGATATTGGACTTTAATTTGGGTTAAAAATATCATTGAATTTTGGTTTTAAATACTGAGTTTTATTTCTTGTTTTATTTTTATTACTTATTTAGTTATTTAGGCGTTCAATTTTTAATTTTTTTTGTTTCATTTGAGGCATAAATTTTTTTAATCAAGTTGCACAATTAAGTGTTTTTGAATAATGTAAGCTGCACAACTAAATATTTGCCGGTTGCACATATAACATTTCTAAAAAAAAAATTACACTACGAAAAGAGATCATTGAAAAATGGACCGATTGTGCATTTTGAATAGTTACCACATTCTTACGGAATAAAGGGTTATTACCCAAATCCAATCCATATGAACACAAATATAACAAGATGTAAATATATGCTCATGATTTGTCCGGTATAGTGATGGATTTCATGGCCGACTTCTAACCTTAATGGGATCCATTTACAAAGATGATACAAGTATATGTATATAATGAGGGGATCATCAATACAATATGATACTCTCTTTTGCAATGTCTTTATATTTTAATGATATTTCATGACATCCATAATACAATAAATGAAACCTCAATGCTCAAGTTCTAAGGATCTTAGATTTCCTTGTGACAGACACATTAAATTTTTTGTTAAATTTATTTCACGAACTTCTAAAAAACCACTCTTGTCTAAACATGTATAAACCCCTATGCTTCTTATCATTTATTTTTTAATATATATTTAAATAATGTAAGTATATTAAGGTGGCCTCCTTCCTTGGTCCTTCATTCCAAGTAATTAAATCATCCTCCTTAACAAAAATTTCAACCAATAACCTTATCTTTATAAACTACACATGCACTTCAAGGTTTGTCTGTAAGAACTAAGAACTGTCATGTTGACACCTTTCTTGTCACATCATAGGACCCCGACCTCTCCCAAGGACCTCATTGCATGTTCGCATATCCTCTAAATAATTCGGTTTTTAATTTCCAAGCTTTTAATACATGAGTTTGTCAGGTCTAATTTTATACTTTTTTCATTCAGAAAGTCACGATAATTTTTTGGATGGTATCAAATTTGGATCAAACCGGACTTGTAATAATACTATTTGGTCAATTCTTCCTAATTTAATTTTGGATTGTATTAACCCTAAAGCTTCCATTTCAATCTAGTCTAATTTATATTTGAACTGTTGAATATTCTTACATTTTCCACCTTAAACAGCATCACCGAAAATATGAAGAAATATCAATTATTATCAGGTCGTATATATAACACGTAGCATACATGCATCATTTGGGATCGTAGAGATTATTCCTTTTCTAAAATGATCCTGATAAAAAAAAAAAGTTATCAAAAAATAACATGTTGATGTGTAATTTAAATGATATATTGACTAATTTTGCTTTGATATTAAAAATATCTATTAAGTCGTCTGGTACACCAGAAGGGGTTTCCATCCACCAAACATTTTCATGTGGAAAATTTGGTACAAACAAACCCACATGTTTTAAATGTATGTAAAAGTACAATATGCAAACGTTAAGAAGTGTATCATCGGTTCATGTCATTTGAATATGTGCATATTGATTAAATATTGCAGTTTTGCATGAAATGATAATTTTTTTTTATCGAAACAAACTTCAAATAGTGTGAACTGGTCAAACATATTGCACTTTTAAACATTGTATGTTGCACTTTTGCATGAATTAAAACTTTTATAATAATGAAATTATACATTTAATATAAGATTATAAGAATTCATTCTAATACGATACTCAATGGAACTTAACCCAAAACAACTATTAATAAAGTATATAAATTTGGATTTATTGACTTAAAAAGTTATGGATGTGATATTAGAGTTTGGACCAAAGACGTGTTGATACTTCTTGTTATATATAATGTTCTCACATGTAATTGGATCCTTTTATGGGGTCTTTTTTGTCTCTTTATATACTTAAAGGTCAAACATGAATGCAATAATTCAACATTTTTGAATCTGAATATATATTGTGTGGTCCAGTTTATTTAATATAATAATAATTTAGACAGAGATATTGAAAAGTTAATTAAAATAACCAAAGATTTGAAGAAAGAAATGGTTGGCAAAATGAATAAATATTTATAACGATTGCCAAGGTTCATATTCTAACATCAGCATACGCAGAGCCATTACCAGTCGTAGCACTTTTTGACAATGGTTCAGATTTATTATTCTTGGCTCTTTATATACAATGAAAAAGAATGTTGCTCAAGTATTTTTTGCATAATTAAGTATCATCCATATTTAAAAAAAAAAAAACGATACAAGTAAAATGAAAATAATTTTCTGCTGTCTAAACTCATTGCAATATATGCATACAAGTTAACAAACCCATTGACATGTTGGTTGTAATACCATCATGCCAACTTCTTCCTGCGTAAAAATACAATATCGGTGGGTTATATTTGAGTTCAAATATCAGTCGAGTAAAAAATGATTGTTTGAGTAATTTCAAAAGAAACTGTTGTATTTGTATATTTTAAAAACCAATTCCATATCTAAGTTTTGAAAGAATAAAATTCTCACCAATAAATATCATATGTTTGACGGTAGGAACGTTCAATATTATAAGTTGTTATATTTATATATATTTTTTTTAATTTCATGTATGTCTTCTTTAAGCACACATCATTGACCATATACTGATAAAGAAAACGTTAAGAACTACATAACTATAACTTATTTTGGATGATTGTTAACGGCATTAATTAATTAAGAGTAATTGAAAAATAAAATATTGGTCATCGTTGTTGGTGACATGTCACTAATATAATTTAAGTGTAATAGGATAAACTTGTTGACCAAAATAATCTTAATAAAAATTACACAAGTTAGGAACGTGTGGAGTGCACACTTGTTCAAAATTATTTAAGGTTAATTACCGGCTGGGTTTTTGACCCAATTTTGAAAATTCTGTTATTTTTGGCAGTTAAAACAACAGTTGGCTGTTTTTGGCGGTTCCCGCCAAATAAACTCATGTGGTTTTGGTCATATTTTCGCGGTACATAAATCAGAAGCAGATTTCCATATTCTATGTTCATTCTGAGTTTTATCCGATTGAGATTTTGAGAGTATCATCGATATATTTCAATCTGAAAGTGTTCTCCACGATTCTCAGATTTCCAAGTATTTGAAACCGTCCGTTTTCGACAATCATAAATTACAATTAAACCTTCCGTTTTCAACAATCGTAAAAATTTACAATTTACATGAACATGATCGATCGAATGAACAAATAGAGTTAAAAGCTTTTGTTTCTTATTTGCTTAAAATACTGATTGACTAATTGCTTTGGTTCATCAAGTGAAGATATTGATGATCTAATTGCTTTGCTAATTTGTTTCTGATTGACTAATAGTCTAATATACATTTTTATGAAATAAATGTATATTGTATACAGCAACGGATGAACCAATTAATTACTAGAATTCAACAAAAACAAAAAGATAAAGAAAAACATAATACAATTTATATCTATATATAATAAAAGAGAACATCAAATGCATACGTGGCGCTTCCACGTTACACCACAAAAGATAAATACAACTTTTAATTTTTAAAATAAAAGATAAATACAACTTATTATTATAAGATAAATACATATATAATAAAAGAGAACATCAAATGCATACGTGGCGCTTCCACGTTACACCACAAAAGATAAATACAACTTTTTATTTTTAAAATAAAAGATAAATACAACTTTTTATTATAAAAAATAATAGATAAATACAATTTATTATATACAACTTTTATTTTTAAATAAAAGATAAATACAATTTATTATTATAAAAAAGATAAATCCTAAATAGATTTATTTTTAAATAAAAGATAAATACAACTTATTATTATAAAAAAAGATAAATCCTAAATAGATTTATAAATAAAAATACACTATTAATTTTTAATCTATAAATATTAATATATAAGAAAATATATAAGTAGTATGTTATATATAAAGTGAAATCTCAATTTTTATCAATTAAAATTTATTAAATTAGAAATAAAATTTTATTCACGTATTTACGTGGGACATAAACTAGTAAAATATATATTTATGATAAATGTTCATTTAGAATAATTTAAGGGCAGCGGCATCAGTTGCTGTGTTTTTGTAATGTTTTTCTTACATCCATAAAATAATTTTAAAATATATATAATTAATAATTAGTATCATCAAATCATCATTCAATATATGATTAAATATATTAACTTCAATTATGTAGAGGGTAAATACAGAAATCAGATTTGAATTAGAAGAATAGTATCGTCAAATTGAATTCTTGTTAAGAACATAAGGATTAAAAGCTTGATATGTGTGTCAGTGTGTGTACATATATATAGCAGGTAGAACTTAAGGGGTAATCATGTCGACGTCGCTACACCACTGATTGTATAATCATTTGATGTTTCTAACTCATATTCATACGTCTATATGTTAGTTTTCAAAATTAAGATTAAGTTATAGGGTACATTTGGCAAAATTAGATGTAGCTGTGTGATTTTAAAAGAGGTAGAACTTTTAGTAGTTGAAGCTTTTGAAAGCTGAAGGTGGGGGTGGGGTAAGGTGGGTGTTTAAGTGTCGGTTGGGTGGGGTGGGTAGGGTTAGGGTAGGGTGGGTAAGGTATGTTATGGGTTGGGTAGGGTAGGGTAGGGTGGGGTAGGTTGAGGTTATGGGTGGGGTGGGATGGGTTGAAAGTTGGTTGTTGTGAAATAAATTTTGTAAATGTGTATTTTTTTTTTAAATATTAAATAGAATGATCCAGATGGATCGTGGATCGACCTATTTGTTGATCCACATCCATGGATTATTTTATTGGAACTTTAAATTGATTATTGGATTGATTTTCTTGACCCGTTAAGCATATAATTGAATTTGGGTTGATCGGATATGGATCAAAAGTGGTCCATTGCCAGACCTATTGTCAACACACCAGCACACATCTAAAATCTACTTGTATCTATAAATTAGGAGCTTTTGTTTTAAAAAAAATCTATTTACATCTTAAAAGTTGCGTTTGAAATGATAAAGTAGAGCTTTCATTTTCAAAAAAAAAAAAAATTCTTTTATAAAACACTAATAGAGGTAGCATTTGAAAAACTAAGAAACTTTTACTCAAACATAATTAGTTTGTTACTCTCCTATTAATCATAAACTATATCATCTTTGATTAATAATAATCTCTTTTTATTTAATTTAATATTAAAAACTACAACTACTGTTACTTTTACAAAACACATTTATAAAATAAAATTCTCGAGTTCTTTTTAAAAGTTTCAGTTCCCAAAAGCTACAATTACTAAAAGATCTACATCTTTTAAAAACTCAAAGCTACAGTTGGTTTTGTCAAACATACCCTAAATGTACCATTTGTTAGCCTCTCATTTAGTTCTTCACATGTCGACATTTCATTTTACAACATATGTTGAATTCAAATCAAATCAAATTCAATCGAACTCAAATCTAAGAAACTCAAAATTTTTACAATTTTATATATATATTTTTTACACTGTCTGTTATTTAATACAAACCATGTTATACATGAGGAAATTAATAATATTCAAATACTAGTCAAAGCTCTGTACAAACTATATTAATAGCATTCAAATACTAGCCAAAGTTCGCATCAACCAATTTTGTAGTCGTGATACCATAATATGAAAATCTCACTATCAACATTTAACCATCTTTTTGAGAGTTGTAAGTTTTGATTCTTTATGTTTTGGGTCTGACATCAAAGTTCTAAGCCGGTTGATGAAACTTGATTTAGTATCCTAATTTATCACATCAAGTAGCTGTTTAATCTTAGATTAATAAAATCATTTAGCTTTAGAATTCGATATTCGAAAATATGGGTCCCAATTATAAATGTTGGATTAATAGTTTTATACTTTTATTGATAGCTTGAAGCCTTGAATTTATTAAAGAAATAAGATTTAAACTACTAACAAATTAATAATCCAATTATTTTAGATATTACGTAAATCACTTGACTCAATTTAATCAAACTAATCCATAATTAATTACATGAATTTAACCCATACTTTAAATTACATGAATTTAACACATACTTTAAATTTAAACTAAGAGTCCCAGATAATTTAAATGTTGGACTCTCCGATAATTCCATTTGTGGTGTTATTGACCAAAATAACCAATTCAATATTTGAACCCAGATTAATATTAATTAATGTCTTAAATAAATTAACAAATTCAATAACTCTTAAATCATTTGGACTAAATCATAATCGTGACTAACATATTCAATATTAATTGGGTTAAAAATCACTCTGTATCTTTTGGGCTTTAAAGAATAATAACCACCAAATCAACCCACCGAAATAATAGTTGGACTACTACTCTACTAGCAAACTAATAATTAGGTAAACTTGTCTAATTTATACAGACAATTCCATAAATAAACTAAATGGACTTACTAACCTAAATCTAACTCAAAATGACAAAATTATGACATGGCCCAATTATTATTTATAAATCAGTCCAGTCCATAAAAATACTTTAATGAGTTTTACCGAATATATTTATTAAAATCTTGATCCAGTGTTTAGCATTTGGTCTACAATGAATTAGCCCAAGTTAAATGAATTGGTATGTGGGCCCCCTTTTGTTTCTTTCTGGAGTGAAACCGAGCAGAGAAGAGACAGAGCAAGGAAAGAGAGAAAAAGCAGGCTGCCGTCGCCGGTGGCTGCTCCGGTCATCACTGCCGGCGAACCCCACCCAACAATCATGATTCCTATTTTATTTTTCTTTCTCTTTAATTTTGATCCACCATTCATTTAAATCCAGAAAGTTCATGTAACTTTATTTTTAAGAAGTTGATTCTCAAATCTTTGGATTAATTTACAAATTCATGGTGTAAATACATTTATTACCTTATATTGATGATTATCTAAGGTTATGTTTGTAAAACCCATTAAAACATCCAAACTTTATTAATGGAGTTCAATATTTCAATGAAGAAGGTGATGATTAGAATGATGGGTAACTTTAATGAAATTCATTTTAATGATTTTTAACATTAACGGAGTTTAAGTGACGATGATGAAAATATGTTACCTCAAGTTTAAAGAAGAAGCAATACAAGAATTTGGACACTTTTCTTCATGTTCCAATCTCAAAAATCCAACTTTTCAATAGATTTCTTTTAGTGTTTTGCTATGTTAAATTGAGGAGGAATTATGGGGTTCAAATAGAAACCATAGGAGACAAGAATCAAGAACTTGATGCACCACCATTGATGGTGGAGAGTGGTGGTACTTTTTGTCTTCTAGAAAAGAAAAACAAGTCAACAACCATATACAAATACTAATAATGATATCTCAGAATAATTATCCATCTAATATAGTTATTTCTTACTATTTGCAGTCTAGAATTTGTTTTTGATGTTTTGTAAAATCTTATGTTTTGATAGTCATTTTCTCCTTTAACTTTCAATGCTCACAACTTGAAAACTTATAAATTATTTCCTCGAATTAAGTAATTTACTTGAAATTTTGGAATTTTTACGATTACTTTCATTAAATTAATCTCATCCTCGAGATCATTTGGATCTCGAATCGTCTCAGATATTTGGTTGTTGTCATAGATCATCACGGTGCTATATATCATTTGTTTGCCTCCATACAAGACAGAGGTTGTGCATTATCATCATCTGTCTAATTCTCGATGTTCTCATGGGTTAAAACTCAGTGGCAGATTCAAAGAGAAGTCACATTGGGACACTATTATAAATGACTAATCTATAAATATTATTAAATGAGTGACCTGTCATGTGTCGACCCCTCATTTAATTCGACACATGTCAAAACATCAATCTGTCATGTGTCATTAATAAAATTAATTTTAAATTAAAATCAAATTCAATTCAATCTATTATAATCTAATCTATTATATAATTAATTACAATATAATAAACTCAAATTTTTATAATTATTTCATGTGTTTTATGAATATTTACTCTTGTTTTTTTTATATTCAACTCATGTAGTACATGGGTATATAACGTAGTTTGCTATATAACAATATAATTTGTTATAACTTTATATATAAAGAGAACATGCGTCTAAAAGATATATATTTCTTAATTTTTATTTGCCATTTAGTATATTACGGGTTAAACCATGGGTAATCGTCTTCTAACGGATAATCGAAACTGTAAACATGATTCATATTTTTACGACTGAACCGAATCGATCCAATCTGCGTACGCTCCTAGTTGCAAGCGTTGTTCTTTGCTATCAATAAAATAATTTTAAAAAATATTATATCAATTATATGTTTTAACATTTTATATAATTGATTGTCAAGTTTAATAAATATCAAAAACCTAAAATTGTACATGAATTTTCATACGATATGAGTAATGGGCATGGGCAGCTGTAAATGTGACGGAGTTGGAGAGTTGGTTGTTTCAACCCACGCATTTGATAATTGAACGGCTGACCAGAGGCCTCTTATCAATGTATTCGTACTATTTGTCCACATTCTGATTGGACCATATAACCATATAATATTGGTAGTTATTTACACCGATCGTGCAAAATAACCGACACCGAATAATCCACCCAAACCGAATATTAAACAGGGTTTTTTGGGTCGGGTTTTTTGGTTTTCGATTTTTATAATCGGGTTAAGTGGTACTCGGATAACAATTTCAGTTCGGGGATCGGGTAGGATTCATGTTTATTCGGATGCCCAAATAACCCGAATAGGCCGTTTAATTTTTAAATTCCCAATTTTAATTAAAATTAAAAATTTTTATATATAAAAATGTAAAGATTTAAATACCCAAATTTAATAGCCAAACCATTTAACCCGTGTACCCAAATTACTCAACCTATTTAATCTGTTTAAACTAATTTGTAAAATATTTCATTTTTTATATCAAAACCGATTAACCCGATACACATTTAAACTCGAAACCGATTAACTCGTCCTCTTATTTGGTTCGTGTTCGGCCAAAGACTCACACCCTCAAACCCAAACCGGATAACCCAGTACTCATTTAACGCGCCCGAATAACACCCCTAGTTATTTTTTTATTCTTATAAAAAAAACAAATGTAATATATAGTTTGTTATATAACTTAAAAACATATTGTAAAAAATATTAAACATTTTTTTATCAATAATAAACTTGCAACTCTAGTGTTTGGCTCTATAAAACGAACTATGATAATTTCCGTATCCACAAATGGTTGAATCGATCTGGCGAGCTTCTCCTGGTTTTCAAGTGAAGATGATTATCTCAGCCTTTCCTCTCTGATTCCCCTATCTCTATCTCTCTCTTGTTCATCCGATCTGAAGGTTTTATGTATGATTCTTTTTTGTTCACGAAGGTTTTTTGTATGATTTTCTGTTGAGAAATTATTGACAAATGTAAATAACGTGATTAAAAATCAACCTAAAAATGTGATCATGACATATAACAATCATTGAAAGAATTAGATTGATTTTTAGGCACACGACTTGGGGATGTGTATCATTTCTCAGATCGATTATAGCAGCAACCCTTCCTCACTGGTATTTTGATTTTTCTTTTGTTGGTTAATTTGTTTATCTTCAACTTCTTCTTAGCTATAATTCAAGTGGATTGTGATTTTTGGTTAAAACTTTAATTTGTTTCAATTATTAGTAAATATATGAAAATTGAAAAAATATTGATATTGTTGGTGATAAAAAAATTGGATGACATGCTATAACAGGTTTACAGGTCATTTATGACTATAAATGGTTAAAAGAATCTAAATGTTGATGTTATTAATGATAAAAGATAAATAATGTGACTATTAACGGTAAAAAGTAAAAAATTGTTATTTTTGCAATTTGACCCTTGAACTTAGTCATACAAGTTTAGTTCTTATTTGCAGATGAAATATGCTTTGTTTTATATGTGTGTGTATATAGGATTAGGATGCTGTGAAAAATCAAATATTTCTAAGAAATGTTGAATCAAAATAGCATATATGTTAAATCAATGTATTATTTCGTGATCAACAGTGGATGTTGAATGTTGAAATAACACGTTAATTCAACATATTTTTATTTCGATTCGATATTTCTTAAAAATATTTGATTTCTCATATGATCCTAAATCTATATATGGATTAGGATCTTGTAAGAAAATCAAAATTTTATGAAAAATTTTGAATCAAATTAACATATATGTTGAATCAACGTGTTATTTCATAATTTAACAATAGGAGTTGAATCAAACACAAAATGATTATTTTGTCGTTGATTCAACATTTTTTTTAATCACGAAATAACACACATATATGTACATCTTGTTATTTTGCATGAAATAAGCATTTGATCACACAATCAACGTGTAATGGTATGAAATCTATATCTATATTTATATCTATCTATACTATTAAAAGAGTAACTATACTCATTTCTGGTGAAGCCACGTGTCGTCACCATGAATCGACACGTGGCATTTATAGATTTTAAAAATAATAAAGAAATTTAAATCAAATCTATCCAAATCTAATATAATCCACTTTTAAATTCAAATAAAACAAAATTTAAACTCTACTAACTTATTAATTAAATCTATCCAAACTAATATAATCCACTTTTAAATTCAAATCAAATCAAATCAAACAAAATCTAATAATCTACTAACTTATAAATTATAAGATAATATAATAAAAGTTTAAAAAAATATATAAGAAAATAATTACTCTTCATATATATTTAGAAATATACAAAATTAATAGGTCATAATAAATAATAATATCACCTTATATACTTTTGATTAAAAAATAATATTTATATCTTTATCTTTTTATTTATTATATTTTATATATATTAAAAATATCCGCGCAATACGCGGGTAATAAACTAGTATTATAATAAAAGAAAACATGTAGTGCCAAGTGTCAATTTCTCAAGCACTCATGATTTCGTTTTCCCGCCTAAATTTCCTAATATAACTCTCCCAAATTAGTTATCTAAGTTATTAATTACAAAATAGAATTAATTACTACCTAAATTAAATCCAATATATAAAATGCATTCTTTTTAAATGATTTTAATAAGTTTCAAATTTAAACATCACTTTTATCTAACTAGATTAGTATTTCTATGCATTTAAAAAAGTAAAAATAATATTGTGTTAGTAATATATATTTTATAAATTTTTTAGTTATAATAAAATTATTTAAATTAATAAAAAGTCTTTATCATCATGTGTCATCATAAAATTACATAATAATTTTTTCACGTTCATTTTTTAATTAAATTAACCAATTATATTAGGCTAAGAGAACGTGATTAAATACACTGAATTTTTCAAAGCTATTTCTGTTTCATTTCACATCATTTTCAATTGCATATTTTATATTAATTCAATAACAATTGTAAATCAAATTATATTATTTCCTTATTAATATGGTTTTGATGTCTTTATAATAATAGTTTTCATAGTTATATATGTTTTAAGATAATAACAATTCATAAAATATACCCCATGTAAATAATGGGTTAACAAACTAGTAGTCAATAATAATGCACATTTAAACATGTGTATCTAATTTTGTATGAAATTTAACATTTTATTTAATGAACATGTTCATTTAATATGGTACTTCGGTAATCCAATCTAATATTTTATTCCATTAATTTTGAATGCATATATATATATATATATATATATATATATATATATATATATATATATATATATATATATATATATATATATATATATATATGTAAAACTAATTTATGAAATTATTTAAAAAAAATATTGTTCTTTTAATGGTTTTGGGATGCACAAGCATGTGATGGTTGGTTAATCATTAATAGATGAATTGATTGGTGAAACAATCCATATATAAGGTACATTTGATTACAACATGAAAAATGATTTTCACAACATTTGCACCCTCTCTTTTTATGCACCCGTCTCTATATGACATTTTATTTAATATTTTAATAATTTTTTTTAAATATGATTATTTAATAGGATTGATTTCATATGTATAGTATAGGATACGTTTAGTAAAAAGATAATGCAAATAGAACCGGTTTTTAAAAACTGAAAAATTATTTTCTAATGTTCAAATTTTACTAAATCAAAAATAAAAAATTAACTTGGGGACTTTTATAGAAAAAATAACATGGAAAAACGAAGACGTAAAAATATGAAAACATGTTGTTTTTTTCATCATAAACCATTTCATATACTCTACTCTACTCTGAAGATAGAAATACAATCAATAGTTATGTGATAAAAGAGAGACGTGGAAAATACATAAAATTACGATAGAAAATGACATATCAAAAATCACAGACGGATGTGTACAAAATTTCCTAACTACCATATATTTAATTTTATATTCGAACGCTCATTCCAATAACACCCCTCATTCACTCGTTCTTATATACTTCATTTTTCTATTTTTTTTTTATTTTATGTATAATAAAATTAATAATATTAAGTTTCTAACGGTCTTTAACTATTAACAAATTAGAAGCTACATATATTAACAGTCTCTAATTCTTTTCTTTTATGGATGCTTTGATTTCTAATGAAAACAATATTATTTCCTTCATCGTTATAAAAACTAAGTGTACAAAATTTATGTGTTTTTTTTCATCTTATTTGTTAAATAACTAACAAGTTTTGATTAATAAAACTTATTCTAAAGTTATAATTATTCGTTAATCAAATTTCTTAATTGAACTGTGCATAACTGCATATTCTTGATAAAAATGAGGTAGGGAGAATTAAAGTAGGCGAGACAGAAAGAGTGCCTGTGATGTGATAGACAGAGACGTAATCCAGTCGAGTAGCGCCAAGCTCGATAAAGTTATTTGAGATTGACTCAACTCGACAGTTTATATAAAGAATACATAAAATATATAAATCTACAGCTTAAAGACTTGGCAAGACTCAACTACACTTTGTGTTATGTATGTGTATAAAATAAATACTTAACTTTGGTCCACACGTGTATCGGGGGAGAAAATCCTGACTTGAGATTGATAACACATTAATCATGAATGTTGAGCCAAGATTTTAGTTTTGGAATCGACTTCCGATTATCAAGTTGACGAAAAAAAAGTCTCTGGAAAGCCTACAGCCCGACTCTCGTGGCTTTCTTGAGTTCAGGGTAAGCTTTCACCAGAACGTGGGTTGGATTGACACTAGCAGGGACTTCCCTGGATTAAATTTTTTTTTTGAGAGCATTATATTTATTGATATAAAATCATCGATGGAGTGTTCATTGGTAGAGACTATAAAACATGTCTCCTCTCCTATTCATCATAACTTTAGAGAGCATGTGTATGTTGATATTTATAAAATGATATGTTTTTCTTTTTATCATAATTTATTATTAAATTGGAAGGTAATATATACAATCATTGTACCTTGATCTTGTTTTGGCTTATGAGGAAAAAGACTACACAAGTACAAAACACAGGATCAAAAACTATACCTTAAACTTAAATATTTATTAAAATTTATACAATTAATGTTCCCCATCTTGTGTTATTTTGTTAAATAAAATATACTCCAATAATCATAAATAAGGGTTAAGTTTTCTCACACAAACCATACATTCTTTGAGAACACGAGATCCAAACTCATATATTTAAATTTTACATCAAATGCATAAATTTATATATCAAATACATGAATTTATAACAGAGTGAAATGATTTATATGAACTTGGCTCTCATAAATAAATGTCAAATGTGTATTTTGATCAAATTTACATAATTTATTAAACGTATAATATACAAATAAAAATCAATATAGTCTTATAAAAGCCAATGATGCATGACTGAGTCGCTTGGTTTTGAACGATTCGATAGACTTTGTCAAAATACATAACAGCCCGGGGTTCGAATGTTTGATCGAAAATCTTATAATATAAAAATAATATTTTTCTTTGTCACATGGTTTGGAAGAGGAAACCGAAGAGCATTTATTTTATAAATGTTCGTTCAGCTCAGAATTATGGAAATGAGTATTATCTTGGTGTGACATTTCTATTGCTCAGCGTAATTCTTTGGAGCAATTAATTGTGATGATTTGCAAATCGGGGAAGTCTATCAGAAGGCGGAAGTTCCTGGAAACGGTAGTTGGAGGTTTGATTTGGTTGGTTTGGAAAGTTAGGAATGCAGTAATTTTCAATAATGGAAAAGTCTCTTCGGTGATAAAGGACGAGCTAGTTGCAATCGTATTCTCATTGTTGAAGTATAGAGCGAATTATAGATATTTAATTTGGTCGTTATGGTTGGTCTGTCCTTCTTCGTTCTTTTGATTCTCTTTTGTATTTTCTTGTACTGTGCTAGTTTCTGGCTAGCTGTATTTGATATTTAAATATATAATATATTTTGGTGTTCTAAGCAGGGGTGATGACATTGCCAAATCTCCCATTTAGTTATACATTTTGATGTTAAAAAAAATACATGGCTGAACAGTAACGTAACAGAAAAAAGTGGTGTGTGGACTGTGTGTAGGTTTCAGTTTCAGTTTCATCATAAAGAAAGGGATGGGCCCTGCCCTGCCCTCTCTGGTCTAGTGAATAGTGATTGTGGGTTTTGGGAATGTCGCATGGGTCACACCGTCACAACACATATCAATATATGATGATCCCACCTACTTGAAATTCTTCTGTTTCGTTTCGTCGGCTTTGGTGTGGTCTCCAGAAAACTAAGAATCTTTCCAAATTTGGCTACTCAAATCATGTTCGCTGCCATTCCATCCATCGCCATATTGCCCATTTCCGGTCGGAGGACAACTTCTCGGTTTTATGGAGCTTCCGCCGACGTTTTCCCGCCTTTTCTGCTTAAACAAATGGAGAGAATCCAAGACCCATTTGCTCGAAATTTAGTTTCAAGGATTCAAATGCTTCCTGTTCAGGTAAAATCATATATATAACCTTCATCCGCTCCGTAACCCATTTGATTTTGGAATCAAGTTTTAAACTATTTTCACTGTTATTTCGTAACAATTGGTAAAAATGATTTGCAACAATAATTATATTATTTTTTTGATTTTCAATAATGAACTTGCTTGAGCTTGAACTTCGAAGCCAAGAAGTCAACATATATGTGTTGTTTGACCATAAGTCAACCTATCCTTGGCTTTAATCAATTGATTGTTTAATTTGATTGTTCAAGCCAAGTTTAAAACGCACATCCAAACACCATCTTTTCTGCATTATGAACCCCCTTTTTGCTGTGATTGCTTGTATAAGAGAGGAAAAAGTGCCTTGAAAAAACATCTTTTAAGTTGTAAATCATTAACCACAACCCAATGTCGATATATTTGTCATGTGTTAGCTTTGGTTCTTGATCACATTGATGGGTTTTGATGGGAAAATTTGCAAATTAAGGTACAAAATTTGACTCAAGACTTTGGTCCTTTAAACCATGTTTTTATTGGAGTCGTATGAATTATTTTCTGCATCATGAGTTCTTATAACGATAGCAACATGTCTTTCAAAATGTAAGAAAAGAGTAAATTGTTGAAAGATGAATATTGAGTCTGATTTAGGTTGTAGGTTAGCCAAGAAAATGTTAGTTGGAAGACTATCTTGTCTTTTTCTGTTTGAATTTATTTCAAACGGTCAGTGGTAGATGGATCCACAACCAACGTTGGTCGAAGGTATTCATGCTCATACCTTATAAGTTATAATTCAATTAGGACGTTTGGTTCGCGGATTTTTGGGATTTGCATGTGAAATCCTGTGTTTGGTTCATAGATTTTAGTAAGAATTTAAAACCTCAGGATTTCATAAGTCCACCATTCTTTGTTATTTAAAAACGCAGCTCCCCTCTAGGATTTTAAATCCCAATTGCATTGCATTTTTCAAATTTACAATTTTTTCGTGAACGATAACTTAAATTCTTTGACAAAATCCTGATAAATAAAAATGCTGATCTGCGAACCAAACGCTCACTCAACAGTGTAAAAATAACAATTAAAGAGATTTCAATGACACGGCATATGCACAAAGTCACAAACTTTATATCTTTTATTTATTTTTGTAATGGAAGCGCATACCAATAGTAAAAATCATGGGCCCGCGCGTCACTTTAAACAACTTTACCCTTGCTATAAATAAATTTTACAGTATATAATAGGAATCATAGTCAAAATCATAATGTAGGCAACTTCTTGGACCATATATGTAGATAAAGTGTTTACTATTTTTTGCTTCTTGCAACTATTCCTGCATGTGATTGTCAGTCCTAACAAAAAAAGATAAAGTAATTAAATCATCAATTTTTTGCTGTTTGTGGTGAAATTATTCTTCATCCAATTTTGAGTACTATAGAACTTATATATTTTTTTTTGATAAATTCTTGTTGATTGTATAAATAATAACAAGATGAAAACACTTCGTTTTTTTTTCTATAATCAGTTGCAGCTTAATGGCTCGAAGAATCACATTATGAGTAGTTGTGTGATGCCGATGGTACGGGACACGGCCAATCCACTTGTTCTACTTCATGGCTTTGACAGGTATATGTAGCTACTTATTTTGAGATGTACTGGTCTATCGTGGTTTGTTGAATCCCATGAAATTTATAATGTTAGACTTGAAAGCATTGTAATAAAAACATTTGCTTTTTAGTTAGATGTCGACAAAATGTTGATAGATCAAAATCAATAGCATTGACAAAGTGTAATGAATGACAAAGAAAACAAATTAGCTAGAAAGATAGACATAAATTAAGATGTTTAATTTTATCTGTATTTTACAGTTATATGAAGCATTTGGTGCTACCGTTAATAGAAACTCTTAAAATTAAAAGTTAGATCCTATTTTAAGAAATCTCCATCAAACACTATACACTTGTTAGTCAACTCACAGTTCACACCTCTGCCACGTCAACGTCATATCACTCCACCTTCCCACCACAATTCACAGTTCACACCCAGGACATGGTTACCACCACTCATCTTTTTCCATTTAAAATAAGAGAGAGTGTGTATGTGAGAGAAAGTCATGATACTTTCCATGGTTGGATCACCGAAATAGGAGAAGAGTGGTGGTGGGAGCCGTGAAGAGAAGGAGCGGTGGTGTGCCTTTGCTGTGGAGCGTGGCCACATCACTCCACCATCCGTGAAGCGTGATCAAACAGAACCACCCCGCATGGTCTTATAGATCTTAAATTTGTTTTGGAATGATGAGGGAAAGAAAGCGTACAAGTTTATGTGGCAAATTAACTTTGTAAGTTAATTGTCATTATTAATTAGGTCGTTCTTTTTGCCTAGAGAACTTTGTTTCTTTTTCGGAAAACACCAAAACACAATCTTTCTTTACTCCTCTCAAGTCTCTCTTGTATCCAAAACAACATTAAGAGACCCTTCTTGTTTTCATCAGACATTTCTAAATTATATAATTTTGCAATCTTTATGGGACGAATTAGTCATAGATACACTGTAACTTTTTTTGGAGACAGCTAGTCAAATCCGGTATGAAATGGTCATACCACATGCAAAAGCATGATTCACAACATGTATGCGTTTTGTGGCTGCTGTCACATATTTTTACACTTCTATCCTGTTGGCAGCAGAAACATTAGTAGTATAGTAGGAACTTCATCAGGAACATGTCAACGAACACACACAAACAATAATTGCAATAGAAAACACAAACTCTTATTAACCAAGAAAAGTCAATGATTACAACTTAGGATTACAAGGAATACATAGCGTATTTATAGGCATTGAACCATTACATTTCTTCATGAACCATACACCCTTTCATGAGCCATCACACTCTTTCATGATTTAAATACCATTTAACTAACTTCCTAAAATAACTACTAACAATGACTATTGGGTTTGCCATGACCATTGCAAACAATCTTTGAATGTGTAGACATACTTGTGCAGAAATAATTCTGATATGAGTGTGTGTCGAAGTGCAGTAATAAACAGAGGAAGAAGAACAGCTACAGAAACTAACTTATTATTAATCAAACACACACATACTTACATAGATTTGCCTCCTTATATATGCATCCAACTGGTGCATTGAAAGGTTGCAATGTTTCAGATTTAGGCGGGACTTATAACCACCATTAACCTCCTATAACTACCAATTAATGTCTTATAACTAGTCATCCGGCTTATATATATACAACCTGTCCAGTACATAATCAATAACATATATAAACATAATATAAACTTTTAATACTTATAAAGATTTCCAACAATGACTACCACACTTACCCTAAGACTTCATCAATTATATATAAAGAAATCCCCTAAAGTTTAATCTATTGTTCTAACATTCCTCAAACTAAACTTTAGCAGACACCAAGATTTATGTTTGATTAATTAGCAGGCCACCAGGGTAAACACATACATACATATCTAAATGACACAAACAAAGGATTGTAACCTTTGATATAATAAACTACCAGACATAACTATTGTTTAATTGATTAACTACCAGCTGTAACTACCAATTAACTGTCACACTTAAACCCAAGTCTAGCTTATCCTTCATCAACACAGTTTGGTTGCAGACTATTTCACATGTGTTTACTTCTTTTCTACAGTTCGTGTTTAGAATGGAGATACACGCTCCCGCTGCTTGAGCAGGCTGGTTTGGAGACCTGGGCAATTGACATCCTAGGATGGGGCTTCTCCAACTTAGGTTGCCTTCTTATCGCGCGTTTTCTGTCTTTGTATATTATGATGAAATTAGATTACTAATTGCTTCATGTTCATTTATGGGGGCCTTTATCAGAAAATCTTCCACTTTGTAACGTGGAATCCAAGCGTGATCACCTCTACCAGGTAAATTTTGATGTCTGTGTCTATTTATAAACTTTTTATTCTACGTAATCACTTTACACCACTTTAGTGTTGAAAACGATACACTAACTTCGTGTTTTTAGTCCGTTTGGGCCAGCCTTGACAAACCCATATGCATGTTTTTGGATCAAAATTGTCACCCATCATACATGCATTGCATTTTGAACCACTTATCGTTTCCAAAATTAACTTTGATACAATGCACCACATGCATCTTGATATATATATCGATCTTTTATTAACTAAAACCAAGTATCAAGTTTTAAATATTTAATTGCGTACTAATAAAATATTCATTTATCAATGAATCAATAAGCTTTCTAAAATAATATATTTTCTGGCTCCCAAAGATTCTATTTTTATAGAGATTTTACTGCTGTATTAGCTCATAATTTGACAAAGAAGAATCAAATCTGTAGTTTTGGTTAAAGTCTTATTTTTGTTCTTGATGATTTAGTTCTGGAAGTCCTACATTAAAAGGCCGATGTTGCTAGTGGGTCCGAGCCTTGGAGCTGCTGTCGCAATTGACTTTGCCATCAATTATCCGGAAGCTGTAAGTGCTGATGATTGCAGTTTGATACATTACTTCCCATACTCTAGTGATCATATCATGATACTATTCATCAATTTTAAAGTGATGAAGCAGCTTGAAAAGTCAAAACTTGGTTTGATTTTGTGACTGGAGGGATTATAAAACTTTGTTACATGGTTTATTTGAACATTTTGCTGTTATTGCAGGTTGATAAACTGATTTTCATTAATGCAAGCGTGTATGCAGAAGGCACGGGAAATCTCTCTAAGTTGCCGAGAAGTGTAGCCTATGCTGGTGTGAGTACTATGCACTCATGACTACATTCATTTCTGATTACATAAAACCCATATTTTGGTCGGTGGTACCATTACTACAGAGACTAGATCACAATGACTACATCTTTAGAAGTTCAACCACAAGGATCATATTTACAAGATTAAAGAACCACTATAACCAAGATATTAGTTTTGTTTACTATATATGATTATGGGTACCATGTTTATAGGTGATCTAGAATCACAAGTGCCTATATAAGTTTATACTGCTTCAAGTAAAGGACACTATGATTTTGACAGTCAAACGTGCTACACTTTGTTGCAAAAATTTTTATGGATTTTTATAAAATTTCAAGACAACTTTTGTAGCTACATTAAACTTTATTACAAATACTACAATATCAAGTCTTGGGGATGACTTTTTACAAAATGCTTATACTGTCTTTGGACTTGTAAACTATTAAGTTTGACCTCAAAAGTCAAAGAGTACCTAGGAGTTATGTAAGCAAAAGAAAATGACCATGATAAAGAGTACCCCCCCCCCCTCTCAGTCCGTTAATTACGGAGAACCAGGACCGGCCCATTGGGGTGTGCAACTTGGGCTACTGCCCAGGGCCCAACAGCCAAGAGGGCCAGAAAGTTTTTTTTTTTTTTCCTCTGACACCTAGGCTAATACTAGTAGTTTACTTGTTTTGCTAGTTGTTTTATTGTGATATTTACGTACATATTTTCATGATTGTTTTCTTTAATCTTTAACTGCTATATATGCATACATGTTTAAAGGGCCCTTTATAAGCTTTTGTCCCGGGCCCCCAAAACGATAGAAACGACCCTGCTGAGAAGACCTCTGAATTTTGAAGATTCAAACATCTCAAGTTCAACCTTTACATTTCGGTGCCTATTGTAATTTATAGCATATAATGTTTACTCATTTCTTTCTTTTAACCAAGGTTATGCTTTGAGCCGATTCTAATTTTGGTATGAATGACATAAACTAGAAGTTGCTAAGCAAATACATCTCAAGCTTTATGTTACAGAAGTGACTGAATTTAACTTTGCTTTTCCCCCAGGTTGCGCTCTTAAAAAGCCTCCCTTTGCGTTTTTATGCTACTAATCTGACATTTAGCGATTTGCCATTCTATAAATGCTTAGACTGGACTCATGTAAGTTCCAACGTTTTCCAATTTAAATGACTTTTAATGCAGGCATCTTGATTTCATGTAAAGTTGAACTCTTAGTTTGATATACCTTCTGTTGTTCAGATTGCTAGATTACATTGTCTGTTACCATGGTGGGAAGAAGCAACAGTCGATTTTATGAGCAGTGGGGGTTACAATGTCTCTGCCCAGATTAGTCAGGTTTTTCTTGTGAACGTTTTTTATAAATCCTGCTCGTTTTATGAAATGTTTCAGGATCTTACCTTTCGTAGAAAATGAATCCATAGATATATCTACACGAAAAATTTAATCGGGACCTTGAAAATGCATGCAAACTCAACATCAGACTTAATCTTTGCTGATAAAAGTTGAAGTGCCAGATTGTGAGCACATCCATCCCATAGTTAGAATCCACTTTTACCCTCTGTTCTTGAATTAGGGAAGGAGAGGAAATAAAAAGTACGAAGGAAAGAAAGGGGGAGAGAAAGCGTCTATTTTTTCTTTCTTCCCATAATTGGGTAGAAAGTTCTGAGAGAAAAATTACCAAACTTTCCCTCCTCATGGTAACTTTCTTTCCCTTGGGTTTGACAAAGAACACAAATTTTTTTTGTTTCTTCAACTTTCTTCTTCTTTCCTTCATTAATTTTGTTTCAAGAACAGAGTGTTAGTCAAACCAAAAGTTTCTGAATCCAAGAACAGACTTGTAGTCGTTTATAGTCTTTTAGTTTGAGTTCATTTATGTCACAAGATTATATATTAATTTTATGTTAGATCATATTCCAAAAGTGTATATGCTATCGTTATCAGGTTCTGAAGAAAACACTCATAATATGGGGAGAAAATGATCGAATAATTGACAGCAGACTTGCAGTGGTTAGTATTTTAAGCTGCACTAGTAATAGTAAAGTTGAATATTCATCACTATTTATAACATCACGTCCTTTATGACGCAGCGATTACATTGTGAGCTCCCAAACGCCATCATTCGCCAAATACCAAATTGCGGTCACATCCCACATGTCGAAAAACCAGATGCTGTCGCAGGCTTGATCACAAACTTTGTGCCACGTGAGCCACACTACCCTCTTCCATCACTCCTGGATCACAAGAAAAAGGTTTTAGTTCGTCAATTCTAGTCGTTAGCATCCCCAAGTATTGCAGTTTGTGTCGATATTGTGTGTTGGATGCAAAACAGGACCCTTAGGTTGAAAACTCGAAGTATTAACGAATACATGTGATGAGCGTTTCATCTTGTTTCGTAACGTTATTGTTGTTCTATATATAAGAACTAAGATTGTGTTTTCCTTAATTAGAAGTTTATGATGTCATTGGCTGGACGTTTTCCTTAGTAAAGGTACCAGGCTCGAGCTCGAGCTCAGCTCGTTTCGAGCTCTGTATGTAAAGCTCGGGCTCGGCTCGTAAATAGTTTTCCAGGTTCGGGCTCGGCTTGGGCTCGACTCGTTTATTATATATTTTAATTTTTTTACATAATATATATAACTTGTTATTTTTAATATATTTATATTTATTTAATCTGTATATTATATATTTATTAATTTAAAAATATATTTATATATAGGCTCGTTTAAGCTCGTTTAGGCTCGCGAGCTCGATATGTGAAGCTCGGGCTCGAGCTCGTTTATTAAATGAGCTCGAATTGAGGCTCGAGCTCGGCTAACTCGAACTTTTAACGAGTCGAGCTCGAGTAGCTCAGCTCGTTTACACTCCTAGTTTTCCTAATTTGGTGCATGGGTTGTGGACAAACACCAAAGTCCAGATCCAAACCACATGAAATATGATAATTTGGACCACCAAAAGTAGTACCCTTTGCATTATAACTTGTACGTACCATCATGCACTAAATCTAGGAAATAAATGACGGTTAAGAGAATATTAGAGGAAAAAAGTGAACTTTTAGATATACAAAAAAAGCTGAAAAATCTAAAAAGGAATCAAGAACAGATTAGTAGTTTGCCCCACAGTCACAGAAGACAGCCTCATTTCAAAAGGGCATAAATTCCCCACATACAAAAAGTAGACAGCAAAGAAAGAAAAAAAAAAAAAAAAAACCCTATAATGGAATACAACTGATAATTGATTCCCTACTACCACCGGACCACTGCGTAAATTACAACTGGATTCATGGATAAATCATAATCACACATCATAAGGAAACCTCTTTAGATCAACCTTAGCCACGAGATCAAGCCCGGAACCAAAAGAGCTAGTATAGAGATACAGTTGAGAGACTCCGCCGCACTGGTGTCGGTTCCACTTGTTCCGGTAGGGCCAAGGCCAAAGGGTGAATTCATACCAGTCCCCGTGCCAGTACTCGTTCCTGTTCCTGTTCCCGTCCCAGTCCCAATTCCGGTTCCGGTGCCGGTTCCTGTACCAGTTCCGGTCCCGGTCCCAGGTGGTGATGAGGTAGTTGGGGTTGTAGAGCTGCAAAACAACAATCACAAGTACGATTATAATTAAAAAGGAGCAAGGGAGATTAGGACCGTTCCTATCGTTTTTGGGCCCGGGACAAAAACTTATAAAGCATCCTCCAAAAATGTATGTATATATAACATCTAGAGATTAAAGGAAACAACCATGTAAATATGTATGTAAATATCACAATCAAACAACTAGCAAAACAAATAAACTACCAGTTTAGCCTAGGTATTAGAGGGGAAAAAAAAATTTGGGCCTTGGCTGTTAGAGCCCTGGGTTGCACACCCCAATAAGTCAGATGATGGGTACGAGAAAGAAAGCAGATCGTACAACTGCTAAAAGCACGAACGCTTTCTTAGTATCATTTACAGTGCATCATGTATAGCAATTAGCAACTTCCGTAAACTAGCATCGAGAAACAACATTTGCCATGAAAATATACGTCTTGAAAGCAGAAAAATCATATATATATATATTTGCTCCATCACATTAAATCAGCCCGACAAAAAGCAAAAAAGGTTTTTCGACTTAGCGACAAGAATCTCATGATCTCCGTGCTAAAAATCCCAACCAAAATGATTCCGACTTTATCCCGACATGCATTGTCTGGTGACCATGTTACCAATAATGCACGTCGAGACAAAATTGGGATCATTTTGATTAGTCTCTCTAGATTTTGATTGTTTTGAAGAATCTGTCGCTGTTTGACCACAAAAGTTAAAGTCAATGTTTTTCTACCACTTCCTTTTTATGGTCATTTCCTAGCTAGGCAAAAATAGTGTTGCATATGAGTCTAGCTTTATCGAGCAACTTGAACTCGACTTACTAGAGTTGAGTTTTTGTAGCCCAATCCCCTAAGCCAAGCTCGAAAATTTTAACAAATCGACCTCGAGCTTTTAATGGCTTGCTCGAGTTTTGACCATGAAAGTCAAATTAGGATTTTGTTTTCTACTATTGCTATTAGGGTAAAAGAGAAACTACACTCCCATGCATTATCAGGTATCGTACTATTAGCAGCGTATAATTTGATCGAAATAATGATCATTCGGTTAAGACACATTTGACCACAAAGTCAAAGACAGATTTTCTTCCCTACCATTGATTCATAATTTCATATATATCATTATTTGCACAAGAAACTATACCCAGATGTAAAGACAATGCAACCTAACATGATTTTTGTTGCTTAATAATTTGTTAAAAAAATAGGAATAAACATGCATATATATGATATAAAGAATATATCAATATCTTTGACAACTCATAATTGTACTGAATAAACAGTAGTTACAGTACCTAATCTAAATTCATATACTTGCTGGACTACCAATTATTTTTCTTGAAAGCATAATACAACTCTCAATGCATGAAGTACAAGACACTATAGCATTATTCACTTATTTTTGGCATTATAGCTTCTGAAACTTGAAATAGGTCTCAAATTTTCAATAATCACTTTATAAACTTTCAAATCAAGTGAGAGTCACTCTTCAACCACAAGCACTAAACAAAAAAGGTGATTTCATTTTCTTACAAGTTAAAAATTCCAAATCCAGAGCAATGATGCTATACCCACTTGTACACTATGCATAGAAACGTGCACATTGCTCTGGAGTTTGGAATTTCTTCTCAGGAAAGATGGAAGTCCCAAGAACCATCAAGACCACCAAGAAAGACGAGCTTCTTGGAATCTGAAATGAGAAATCACACCCTTTTTGAATTCTTTAGATCAATCAAAAAGTTTCCTTTCTTTATATTTCCAACTTTTTAGTTGCAAAAAGAAACAAATTTGAACACACAAAAATTGTAAAAATGAAATCTTTATGCATCAAGAAACATACCGACAATTTTAATTCCAAAACTAAAAAAGAATGCAAGATCTTAGTTATAAAGATGTTATAAATAATAGGGTTATAGAAGGCACACCTTGGGCTCCCAGCATAACAAGCAGAAGTTGCCCCTGGAAATAATCAAGAAACAACAACACCAATAAGCCTAGAGAATCCAATTTACAACATTCATTGCATAACGAACAAGTCATTACAGAATAAATTCTCTGGATTTGGAGATCACAACACTCTAAAAAGCGAAATTACCCAAAACCCAGAAAGGGATTTCTAAGGTGTGGTGTTTGTGTGCAACTTTTACTCCGTAAGGTACAAACCCTTACAGCATTAGCAAATTCTATCGATCTGGACATATTGTTTGGTGAGTTTGTTGGTGTACAACATGTGATTCATAAAGTACATGTGAGTAGAGCAGAATTGCTACAGAGATGAAGAAAAAACTTGCCAGATGGTGCTGTTTGGCTTGGAGAAGCTGTGCCTGAGAAATCACAGCTCCCTGGAGCTTCATTTTTTCTTTGATAGTAGCTGTTGACAGCATAATTACAGTGATCTTTAACAGTATTAGGGTTATAACAAGCACCATTTTGAAGGATTGGTGCACAATCAGCTCCATTTCCACAAGCATAATCTATGTTCTTTTGAAGAACTGAGTCACTCAAAGCAGTGTTACATACACAATAAGCTGCACCTGTTGAAAAGTGGTTGATTTGAATGTTTAAAAAAGAAAGAAAGAGAGAGAAACCCATTTGAACGAAAACAAAGCATAACTTTTGAGGAAAAGGAAGAGATCGATCTTACTTGAATAACCGGCCATGGCCAAGAGAACCACCATGGAAAGTGCAAAAACAGCCATGGTTGTAGCCAGATGGTGAAGTCCTTGCCTTGATTATGACGATTTCTGGTATTAAAAAGGTATTATTTTGCAGAGAGAGAGAGAGAGAGAGAGAGAGATGTATATAATTCTGGTTTCTAGACAGGAATATGAGACCGACGGTGGAGGGGTCGATATCTTGATTCTACTTCTATGTTCTTTGGGGTAAGTTAAATACAGACTCCCTATCGTTAATTCGTTATTAATTACACATCCTCTTTAATTATTTTTTAATTATAATAAATATACAAAATATACACACTTCCTCTCGTTATTAATTAATTACACGTCCTATTTAATTATTTTTTATTTATAACAATAATACAAAAATAATTTTATAATCAAAACTTTTTTGTAACGTAAATAGTAAAGTAATATCTGAAAATTACAAAAATCATAAAAAGGATTTTTTTTATTAAATCTTTTTATAAAGTAAGTAATGACGTGATATCTAAAATGTACGAAAAGAATTTATCGTCAAATGGAAGAGTTGCATGTTTAAAATTACAACCATTTAGTTTTCAATTTTATTTCCAAAGGGTCTGAGATTTTTGGTTTCGTTACCAAAATTACAAAGTGCAAATATTAAGCCAACAGGAATCTTGATTTTCAAGTTATGACAATACAAATATTATAGACACATATTACTTGAATGGGTCAGGTTCTAAAAGTCAGCTTCATTGCTTATCTCGTCTCTCGTAAGTTTATTCAACGTGAATTTTTGAAGTTAAGAACAAGAACGGGAAACTAGAAAATCAAACTCATAGTTGATGTTTCGAAGTGACGATTCAAGGTAATAAATTACGTTTATTGTAAATTTGTAATATTTTTCATGTTAATCACTTTATAATGATTGTCTAATTCGGTCCTAATACGTGATTGGCACCGAAAACCAGGTCTCGGAACCGGTACCGTATAAAATTAATTGGTTCGGTAGTCGGTTCTTCCACATCTCTTGCTTCGGTTTTGGAATTTTTGGTTCTACCGAACTCACCCCTAGTTGCAATGATCAACATCAAATTTTATTCATTACTATATTTATTATAGTTTTTTGTGATGCACAATAATTTGATATATTAAAGATGAAATTTGTTATTAAAATAAATAAGCCAATAAATATAAAATGGATAAAGTTTTATTTCTTGAATTAAGAGGTTCTGGGTTTGATTCCTAGATTAGTAATTAAATATTTTATTTTTGTGAAGAAACATAAAATCAATGGACCGACTTCGACTAAATGGATCGGTCAAAAACCGAACCGATTTGAACCAACTGAACGGCTCGACCCTGACTGACCTCGTGATGAATCAAGTGATCTTGTGCACCATCTTGCTCGTGCGATGCATCATCACAACCCTCCATTATTTATGCATTGTGGTTTTTCATTTTTTTAAATTTTAATTCACTCCTAGTGCACGCTTTTTTCCTTGGCTTTTTTTATATTTTGTTACTGTTAGAAAAATTAAAATAAATACAATTTTTGTATTATTTATTTTTAATTCGTATTTTTTATCAATATAAAACCACAGGATCTTCCAACTCTTCCTACTTATTTTATAACGAGTTATTGAATACCTATGTGTTGTTGCGACATCTAAAATATTAATTACAAAAATAAATGTAAAAACAAATGAATAAATATTTTTCAAACGATTCAAATAACGAAACTCAACTGAACCACGATCGAAGCATAAGTGAAATTGGAAAGATGATATTTATCCAAGAAGCAAGCTAAATGATACTGTTAATTGGTTCTTATGATTGTTTTCTAGAAAGTCTTTTATTTTAACGGCAAACTATGTCTACTCCTAAACTACTCATTTACCCTCAAAGACTTACTTTCTCCACCTAAATTTCAACTTGCATTCGACGGGAGTCAAACCCGTGACCTCTCAACTACATAACACCCTTTTTACCAAATGAACTAAACCTCATTGAGAAAAATGGTTAATGTTACAAATTTTTATTGATCAAAATCGTTTGGTAATTGAATGTATATATAATGTTATTAAAAAGCATTCAACGTCTATTATTGATAGATATCATGTGTAGACGCGCGTGTAGTGTGGTGTAGGTGCCATGCCATCTATTTTTGTTTCACATCCTACCTTAAATTTCCATTTTTATTATACTTTTTAATTTTGTTAATAGTATAGTATACTATGTTTTCTCTTTGGCTTTGTTAGGCCAAGAAAATGATATTAGGTATACTATATATACATATGTTTAATATTATACATACTAATTCATAATTATAGAATAATAATATACACTTATGATATGATTTTAGGGTTAAAATTAAAAAAACCTATGAACTTTCATGTATTTATCGATTAAGATACTGTATTTTTTTCTGAGTGTTTAAATCCCTAGACAATTTTTGTCTTATTCAAAACTATATATTTGACTTGTTTAGCAGGTCATTAACCGATAAACGGTACAGTGACTTAAACAATAAAAAAGAAAGTTCAGTGACTTAATCGTGAAAATTGAAAAAGAAATTTGGTTTTTTTAATAATAAACTATTCGAGTAACTAATTGTTTTACCTGTTCAAGAATGTAACATGTTAAAAATATATAGTTTTGAATAAGACAAACTTTGTTTAGAGACTTAAATGTTCGGAAAAAGGTTCAGTGACTTAAACGATAATTGCATGAAAGTCCGTGAGATTTTTTCAATATTAACCCATGGTTTTAATTTTGTCACACTTGTTAAATTAAAAATAGAAAAAACAATGATGACATGATCGATGCCTAAACTCTAACGAATACAATCATTCATCAGTTAAAATGAATATAATTGTATGGTGTTATACAAAAGGAAGAAAACGGAACAAAAGTCAAGTATAGATCTAGGAGTCTAATGTTTTATAGTTTATATATGTATATGTATATTATTATTTGTTCTTTCTATCTATGTGAAAGTTAGTCAATTTCTAATTTCTATAATTGTGATGTGAACTCATTTTGACTTAAAAATGGCAATATTCAATTTGATTAAAATAGAAAGACATCTCAAACCTAAGAGAATTAAGAATATAAATTTGAGTTATTTATTCCATACACATGTAGGGTGCCAATTTCATTTCAAGAAACGGGTTATTCGGTTTCGGTTTTGTTAATCGGGTTAAATGGTACCCAAATAACAATTTCGGTTCGGATATCGGGTAGGATTCATATTTGTTCGGGTACCTGAATAACTCGTTTACTTTTTAAATTCCCAAATTTAATTAGAATTAGAAAAATGTTCTATATATGATAATGTAAGGGCAGATTTATATTACCCAATTTTAATAGTCAAACCATTTAACCCGTATACCCAACCCATTTAACTCGTTTAAACTATTTTGTAAAGTATTTCATTTTTTATATCAAAACCGAATAACCCGTTTAACCCAAACTGATTAACCCAATAACCATTTAACACGAAACCGATTAACCCGTTCCCTTATTTGGTTTGGGTTCGGCCAAAGAACTCACACCCTCAAACCTGAATAACCTGAACCGGATAACCCGATACCAATTTAACCCACCCGAATACCATCCTTTTGACGTTTACAATACGGTATAATGTTCATTGACATGTTTATGTGCACAAAATATATTCTATAAAAGGTAACAAAAAACATAATTTTAATGTAAACCGTTTAAATGTACCCCTTATTTACCTAGACATTTTAGCTATTAGATAAATGAAAAATTATACAAAAAACAACGTACTTTTGATATTTTTTTATTAAGTTCATGTATTAAAACCGTTTCCATAAAAAGTCCTTCAACTTGAATTTTTTTTACGAATTGTGTTGTTTGATGAAACCTTTTAAGGATTTTTTAAAAGCTTTTCATAACATTTTGTTAAGTTAAAGGACTTTTATAGAAACATTTTATGTGCAATGAGTTTTACGAAAACTTTTGTAAGTTAAGAGATTTTTTTGGAAATGTTTTTAGTGCAATGACTTTTACAAAAAATACTAAAATATGTTGGTTTTTTACATAATTTTCTTTTAGATAAAATATATAGTTGTTGACCTACATATATAATTGTATGATGGGATGGTTCAATTAGGATTCTTATATATTTATTTGTATAGTATATATATTCAGGCAACATAACATATTAAATCTGCAAGGTATTATTATTTTTCATATCAATTTAATGTATATAATTAATAATAATATATGAAATAAATGAATATATAAAATAAGTAAATTATATTGACATGAATACATGATGATACATTAATTGAAAAAAAGTGCAAAAAAAATAAAGTTGGTAATATTCTCCAAACTATGCCAACTTAAGTTTTAGGAGGTGGCTTTTGCTGTTTTGCATTACTTTACTTACAAATGATGAGGTTCTTGAAGGAAAGGGGTTGGTGTTAAGTTCATTGAAATTTTGAATTATTAATTGCCTTTTTTTTTTTTTTTTAACACTGTGGAATTAAAAGGCCAACACAACCATTAAAATGTAAATTTTTTGCAAATATATTTTAGGGTTTTTATCAACAATAATAAGAGCATGTCAGATGCTCTTATATTTGTTTCAATGAATACGTACATGCTCTTAAGGGTGTTATTCCGGCGGGTTAAACGGGGTTCGGGTTATTTGGATATGATGGTATATGTTAACTACCCGAACCCAAACCAAATAAGAGAACGGGTTAATCAGTTTTGGGTTAAATGGGTATGTCGTTATTCGGTTTGGGTTAAGTGGGTTAATCGGTTTTAGTATAAAAAAAGAGTCCTCTATAAAATGGTTTAAATGAGTTAAATGGGTTGGGTAAAATGGGTAAAACGGGTTAAGCGGGTTTAAATGAGTTAAATGGGTTCGGTTTCCATTTGACCCGATTAACAAAACCGAAAACCGAAAAACCCGACCCATTTAACCCGAATAAGGTTCGTTTCGGGTGAGTTATTCGGGTTCGTTTATTTTACACACCCCTACATGCTCTAAAATAAATAGGGAGAATGTCATATATATCCCTTAAAAACTTTATAATATCATATATACCCAACTTAAAATTTTAATATCATATATATCCATCCTAAATATTATAATATCATATATACCCAATTTTAATAATTAATATCACATATATCCCTCTTAAACATCATTAATATCATATATACCCAAAATCATTAATTTAATTATTTTTACAACATTTAAAAATCATATTTAATATTGATTATTAATTAATGACCATTGTACCCTTACTTATTTCTTCTTTCAACTAAATCTTCAAAATATCATATTTATCCAACTTAAATTAAAATATCATATCATTATAAATAATTTTATATATTTTATTTTTATAAACTTTACTATGTAATATTCATAGTAAAACAAATTAACATTAACAATAAAAGAATTGTATTCTATTTTTGCTCGTTTGTAATCAAATCGTATCGCCTTATTTTATTTTCTTATTTATTTTTTCCTGCAGTTTTCTATCTACAATTAACTGATTATATATTATGTTTTTTTTTTGAATTTATAGTTGTAGTGCATTTTTTAAAATTTGGTATATATCTTGTGTTTTCTATATACATTAGTTTCTATTTTTTTTCAAGCTTGCTTTCTTTTTATAATTATTGTTTTTTCTATTTTATTATTTTTATTTTTTATATTTAGTCTAGTATTTAAATCATAAAGAATGATTAACATTTTCTAGTATTTGATTAACAAAAGAATAGTACACAACGTAAATGTGTACAAACTTAAATATACATAGCTATTTGATGTCATTTTTTTTGAAAAAACCGTCCACGTAAACATGGTGACCAGTTGGTACCGGTTTACAGGCCATCCAACTATTTAATTGAAACATTTTTAAAAATTTGACTACCAAATGTGCAAAAAAATACACTACATAAATATGTACAGACTCAAAAGTATATAGCTATTTAACGTGGTTTCCATTTTACATTATAAATCTTCAACCAACAAAAATTAAAGATGCTCTGAAAATACCCTTAAATTTTCAGACAACCTCAGAAAGGTCCTTGGAAATCGCACATTCTTGACCATTTCACCCTCCCATCCGAAAAAATCAAAACAAGAACCCTAGCAACACCAAATACCCAAATTTCCCTACATGACTGCACTCTAATCAGCAAAAACCCTAAAAATGGTGTCAATGGCGATATTAACTCGTAAATGGAGACCTCTTTCCAAAACCCTGAGTCCCAAATTCATTACCACCTATGCCTTTCTGGCACAAGAAGCTCAATTAGCCGAGCAACCACCGTCGCAGCCGCCAGCTTCAACCTCTCCGCTACCACCAAACCCCGCCACCGGCAGTCCACTCTACAATGAGAACTGGAGAAGCCCTATCCCGAACATTTTATCTTCAACCTCCCCCTCTCTTATCCCTCTAGGGTTTTCGCAACCACACCCGTCCTCACGGATCGAGGCTCTTTCGCAAACCCTAGATGGTGACGCGATCATGAACTTGTTTGCCGATTGGATGACGTCACAGAAGTGGGCTGATATAAAGCAACTGTTCGAGTTTTGGATTAGGTCGTTGGATAACAACGGAAAGCCTAACAAGCCCGATGTGAGCTTGTATAATCATTACTTGAGGGCTAATCTTATGATGGGCGCTTCTGCTGGTGATTTGTTGGATCTTGTTGCTCACATGGAAGATTATACGATTGCGCCTAATACTGCGTCGTTTAATTTGGTGCTCAAGGCCATGTATCAGGCTAGAGAGTCTGAAGCTGCTGTGAAATTGATCGATCGGTAAGCCATTAATGATCTCATTGCCATTTACATATATAGGAATGTTGAGGTTTTAGATCTCTGTTTATGTGCAATATGAGCATGTAGCTAAGTTAGTTTAGTTATTCGATGTAAAATTAGCATAATTCATTCAACCCAAATATAATCTTCAAATAGAATGACGGATTTTACTAAATTTGAATGTCATCAAATGATCAAATAAAAAAAAGATGTAAAATTTGCAACAAACTTTTATCAATATGCATATCAACTACCGAAAGAATCTGAAGTGTAGCACATTTCATTCTAAAAATATGAGTTTATATGCTACTTATAAAAGGAATGGTAGAGTATGTTAGTACAGTTCACACTGAATGTGTGTGAACCTGTGCAAGTGACGCATAGCTGTTTTATGTGAATGATGTGGAAGAATATGAAAAAGGCAAGGGATTCAGGTCACAATCTTGGTTTTGTATCGTGGGGTTGCTTTCTTGAATACTACCAGTTGAATCATTTAACTTTGGTATGGTGGTATGCAAGCTCATAAAGTTCTTTCCTATATGCAAACACAAAAATGTTTTGTTTTGATTTAGGTTTTAAGATGTATTCGAGTAAATGACCCTCGGGGCCTCGGAGGTGAATTTTAAATACAGAAAAAGTTTTATGTTACTTAATTTGTACATGGATTGACTTTTGAAGGCACTATACACGTACTAAATATTAGTTAGTATAATACTATTATTATTTGGCTTTGGATATCAAAGAAACTCTTATCAACGTTAAAGCCGGCATAAATATGTAATATGTTTAAGCTTTGAGGAAAAACGAGCAAGTATATCAAAAGGCATTAAGTGTTATAAACGCAGAAGGAATTGATGTTAAGACTATAGGATGAGAAATAAGTTCATTGTTTAGGTAAATTCAAGTATTACACTGGAATCTAAAGTAGCACAACTAATAGATGATGTATGATTCTTTAGGAGCTTTATTTCTTGTGTTGAGGTGGCATTGCGGCAATAAGGCTTGGCAAAAAAACCGACCCCGATGGGGAACCCAAAACTCGACCCCGACTTGACCGGAGAATCTCCGAACCCGAGTTGAATGGGGATGGGGAACATTTTAATCCCTGACCCCTATCTTGATCCTGTTCCTATTTAATATTATAGTATAAATTATTATGTTTTTGTAATTTTATTATGTAATTTATTCACTATGATCTATATAGATTATTACTTATTAATTATCTATCTATATATATGTGTGTGTGTGTGTGTGTGTTACTTTTATATTGTTAATTATCTTATTTTATTTTATATGTTTTATAAGCTCTTTGCTCTTTACATAAAAAAATTTATTTAGCTGTATCATAAATTATTAGTTATCTATGTATATAACTAAAAAATGTTGAGATAATTTGTTCTAAAGTCTATATACATGCATATATTTTTTTGAAAACCATAATTGGTAGTGTAAACTTAGAAATTTGTTAGAATGTTAAAAAAACTCGGTCCCCGATACCCGATGGGGCCTGGGATGGGGAAGAAATGTAGATATCTGATGGAGATGAGGGCCGGGATGAGAAATGAGATCCCCGGTCATCCCTGCACTGTTGCCATGCTGGCGCGACATCAATATTGTTATGGGTAGATTATTATCAATAAGAAGTTTTTTTGGTATGTCTGATTTGCCTATTAATATTTGTACTTGGTACCTTGTTTATAAAAAAAACCCACGTACATGTGAAAAAAAAAAAAACTCAATTGGTAGAAAATAGCAAACAGGACAGTAAAGTTGCCAACTGGAGTATTATCTGGAGGGTAAATTTGAATTTTCTCAAGTTGGTTCTTCTGAATTAAGTGTCTTGCATAACATTTTGAGACGCTAATGACCCTTTTAATTGTTCTTTAGTATTTTGTTCAAAATTGTATGGATGAAACAGGAATACATTTGAGGGATCAAGTGAGATTGTAGGCGGTGCGAGCTACTTTGTGTGATTGTGTCTTTTTAGACTGGTTTATGTTCTACAAATCATTGACCATGTAACATATGGATCTAAATTCGATGTATCAGGATGATCCAGACTGGAACGGAGTCAAAAGGTGCTTTGCCTGATGATGAATCTTATCACTTGGTAGTTCGGTTGCTGCTAACTCGAGATCAAATTGATGCTGCATTAAAGTACATTGACTTAACCTTGAAATCAGGCTATATGTTGTCAGTTGAAGTTTTCACAGAGTGTGTGAGGAGCTGTGTTAGTAAGGGAAGGCTGGAGACGTTGGTATCAATAATAGAGAGATGTAAGGTATGTTTGTTTTTCTGAACTTTGTAAACATATTCCGTGTTGTGAATATATTAGTTTTCTTTGCTTACCGAACATTTTTTTCTTTGATGTATGCTGTCAGAAATCAGATCAAAATAAAGCCTTATGTCCACCCTGGAACTTGTGCAATTACATCATTGACGTTGCAATGCAATCAGATAATAGCGAGTTAGCATACCACGGTCTTGAGTTTATGGCTAGATGGATTGTTCATGGAGAAAATGCTAGGCCACCTGTGTTGCTGTCGGTAGATGAAGGATTAATCGTAAATGCACTGACAACTGCAGGTAGAAATTATCATTCTAAGCTCTTAGATGGCACATGGGCAATCCTCAAACGCTCATTACGCGAAAAGAAAGCCCCTAGCCCAGAATCTTACCTTGCAAAGATATTTGCATATTCTTCGTTTGGGAATTTGCAGAAGGCTTTCAGTACTTTGCATGAATTTGAAATTTCTTATAAGGATTCTCCTAAAGAAGCTGAAGAGGACATATTTTCTCCATTTACCACATTATATCCGTTGGTTGTGGCATGCTCTAAGAATGGATTTGCAACTTTAGATACGGTATGCATTACATACTTTATATTCGTGAGATCTGTGTGATGCATCTTTTATTTATTTATTTTATCCTCTGATTCGCCTCTAACTTGGCTTTCTTGTTTCATCCAGGTCTATTATCAGTTGGAGAATATGAGTCGTGCAGAATCTCCTTACAAGTCTGTTGCTGCTCTAAACTGCATTATTTTAGGCTGTGCAAATATATGGGATGTTGATCGAGCATATCAAACCTTCAGTGCCATGGAGTCAAGTTTTGGATTGACTCCCGACATCCATTCATACAATGCTCTCTTGTGTGCATTTGGGAAGCTCCGTAAGGTTAATATTAGGGTGCATTTTCATTCAAACCCACCACCCACCATTCTCCACCTGATTTATTCGGTTTTTAAATGTTGTAATAATTTTCTTTACTGAGTAATCATGCCAGTAATTGGTGTTTCATTGTTACAGAGAGATGAAGCCGTTAAAGTGTTTGAGCATTTGGTAAGTTTGGGTGTGAAGCCTAATGCAAAGTCTTATGCTCTTCTTGTCGATGCTCATCTCATCAAGCGAGATCAAAGAGCAGCACTCTCCACGATTAATGACATGGTATGGAATGTCAATAGGTTTTTTAACATTTCCTATTATGATCGTGTTATTATCCAATCAAATTGCAATATAATGTTATAATGCATTGCAAGCAGGTGGTTGCAGGATTTGAACCAACGAAGGAAATTCTGAAAAAGGTTCGCAGACGTTGCGTCCGAGAGATGGACTATGAAAGCGATGACAAAGTGAATTCCTTGGCAAAAGATTTTAAAATCCGCATGGGTACGGAAACCAGCCGAGATTTGCTATTTAACCTTGAATTCAGTACGGAGTATGCTTAAGAGGTGGTTGAACTCGAGAGTTCCCATTGCATCGAAGCTCATAAATGTAAGGCTCCTGAATTTCATGTGCCTATATACAATATAATCTTATCAATTCTTGTGGACCATATATGGTTTCTTTAAAAACTATTCTGTATATTTTTTTCTGCAATAACTAACTAACGAGACTACGAGAGGTATGTGGTAACTCTTAATATCCTTTTTCCAGTAGGTTTGGTTTAAAGTGCGAGATTCTAAAAGCCGACGATTTGCAGCAGGTCTTGTGCGATGGATCATTTCAGCACGGCAGCACTCGACAAGTATTATTTATGCACTTTCCGGAGTTCCCCTAAACTGTTTTTGTATTCGGACAGCTGGTGAGATCTTCAAACCTGTGTAAATTACTTGGTTTTGTGTCCAATTTTATAGCCTTTGGTAGTAATGACTAACGAGAAGGATACATATATTATTAGTTTTTTTTTTTTTTTTATTTTAAATTTGTGCTCTTTAAGGAGCACATGGAGGATGATGGGTTCTGGCAAATAATCGTAGGGCGATACAAATTTGAATCATTAGGGACTTATTGTAAGATGTTCTTCTATGATGTCATCGCTACGGATTATTGATGTTGCTTTTGGCATACACAAATTTGTTTTTATATAAAAAAAAAAAGGTTGTTTAAATGCTTGGATGCTCAGTGGTAAATGGAACGAGTGTTTCCAAGGACATAAAGATTGATGTTTGATATTTGAAAATCAAACAATGGATTAACAGAATGGAAATAAAGATTGTTGTTTGGTATTCTGGAACCAGGCAATGGAAACGAATGGTATGGAAGTAAATACTATTGTTTGGTATTTTGGAATCAGACAAACGGGACAAGTATGATACAATGAAATAGATAACTGATTACAATTTGTGTGTATATATTTTGATTCACCGTTCTTTGAATCAATATATAAAATTAATGAATTACAGTGTTTTTCACACTTTTCAAGATATATTTAGCTTCTCATGATAATTTAAGTCTATATATCTATCAAAGTTTTTCAATAAGAAAATGAATGGAAAAAACGACCAACCCCTTCGAAACGAAATCATTCCATCATCATCATCGCCAGAATCATCACCATCTTCATCGGAAGGATGAGTGGATAGGGTAGGATGGGTGGGATTGGGTGAGTTGGTGGGTAGGGTGGGGTATTGCATGTGAAGATAGGATTGGGGTGGGGTAGGGTTGGATGAGTGGATAGGTTGGGATGAGGAGGGTATGCTAGGTGAGGATAAGATTGGGGTGGGGTGGGTAACGTCTACAGAAAAAACGTATTATGAGAATGAAATCTTAATTCTTTGCCTATTAGGTAAGAATATAGATTTCAATGGAAGAGGGCAACTTTTATGTCGAGATGAATTTTCTCTCTTTTTCCCTTAGCAAACCAAACATACAAATGAATGAAATTCCACAGATTCCTTTAGGCATCTGTGAACAAACATTTTAATGGCACGTAGACGCCACGTAAATCGGGTTTGTCATATGGATGCCACATGTGTGCCATGTAAGCATAGCAACCTATTATAACCGGTAACACCCTAATTTCATAAGATTTTACCGATTGGAGGTTTTTTTTGCAAGAGAAAATGGTTAGGGGTTTTAATCACAAAAATGGTCCGACTTTAAGGTATTACTTTATAATCTTTTATAACACTGTTAGTATTTACTATTTACTTGATAATTTAATAGTTTATAACGTAGTTGTAGGTGTGTCGATTTTTTATATGTTACTTTCTTTTACAAAAATATGTCCAACAATATCGTCAAAAAAATGAAAAAGGATTTAGAGAAAAAAAATTAATCATTTTAAAGTAAAAGACAACCCAAAAACATGGTTTTAAATCCAAAAACCAATCCGAACCCATAAAAACTAAAAACCAATACTCGTGGGTTCAACCCGAAAAACCAAAAAATCAAACCTGGATGAAACCAAAACCAAATGTTTTCTAAAACCCCAAAAAAAAACGATTTGGGTTCGGATTGAACTAGAAACCAACTCTTGCTCATTCCTAACACCTACGTCTTTTCACCGGACTATTTATATATGACCCACAATCAATGTTTATAATTTATTATTTATACTTTATTCACTTAGAGTTCTCATAGATTTTTATTAGGGGTAAAGCCATACAATAGTAACCTACTTTTGAAAATTTATCAATATGGTAAATCTACTTTTTTAAATATCGATATGGTACTTGTACTTCAATTTTTCATACCGATATGACCATATTTGTAATAGACCCCTGTTTTTTCATACCATTAGAACCCTGTTTCGTGTGTAAAAACCGGGCTCTATTATGTAGAATGACCATATCGATACAGAAAATTAAAGTACAGGTACCATATTGACAATTAAAAAAGTAGATGTACCATATCGATACATTTTCAAAAGTAGGTTGCTATTGTATGACTTTACCCCATTTTTATTTGATGTTCTCTATGAATTGTTGAGTTGGCACTATATTTTATAATGTGACTGACAAAAGGTGATTTGTAATGGTTATTTTGTTTTCCTGATGTAGATGCCCTAAGGTTTAGAGTTCTTACTTTTCCCCTTAAAGCCATGAGGGCAAAGTAATCTCCGAATGGGAGAAGGTGGACGGGAGGGGTGGGAGGAGCAATTTCCGATAAAGGGTGGAGAGCAATCTCCGGTCAAGATGGGGAATGTTTTATTGTTTTTTTTTTTTTAAATAATTATATAAAAGTAAATATGTTTAGATAATAGTGAGCATGAATGTATGATTTTTGAAAATGAGTTGTAGCAAATTAATATTTGATGTGGATGTGATATTTTATAGGTGGGAATAAATTTAGTTTGTAACTAGCCAATTTGGTTGATCCATACATTGTCAGAACATTTCCAACAATGGTTTTTATTAAAGAGTTTTGACGACAAGCAGATGATGTGAATGTGAGATGACAAATTCTTTGCATAAAAGATTTGAATTTAAGAAGTGGTTTGACAAAAAGGTTTAATGATTTGAGTCTATCTCTCTCCTCTCTCTTACTTTCCACCTTCCAAAAAGATTTTTACTTGTTAAAAAAAACCATAAGTGTTTAATCGTTGGAAATGCTCTCAACATAGTTCTAATCATTTTTTAAATATTACATCTTTGGGATGAATGAGAGAGTATGATAAACATGAAACTTTTTTAGATGTTTATTATATGTTACTCATTTTACTATTTTTACCTCCTTACATTACATTCATCACATATTCACATTAATATATTTATATCTCAACGTACCACATTTAATATAGATAACTTAAATAAAGCACTTGAAGGAAATGCAATCCGAGGTGTATATGGAAATTTCATTTTTTTTTTCCTTTTATATTTATCAAGACATACATTATCATGGTGACTTTAGCCATCTCCAACCTTGAGCTAAAGCTTTACAAATAGGTTTTGCTTGTCACATCAATGTGTTGATTTGACAAAGCTTTTTAACCTAAAGTTTGGTCCAGTTTAAGGTTCAAAAATGTTCATTATGTATGTGTTTTTGATTGACTCTATCCCTTAATCTTGAATTTCAACTTCGTATGTACAGATTAAATCAATTTAGTTTTGTTTTCACGAGTTGCATTTTTAGGTTCAATTTTGTGTTTGATTTCACTTAAGTAGGTTTCATTTTAGCTTCTGAAACCAGCAAAGGGGATTCGTCAGAGGGTAGGGTTTCACCGAAGAAGAGGTTCTTTGTTTAATAAATAAAATTTTAATAGAATTCCTCGTCATCAAAATACAATCAGTGAATAAACTCAATGTTAATGAGTTTTTTTGTTTGTTGTAGGTTATTTATACAACTAAAGTTCAAACAAAACAGTTTGATTTTTTAGCACGCTTTTTTTTTTTTTTTTTTTTTTTTGCGATCTCATTTAGGTTCGTGTCAATGGCTCATTGGCTTGTAAATATAGATCAAGGATTCATGGACAAATTTCAAAACTTGAGTATTTGAGGGTTACAACTCAAGTTCTAAAGTGAAATTTGAGGGTTTCAATCTAAAGTGGGTTTCAATCTAAAATGAAATTTGACCAAAAGGCACATTAGGCTTTAAAGTTTAAACAACTTGAAAAGAAAGGCAACAAGAGCCTTTAAATTGGAAAAAGATCTGTATGGGACAAGCAAGGAAACAAGGTTATAGGGCAAAAGCTCTTATGAAAAAGAAATTCAAACAAGATCGGAAAGCAATTTTGATAAAATGTTGATGTTGTAGTAGTAGCAAGTAGCTTTGATGACCCAAAACTGATTGATTGATTGATTTTCTTTCGTACCCAAAGATACCAAAACTTCCCCAGCAAGAGTACTTTGGCAAAACCTCAAGCACTTCAATGCTTCCTGCCCACCCTGCATGGGCTTGTTATTTTTCGCCATTCACTGCTTCTTTTCCTGCAACACGTACCATTTGTTTTTAGATATATCATTAGTTGTTTTAGACAAGCACATGCAAAAACTGTAATGTAGTTCTAACCTCTGGTTCCGCTGATTTGGATTCTTCGCCTTTAGGGTGGTTTTCATCACCTGAAGAGAAAGAAAATCATGATTAATTTAGCCCATCTGAAACTGCAAAAGTCTGGGTTTAAACATTGCCAGATACGGTCATCGTTTTGTCAATCTCACAAACCAATAATCTCTTCACATGTACTTTTAAGTTGTTTTGTAAATCATTTCATGTGTCATCTTTGGAGTTGTTTGACTGAACCACTCAATGAAATTCCTATGTAGCTAGAGCAATATCAACTGAATTTGAGATGAAACAAAGATCGGTCAAGTAAGGCCTAAAATTCATCATTGGAGTATCTTTTATGCATTATTTGAACAAACATGCACTAGTCCTTCAAGTGATTCAACAATTTTCTCTGAAACCCTTATTTGAACGGAATAGAATACTTCTGTAGAATATGTGACCAATATTTGAACCGAACAGAATATTACTTCTACAGAATATGTGATGTGAGAAGGATGTGAAATACCTCCATCCTCAGGCAAATCAGAGGTCCACAGAGTGAGGTTATCTCTTAAGAGCTGCATGATCAAGGTGCTGTCCTTGTAAGATTCTTCACTTAAGGAGTCCAGCTCAGCAATTGCCTCATCAAAAGCTTGTTTAGCCAAATGGCAGGCCCTGCAATTTGGTTAATCAAAATATTTTAAAACCAACGTCATGTAGAATTCTTCAATAAGGACAGGTTACATACAGATTACCTCTCAGGAGAATTCATGATTTCATAGTAGAACACCGAGAAATTGAGAGCCAGGCCAAGACGGATTGGGTGGGTTGAAGGGAGTTCCGTACTTGCAGCAGAAGAAGCAGCCTACACCGAGGGAGAAATAAAGGGTGTTAATTGCTTAAGAAAGAAAAGAAACCATAAATTCGGAAACTGTATATATATATATATATATATATATATATATATATATATATATATATATATATATATATATATATATATATATATATATATATATATATATATATATATATATAGGGTCAGGATCAATGGGGTACCATGTTAGACTGGGGAACCGGAGTCCATCCATGTTTGGTTGTAAGTTTAAAAGGGTAATATAGTCAATTTAATTTATCTTAAATAATAGATGACAACTAATAAATTAATAGATTTCTTAATTATAGGGATTTACTTCCATAATATATCCATAATAAATTTCAAAATGGGTCCTACTGAACATTTTCGATTGGATTCGATAATGGGTTTTATTGAACATGTTCAATCGGATTCGACAATGGGTTTTGGTGAACATGTTCAATTGAATTCGACAACGGGTTTAGTTAACATGTTCAACCGTAGGTGTCAAATAAATGTATTTATTCTTTTTTTCAAACTATTCGTGAAAGTTCAATTTCATTTACACGTTATTGAACATGTGCAATCGGGGATTATTGTGTTTTTAGTCGTTGTTAACCGTTTTGGTGATAAACCAATATTGACGGTTGAACATGTTCAATCGTGGTTTATGGAGTGTCATCATTGCACATGTTCAACATGTGTGTAAGGGATGATATTAACTAAAATGGAGATTTTCACGGGATACACAGAATCTTTGATTCAATTTTAAATTTTTTAATATCATTTTTACCCCCAAAATTAATTAATGTGGGAAAGAATCTTAAGCAAAAATTATATTATATTTTAATTATTTTAATGATAAATGATTGACTATAAATGGTTCTCCGGTACCCCAGTCTAACTTGGTACCCCATTGATCTTGAATATATATATATATATATATATATATATATATATATATATATATATATATATATATATATATATATATATATATATATATATATATACTTCTATGGAGAGAAAAACATGCCTCATAACCCTTCAGTGACTGTTCAGCAGCATCCTTCCTTTCCTGGTCCGTCTTGAACTCAGCAAGGTACCGGTAGTAATCACCTTTCCTGTATCAACATGAATCAAAACATGATTCGAAACACATAATAAGTTATAAAAATAGGCAAGCATTGAGAGATACACTAGAGTCCTTTCATGAGCAAGACCGCTATTAGAAAAATGGAATGCAAAATGTTACTTCCGCATGTGATGTGATATGAATTTATTTTAATGGATTACTTGCACATAAGGCATGAAAAAGAACTTTATTATTTATATAGCCAAATATAACTTGCCCAAATGATTCAATAAAGTATCTAAGACCAAAACGTAAGTTTGGAAAGTCTAATAAGTCAACATGAATTACATCTTGAACATGGAAGATACACAATGAAAAATTCAATTGTGGCATGATAATAGGAGGATCAACAAGTAAATCAAAATTAAAATAAATATATAAATAGAGAAAGGAGAAACGCATATCATACAATCACCAAAAATTGAATAATGGTCTAATAAGTCAACATGACTCACATCTTGTAGTAGAAAACAGTAGCTTCTCCTGAGCCAGAAGAGGGTATCAGATGCTTGTCTATGATTTCAAGAATGTCACTGCAAATTTTGGCGAGCTCATCCTCAACCTTTTTGCGATACCCCTTGATCAGGTTGACATAACTCTCATTGCCTTTAGATTCCTCCTTTTGTTCGATTGATGACATAATACGCCAAGATGCCCTCCGTGCACCAATGACATTCTTGTATCCAACTGAAAGCAGGTTGCGCTCTTCAACAGTAAGTTCCACATCAAGTTTTGCAACACTCTTCATGCTTTCAACCATCTCTGAAACAACAAATATAGCATAATTATAACCACGATATATGTATTGCATGCACATACTAATCATCGATATGAATCTTCATTCAGATTGGGATCGGATTCATATTTTACCTTATCTATCAATCCCTTTTTCATTACAAATTTTCAGTTTATATTTGTCATACAACATGATTACAGTGATAAGAATCTATACTGATCAAACAACAGAACTATATATTCATTTTGCAATGCAAACACAGGTTAATTATACACACATAAATTCTCTATTGATATCCAATATGATAAAAGATAAATGTAGTGAAGAAAACAACATTCACATACATGCGGTTAAAAGTAAAATCCAATTCACACCAGAAACACATGTTAAAAACTAGAGAATACACTCATGTATCGACAGAAGAAGTTGATCATAGCAAATAATATACCCCTTCCTAGTTCCTAAACCAAATTTTCAACTGATATCATTTGTAAAGCGTTCGTACAGTGATGAAGATCAAAGAACATTCTTTCACGGATTGCACTGCGCAATGTACGTTAATATAAACCATGCACTCACACATACGAGACCAACAGGTGAAATTAATATATACTAAATCTAACAAATCCTTTCTCACGCCAAATTTTGAGTTGAAATCCATTGTACAGCATGCATCAAATGATACTGATCAAAACAACATTCATTTCAATCTAACAACACAAGATCCATCTAATGAAACAAATGTACGTTAAAAAAACGCAAACTCACGCATCCAAAATCAATAGATGAAGGCGTTACGAAATCGCACACCAAATTTTCAACTGATATCCATTGTACATCGTTACATTGAATCGAGCATTCCTAATCAAACTAACAACAGAAGAGAAGATCCATCTCAAAACACACACGCATCTTAAATCAACGGAAGAAGTTGATACCTTCGTAACGCTCGGCTTGTTCGGCTAGCTTCGCCATGTAAACATGAGTTTCTCTCTCCTTTTCGTTGGACATATTGTCGATTGATTCTGCAAGTAAAATCACAAAAACTGTTGATGATCTAGAGAGGAGGTTATTAGTGAAGGAGGGGGTTAGTTAAAGATGGAGCAAGTTAGGGAGAAATAAGACTGAATCTGGACCGTCGGCTTGGGTTGAAGAAATGGGGGAGAATAGCGCGCAAATCGTGTGGTCTATCCGGGCCTCCGGATCCCATTCTGTCGGGGCGTTGTACTTTCTGTTATATGCATTTTGCCCCCTTTTATTTACAGAAAATAAAAAAAAAAAAAAAGCTTATTCACCCTATATTTTATTTTAGGGTATAATAGTTATGATAAGTAATAACCATTTGTAATAACATTATATCGTTTCACCATTTATACATGTTATTAAAATAAGAGTAATTTATAAATTTCGTTAATGTGATGTCCAATTTGTAGGTTTCGTCATTTATCTTTAATAACTACAAGGTCCTCATATTTAAGTGTTTTGCATATTATTCATCATTCGTTCGTTAAGTTTAACGAACCAACCGTTATATTATTCAAAAATGACAATTATACCATTTTCAAACATATACTTTTGGTTCTTAAACTAAATAACTACTTTCTTCTTTGGTCCTTATAAGAAATTGTATTTTCTATTTAATTACTTATTACTACTAACATTATTATTTGATTATGTTCCTTTTTATATGCTATTAAAATTTAAATATAATTTATTAAAATACTAAAAAAGTATATTATTTTAAACTTATAATACAACTTATAAATTGATTCAGATACACTATTATACAAATCAATATATATATGGAAATACCTATACCAATTTACCAAATTATGCAATAAACTATATTATTTTTTTATCAACTAATACAATTTATAATTCTTTACATCTATACAATTTAGTTATTCTTTTTTTGTAATTTTCTATAATTTACCTATAATTTTAGATAATTACACTTAAATATATAAAAAAAATTAACAATGAAATTTATCATTTTTTTACTATGTTATACAATGAGCAATCTTTAATTTATCAAAAAATCCAACTTAACGTCTTAAATCTTAATCCATTTTTAAGACTAGTATACATTTTTATCATCTTATATAAAAATATAAGTTTCTTATAAAATTAAATTTAGTGTTGTTTTATATTAGAAACTTGAATTATTTCACCACCGTTTAACATTCATATATGTAACATATATAAAATATTCCTTTATAAACTCAAAGCTAAATTAGAACAAACCCTATATCTCCTAATTATTAATTTATTTTAAGTTGAGTAAAAGAAAAAAATTAAATTTAATGTCACTTTAAATGACTTATTTAATATATAGAAAATATTTTCAGTAGTTTTATTGTAAATTTAGATATTTATTGTTATAATAATATAATATAATATTAATAATGTAACAAGATTATTTTAATAATAATAATTATTTAATTTTTAATAAAACATACAAAGAAAGATAATTAAATAATAATAATATTACTAATAACTGATTATTATTATATATAAAAAAGAAAATTTCTAATAAGAACTAAAAAGGAAATTAGATATAAAGATTAGGGACTAAAAGTGTATGTTAGAAAAGGGCACAATTGAATAATCTAACAACTGTGTCGTTAAACTTGACAATGGACGAATGACGAATAATGTGCAAAATACTCATATACAAGGACGGTTTTTGTAATATTATTAAAGATAAATGACGAATCCAATATATTAGACCTCTTAAAATTAAAAACATAAAACAACATATTTTATATGCTCATGTCAACTTTTTGTAACCTATGTTTGTAGAAGGGGAAGTCCAATTGGATCTGGTGAGTTTCAAACTCTTAAATTTATTGTTGAAGTTTAACTATCAACACCCATTGATAATCTTTTTCCGAACCGAACTCGATTGTGAAGATATGGTACATTTTCAATTAGGTTTTGGTTGGGTCCTCCAAGTTGGTTAGGTCGCAATTCCATTGTCACAGCGTCTTGCTTTTGTCCATCCATTCCCCTTCCAGATCTCTTGCATCCCATCTATAAATTTTCGCCAAAAGAAAAAAACTAACTACACAACCGGTAAAAAGTGTAGCTTAATCAAAACCAACTTCCCTTTTTTATGAAGCATCTGTGTTACCTTAGTTCGTATATGGTAGTTCTTGGTCATTGCCCATTGGTATAATTTGGGGCTAAACAACGTGCACAAACATTCGAATATGATAAACAAACAAAATTTTGAATCTAGCTTTAAACATTGTCCGATGTAGGAAAATTAAGTGGCCGCCTAATCTCTCAACAGATAACGTTCAATATGAAATGTAATTCGGGTTACAAAATTGATCATGACAAATAGAAACATGAAAAGATGGGCAGAAACAAATTGGAATGAATGAATTGCTACAATTCCTTTGGAAAAAGATAACGGAAAAACACTTGTGGCCAAGTGGCAGCAAAACTTTCTCTAATCTACAAGTCGCAAGTGCTTCGGTTTCAATCTCAAGCTTCTTTTATCAAGCCATATATCTATCATGCCAAAAAAATATCGAATGCAGAGCTTCTCACCTGACTTGTGCCTGGTACACATTGAGTATTATCATTGGTGAATGGCATATGTCAGTATGTGTAATGTGTGTGTTTTCATATCAAGAACTATGTGGCAGATTTAGAATGGTGTTACCATGAGTTCTATAACACTGGATGATCTGATGAAACGTGGGACCTGACTTGATACAGGAGTCATTTTCTTACAAAAGGCTTTTGGCAAACAAGTATTCTCTGGTCACTGCCATTTTCGAGATCAATGACTCTTGCTTCCCATCTAATTTGTGTAGCAATCATACGTGCCTTCTCTATGGACCCCACTTCATCCGAAAGAACAACCCATCCCTGGAAGAAAAATGAAACTTTGGAGTCACATCATGCAGATTAACAACAGTTCACATCAAGATGGGTCAATACAACACCATCAAAGCATGACCACAGCACCAGTCTTGAAAAACGTGGCACAAAGCAAGAAACCAGAATATACACACATGGTGCTTCTTGTTTGAACCATATACATCCTTTTTTCCAAGTTTCATTTTTGTCCGGCTTCAAATTTCTGAAAGTTGGACCAACAACCACATCCTTTTTTTTCCTCCTCATCCATACAAAACAAAATGAAAACTTTGAATTTGAACGGCTTAAATCAAAGCACAATACCTCAGGGCGTAGAATACGATCCATCTCCAAAAGTAAGTTTGTGATGCTGCATCGTTCTGACATAAGGTACGAGAGCAGGCCATTTGCATGAAGCATGTCATATGTCCGTGGATAAGTGGGAAATGGTTCACACCTACAGTTGAATACAACACACATAAGCAAAGAGAACAAAGAGGAAATTCATAATCATAAGTTTGTGGAAGTTGTCATATGCAGACACCCACAAGAGTGAGTAACATCCCCTTGGTTTGCAAGTGGTAAAGATCTTTCGAGTCCGGTTGATATTATGTTGACAAAACTTCCTCAACGAATATATATTATTCCCCATCCAGATAAATGACATTTTTGCTCAGAAATTAAAAACCTTCAGATCTTATGAGTACATCATCACAAGTCACTCATATTAATTATAACTGGAATTCATTTCACTACACATGTAAAGCATTGCTACGTGATAAATATACAGAAAAGATTAAGTCATTATGCATTAAAGTCAAGAAATTCATGTTTGGGCGATACTTTTGACAAGCTGAAGTAGTTTATTGTGAGAAGAAATCCATCTTATGAAACTTGTAGCATTCTAGTTGCTTTCTTCCCAAAATGAATTTCCAAACGAATCACACAAATAGATGTTACAATTTGCTCAAATTTGATTGCAGAGAGGAGAAGGCTCAGTTGGTTTGGACCAGAGGAGGGGGTAATATATAGAAGAAATTAGAAACCAACTTCCTTACCAATCATGCAAAACACCCGCATAACCTTGATTGAGTATGATTGGAAGTGTATTACGAGCTCTGATAGGCACAACATTCATCACCCAAACTGATTTTCTTTCTTCCAGAAATGCAGCGTTCAAACCACCATAACGTGCATTCATGTCCATCACATTCCTTATCATATTATATGGAGGTAATGGATCTTCATCACCTGGCCTTTTAGGATGATCAGAAAAAATCAACGGTGTAAGCAAAGACCAGTAGTTTCTTAAAGCTGATAATGAAGATTCAAAGTCTTCATAAAATTCATCCTGTTGAATTCCTGCAAATACAGAATTAAATAATACATCAACATCTTAAGTGTGATAATAATAAGCTGGAGGAATGAAACCAGTTGGCTTATAAATAAATTAAAACAAAGCCGGAGTTGCAAAAGAATAATACGTTCCATAAATCTCAAGCTCGGCAGGGGTCATCTGGGAACTGGAAGACCTGTTCTGAATGGGAACCCAGCGTTTGCTGGTAGTCCCTCCCACACAAGATGCAAGTGGCTGATAATATGACTGAATATCCTCTCGTTCTTCTCTACAAGGGGGAATTGCACCCTGAATGCTACAATCGACAATGAAGTAATTTTAACAAAATTTTCATATATCTTCGTAAAGCTGGAAAAATGGAAAATGATGATAAATAGAAGGTAAATTGTCCATGAAAACATATTTAAAAAAAGAAGGAGCAGAAAGGTCCTTATGTGAAGACTCGAAATAGGGGGAAAAGAACTGGCCAGATACATAATATACAATGAAGTAATGATTAATGAACTGTGGGAGATGTATGATATAAACAAAGATGTTTTTACTACTGGTGGCCTCACCTAGATGTGTAGCATCCAGCATCAATGGTTTTCTGCCAGATAAAAGTTTCTTCTTGCTGAGCTATAAATGTCCAACAGATCTTCTGAGTGAATTCTTCGATAGGGCTGGCCATGCTTCCCTTCTTTGTACTTAATGAACTTCCATGTAAAACGAAGTAGCCTCCAGGCTTTAGTACCCGGTCAGCTTCAATAAGAAGCAATCCATCTGGTTCGTGAAATTATTGTTAGAAAGAAATTAATGATGCTTTTATCCATTATAGGGTGTTGGATACTCTACAAATAATCATCCCCAGATATGGAAGATCCGGAAAAAGAAACGTGACACTAAGAATGGATGGAGCCATAATTTAGCACCAGGAACACATAAAGTGAATAATTTCTCTGAAGGATATGCCATATGTATGTAAGATAATAACAGACCCAAATATCTAATGTGTGAACTTCTAGTGAGATACGACTAGATCTCCATAAAGTTGAACTGCCAGTGACATGCCTACTTACCCATACTGAATTTGTTCTATAGTTTTAAACAAGTATGTTAGGTATATGAAGAGCAATGAGTTGAAAATTAATCGTGTACACAGTTATGACCGAATAATTATATTATTAGAATAAATCCTTCAAACTTGAGTTGTAGAAATCAAGCAACCTTAAACCTTCAAATATGAAACAACTTTCACAAAAACAACCTATGTTGCAGCCAGCCAGCCAGGGGTCAATCATCCAAGACTATAATGTGTTAATGGGTAGGAGAAAATGAGAAATTAATTAATAACTGGCAGAAGCACCTTTTGCATCCCATAGAATACCACACTCTGCGCAGTGAACCATGTCATACGATAACGACGGAAATGGAAGCTGCCTAGAATTAAAGTTGCCAATTATTGCTGGAAGACCTCTTTCAAGGGATATCTGAACTTGGCTGCCAGTTAATTCATATGCAGCCATGCAAACAGTCATTAGTTTCAGAGAGAGTAAATGAGCCCCAAAGCTACCAAACCCACAACCAACATCCAGTACTGTGCGCACCTGTTGACAGAATGACAGCAATCGAAGTGAGTCAGAAGCAAGGCATGATTCAACTTGATTTTTCCCCAAAAAAAGGTGAAGCATACAACTAATTGCATTCATTTATGAAGTCTAAAGACGGGAGTTCCAGGAACATAATCCGTTCAGAATCATACTCTATCATTGAAGTCATTATCATTGAAGTCATCAATAAATGCGGTCAAGACAAGTTGTAGAGTACTTACACCAGCTTGATGAAATTCCGCATCACTTCCAAGTCCTATCATCTCTGCAACTTGGTGGGAGTAATCTTTGACACCATCAAACATCAATCCATCATCTGAGTGGAAAGAAATTTGGTTCTCTTCCATTAGCATTAACCTATGAGAAGATTGAGGGGAAAATGTCGAAAGGGTTATGATTGATTCACAAATTTCATGTATTAGTGAGTGTTAGTGTAGTTACAAGGTTAGAGTCAGGGTGCTCCATAAATCTTTTATTTGTTGGGGAATTAACTGTTATTCCGAACTAGCACTTGCTTCTAATACAACCCCATTTGATGCCCTGGGTTGAGGCACACATCATGGCTCCAGCATTATTTCCGATAAAACAACTCTAACAGTATTGATTACGCATGTTGAAAATGTAAATAATAATTCTTGGTGTGGGTCAAGCAATGCTTGCAGACGATGGCGATATTAAGTGAAGTTGTATTCACAAGGAAAATAACCTAAGATATCCTAGTAAACACTCATCTATAATCCAACTTCACATTAAATAAAAATACCTTTTCGTCATGCTCCCGGAAGAAAGGAATTGGTCTTTGGTTATCTTCACATTTTCATTCCATATCACATCTCTACCAACTGGCCAACTCAAGGGTGTTTTATAGTCCTTCGGAGGACGAACCAAACAGTATGGTTCACCTTGTGATACTTCACAATGCCGATCAAACTCCTCACCATTTGTAAACCCAGTTAACAGATTCGCAGACACATTGTAGCAAGGAACATAGTGCTCTCTTTCCTTTCCACATAGCCTAAGATCCTTCAGGTTACTAACCCCTAAAGATAAACTAGTTAAATCCAAATAGTCATTCAATGCTTGCTCTTTTAGTCTTCGGTAGTTTGTATAAATGTCTGGTTTCACAGTCAAGGTGACAGAGTCTAAGGAACTAGAAGAAGACGACGTCAACAAAACAATAAGTACAAAAACACTAACAAGACAAAGGATTAACCATATCCTTGGCAGTCTAGGGCCAAAAACCATACAAAGTTTTTTGATCAAGCGCCTTCTCATATCCAACCAAATGTGCAACAAACTTCCACAATTTAGCTTTCGAAAACACTATCTGAAACCACGGTTTCACCTTAAATTTCTAAAAAAAACACGTAAAGATGATGTATCACACATAAAAGCCCTCGGAAGTATCACTTAGGAAATAATTAATTATCAAAGGCAAATGAAGTTTTCTATGATCATGACATCGAATTGCAAATTCTCATGACATTAAGCCCTCATATATCGATCAAGCACTCGACGAAAATCACTAAAGCAGATCGAGCAACCAACCACCCTCAGATTCCTCAATTCCAGAAACGAAGAATTTCCAGTTCAATAACCAAATGCCAGCTGAAATATCTTCAGATCAACCTACAATTATCATCATAACTTGGTATTACAACCGAATATAACATCAAAATGCAAAAGAAGAGATACAATATTACAAATGGCACCAAAATTCACACATTATATTCACAGAAGCGAGACGGATCTGAAGGAACCAGATAGAAAGGAAAGCAATGAATGAATACAAGTGGAAGAGGTTACCAAAATGCGATAAAATGCAGTGGTAGGCAGAGGAATCTAATCTAATCTAATCTAAAGAGATAATAAATACGAAAAGGCGATAACCACCATAATGATTAGGGTTTTCGAGGAATTACCAGGCGGTTAAGAGTGTTGAATGGAGAGAGAGAGGGGTGGAATGTATGTATATACGTAGATGCGTAGATTCTGTTAAGTTTTTTTGGGGATAACGCTTAATAGTACTTCTGATTCACCATTGACGAAGTGTGTGTGTGTGAGAGAGAGAGCAGTTTCTCCAGGAGGAGAAAGAGCAAGAGAGAGAGAGAGTCCAGTAATTTCGGTATTTCAATATTATTCAATGTTTTACCTTTTCTTTTACTTTATTTATTGTGTTGCCTTCTTTTTTTCTTTTTCTTTTTCGTTTACAATTGATTTCTAAAATTGCAATCCATGTTTTCAAAATTCATTAAAGAAATGTCAAGTGCCAATTCATGATGATAACATTTGACTTCACGAGAATTGCGTGTATATATTCTGTTATTAGTATTACTAGTTTATGAAGTTTATATATAAACTATATATTTTAAGATTTTTTTAATTTATATTTAGATTAACTAAAAGTTAACAAATATCAAATAGATAATGATGACAAATAATATTATTGGATAATGTCAAAGAGTGGATAGAGTTAAGTATTTATTAATGTTTATAGATGTTAAAAAATAAAAAAGTATATTTATAAAAATAACAAATGTCAAATAGATAATGATGACAAATAACATTATTGAATATTGTCAAACAACGGATCGATAAATAGATACTTCATAGATTAGTATTAGTATAAGTATATTAGAGTGCATATATTATACATAGATTTATTCGGTAATCACTTATCCATTTAAATTTTGTCATTATTATTTTTCAACTAAATATACACTAGATATTATTTTTAATTAAACTTATATCAAATATATGTTACAAATTTGCAATAAAAAGTTATATTTTGTAACTTAACAAATTACTAAGGAGTGTACTTATAAATTTTCATAACATAAATATTAAAGTCATATTTCTACCATAGATTTGATAACTTAAATTAAAAAACAAATTTACCATCACATAAATAAATGCAAGGTTATCTTCTTTTAGTTCCTACTACTATTGTGCTTGTCATTTACGTAAAAATAGTCAGTCAAACTAATTAATTACTTTAAATAAAACTTGACTTTTGTGTTCTTATTAATAACCATAATTGAAGAAATGAAATGAAAAGAATTATATTTTTCAGACAACGGGCTATAATGGGCGGTATTCTATGAGCTCTGAGAGTCTTACTCTCTATTAGTGTTATAATAGTGTATAAAGTTATATTTGACTTTTTTATTTCTAATAAAGTTGGTATGCTATATTATTTTCTATCTTCAATATGTTGAGATCTTTTCTAAGATTTGTTTTTATAATATCGAATCGTAAGAGCGAAAATTAATTAGGTCAAGCGGAGTTAAGTCTGAGAAAATAAATGATTTTCTCGCAATCTATTGACATCCTAAAATTCTACTTATATAACATTATCATTTTTCTATGCATTTAAAATATTTTAAATGTTTATTTTATGTCAAACTGATAAAATGTTTAAAATCTAAACAATATAACAATAGTCAATATATTAAAAGTTTTGATAATTTTATTACATAATTAAAGAGTATTGAACTCCTGAATCATATGAAAATTGTTTTGCATAAATTAGGTTTTTAAGACATGTTTACTTTTTTCTATTAACTAAGTTGACTTATTTTATAATAAAAATTTTCAATTAAGTAAAGTATGATCGGATCGATATCTTATTAGGAACCATTTAATTATCTGTTTTCGGCAAAAAATTTCATTGGAAACAAGAGATTCTGGAAAACAATTCAAATTCATCTTTTTTTATGTTTTCATTTTTTATTTTTAGTTTTTCGTTTTCAAAATTACAAGTAAATTTGAAAACTTTTTTTTGAAGTTGTCGTCTTTTGTTTTTGATCTAGTCATTTCAATCTCATCTTTAAAATATTTACAACAAATCTAAAACAATTCATCTTTAAAATGTGTTTTTTTAAAACCATAATGTTTTGTTTTATTAAAACTCCAAACCGAAAGTTCTGATTTGCTAAACGCAACCTAAGAATTTACAGAAGATTTTAAGATCCTGGCTTCCTACCCATGACATATTCTACTATAGATTGAGTCGTATTTACCACTCATGATCATAAAATTGTAAAAGTTTAAGATCAAGATCAGATTTGAGACCTTAAGAATCATGCACAAATGTTTAATACAATAATACAATGTATTTGGAATTTGTTTACGAGTTGAGGTTTTTAAGAAATTAAATGACATGGTTTTATTTTTACTTTTCGTCCTAACCCTGTTTTAATATGAAATTAAGTATACAAACTTCATCAAACAAATGTGTTTTTTTAACCTATTAAGGTTAACAGAAATAAAATACATTCAAAAGTTTTAAAAGAAAAAAAAAAATACAAGGATGCCTTAAAAATTGTATTAAACGTTAATATTTAAATAAAGATAATTAAGCAGATAGAAGTTGTTAAATGGTTAGGATCTTATACATTATTTATTATAAGTTATTATAGAATCCATGGTGTTATTGATCCACGCGTTATATGGTCTTTAGCATTATAAATGGTTAATATGCAATTCACATTAGAAAAAAGCAATAATTCAGATACCTTCCTTAATTAGAACGATATTTATACAAACAACCACATCATTTATTTCTCCACTTCATCCCCATTATTTAAAATGGACTTTTATACCAATTACAGAAAATGGACTTCGTTACGAAACAATATAATTGTGTAAACCAAAACCCCTAAAAAAAACGCAACAAATAACCAAATCTTCACAAATGACAGATAAAATTTCCATTAGCTTCTTGGGTAAATTTCAGTTTTTTAAACATCTCAAAATGGCACATCCTCACAAGGCTACAGCAGACTGAATTCGAAAATCACATGTGAAGAAAACGTAATGAGTACACCGAATTAGCATTACGCTGAGACGCAGGCTTGAAGACAATCGAGAAGAATATCCTCATTTAGCGACCGGCCTGCACAAACCAATAATTCAACGTGATGACAGATGAATCAAAATTGGACGACGGATGATGGTTATGTGTTTACCTATAAACACGATTTTATTTGTTTGATTCTCTCCGGTTTTCCATTTTCGTGCAGGAAGTATCTCGTACATTTCCCTTACGGCCTGCAAATCAAAGACATTCAAGAAGCATTTCTTTGTTCGACTAGGACACTAAAATACAATAGGAGGTGCTTGCGCCCCATCCCTTTAAGAGAAAACTTATGTTGTTCTATTATTTTTTTCCTTAAATGGTTACATAAAGAGATTACAAAGTTTTGTATGAAACGTAACGTTACCTGTACTGTGTGAAGTTCATCAGAGTTTACGACACTCAAAACACCTTTGCAGCGGTACACATCCATGTCATATTTCTTATCCCAAAGGATCTCCTCAAGCCATAATCGCACCTACCGGGAAATACAAATAGATAATAGTAGAAAATATGAAATCTTAAAGGGCCATTTGGTTTGCTGAAATTTCATGGAATTTTATGATTTAGAGGATTTAGAAATCCTCCCAAAATTTGAAGGATTTCATTATCCTGTAAACCAGAATTTCATAAAATTCCATTAAATCCAAATCCCTAAAATACGATAAAAGCAAAAGCTCTATGATGATGGCCCATCATACCAAGTACACCAGGATATGTTTCAATGTGAAGCTAGTGAATTTAAGTGAGGCCATATGGCTGTACGGCTGTAGACGATATGGGATAATTTTCCAGAAAAGTTTAGCAAAACAGGGCCAAGGAGCCATCATTTAGATTCTAATGAAAAAACATTTGGTCTTCTTTTGCTGCATACATACTAAGATTGACAAATTACTGGTCAAATTACCTTCTCAAGATCAAGCTTGTGTGAATCACAAATACAGATAGTCCGCACGCTGCTATCATGAAGATCTGTAGTGGTTAGCGACTTATTTTCCTCTAGTAACTGTTCCAGGTGAGCACCATGCTGAAATTGCAATAGATTCATCAAATTAACATAAGATGTATCATCATTAAGTGACAAAAGAATTTGGAAAGTAGGAGGGAGGATGAATCACTAACCGAGATATCATATGCTTTGCAATTTAATACTATGGACATATCTACTTGACACCTCACAGAACGAACGATATTAGCAAGAGAATTAATGCTATGTATCTCCTTCTCGAGTTCCTCTAGTGCATCTGGAGAAACCAGATCAACCTTGTTAAGAATTACAACATCCTACAATAAACGATAAAAGTCAATGAGCATATGAAATTTAGGAACTCTTCAAACCTAAGTCATGGCATGATGATCAAACAAATTATGGTGTGCGTTGGAAAGCATCATCATGGCCAGCAAGCCTACCTCGGCATGACACGGCGTGGTAAGCTACACAATTATTATAAAAAGATAAACAAACAAAACAAAATATGAGTATTTTGTGCTTCTTAGGGTGGACACATGGACTTATTTGAATCTATGAGCTACAGTTGTAGCCAAGTTTTTCACGAGGAAAGATATACTTGAGTAAGATGTTACCAGCAATCATCAGCATGGCTTGGCTCAAGAACACCCATAAAAGTTATGTGTTTTACTCCGTAATTAACACTTACTGCAAATGCTATTTGTAAGAAGGCTTCAGGAAATGTGGACGAATCTTGATGGTTTTTGAGCTGGAATTGGAGATTTTTGGCATCTACAACCTGTCCAAGAATAAATTTTAGTAATGGAAAGTACGAGTTAAGCCATCAAGTTAATTCACAGTTCCAAACACCGAATTAAAACACTATCCCTACAAAATTTCAAATAACTAATTCACATTATGCATTCAACCCCCGATATATTCTCCATGTTTATAAACAAAAGAGATGTACAACAAGGGCAGAAGAGGTTTGCTGCAGAATGACAGACGTTCTGTTTAACATATGGTCAACAGTAGACTTGTAGCGATTAACAAATTAGACGTGTGGGTTGTCTATGACTATGAATTATTAACTAATATTAGAACAGAGGCTGTTGCAGGTTATAAGCTCTTTGCTTGGAGCAACAGTTTATCAGAACTCTTGAATTAAATTTCTATTATGATGTTAAAGTTAAATATTTTAACTTTACATCGAAACAATTAACTTACAGCGATAATGGAGTCGAGCTTGATTGCTGATTCTAATTGATCATCCAACCAAAGAATAGATACAAGAGGAGCAGGGTTTGCCAACCCTGTGGTCTCTAGTAATATATGATCCAGTCTACATATCACAAAAAATATACGGTAAACAAAAACTTATTTTGGAGTGAGATGTAAAACTTCATGAGCAATCATTACAAAATCCCAGTAACCTGTTTGCTAGTTACAACATGCAAGTTACAATATGGCACGACCACACACATGACATCATTGAATGCCAAAAATCATAACACTTTTCTTACACGTTTCATTTCAAACAAGTCTTCAAATGACAGAATTTGATATAAAATGTCACATAAATATTTATATCATTATATGTACATGCATATTTGCACATAAACTAGGCATGCCAAAATGTGGTATAGCGATGCTATCTCGTGTATTATTGGATAAACAAACACGGTTTTCAACCGTCAAAGAGTACCAATACAAAATAAAACGTGACATTACAGATTTAGGTCACACGATATGACGATATGTTGCATATGCAATCGGCACATAAACACAAGCATCCGTCAGAAACAGATAAATCACTTTGAAAGGCATTACCTTTCTTTCCTCTCGACAAGTTGTTCCAATGCTTGAACCAGGCTGTGTTTTACAGTGCAGCAAATGCAACCATTTGCAAGCTCAACCCATTCTTCAACAAGTGCACCTCCTTCGCCTTCATTGATCATTGCTCTCTCAACTCCAATCTCCTCCCCGAACTCGTTCAATATAACAGCTATCCTCTTTCCATGTTGTCCATTCAATATATAATTAACCAGCTGAAATATATAACCAACATTCCCCAATATAGGTGAAACAAATAAAAATGAAATATAACCATTACTAATTAAATAAACATTCAGATATACAAATTTCTAAAAAAAGGCATTCAATGTATAAATTGCTAAACGCTACATACCCCCAAACAATAAGCTTTATGAAAAGATTCTTTAAACTACATACAAGATAGTGGTCACAGAGATGAGAAAGTGCCTTCACAGGGCATTTCATCATCTGAATCAACATTTTTTATCATAAAAATTCCCTAACAATCTAAGGGAAAACTTCAAGCTTACGTAGGCGTAACAACAAGGGATGAACGTTTAATCTAAGATAAAATTTCCTAATTGTGCTTCCTTGTTTGATAATTAGGGTACAGCTCGCATACTTGGCGATGTTATGAACTGTGTACCAGAAAAGTGTATTACGGCAGTTCTAAACTGATAAGATCAAATTAGCAAAATAGTACAGTGGATTTGCCGGCGCCGAGATAGCCTGTGATGACGGTTACGCCGACTGCGGGAAATTCTTCCACGTTTTCATGTTTTTGAAGAGGTTGATTATCTAGGGCTTCGTTGATCTCGACAGCGAGTGGTGCGTCATCGTCGTCTTCCACCATTTTCGTGTTCATCTTGCGAACTTTCCTCTCAATCGGATATCCCCTCTTTTCTTTTCTTGTGAGTTTTTCAAGTTATTTAACAGGGTTTACTACCAATAATCAATAATCTCTGAATACTATTAAAAAGTAAATACACTCGTTTCTAAAGAAGCCAAATGAGATCACCATTAGTTTGACGAATGACATTTAGAGTTTTAAAAAATAACAAATAATATTTAACCTATATCAATTCAAATCTAATATAATCTATTTTGAAAGACAAATCCAATAAAATCTAATTCTCTAATAAGTTATTAATTATAATAATACATCATGATAAACAATATTATCGTTCTTGTATATTTTTGTTTAAAAAGTATGTTTGACTTTACCTTTTAGATTATTGTATTATAAATAAAAAATAATGTGTTATAATATATGCGTACGCGGGTAAATAAACTAGTAATAATAATAATAATATATTGTCAATTTGTTTTAAATTTAAGTAACATGTTAAATTCTTTTTCAATTAAAAGATTATATTATTGAAAACACATTGACGAAGATAATATTTTATTTGATTATGTATCTGATAATCTATAAAAGTGTCAAGACAGGTTTCTAGGTCAAATAACAGATCGTAAAGTTGTGCTGACTAGATGAAAAATTATTATCTTTTAAATATTAAATAGATTGATATGATTGAAAAAAAAAAGTTAATATGTTACCTAAAATAGACTAAAGATCAGAGGCGGATCCAGAAATTTGATTATCGGTGTCACTTTTTTAAAGTAAATTTAATACTTAGATTTTTGAAATATTTTCTAAGACGGATCGGATCACCGAAACGGGTTGCCAACACAAAATTTGGTGTGGTGTCTTGTTGAGTAGATGTTGAAGGTAAGGTGGTTGAAGCGTGGGATGAAAGCAGGATGTGATTTAGCGGTTTCAACTTTCAAAGACACATATGTTTTTTTTGGCTTTTCTAAAAATCCTTCGGCCTTTTGGGCTAACATAACTAACATTCTTTATTGTTGTTTTTATATTATATTGGGCTTTTTTTAAAAAAAAATTAATTAAAACTCAGTATTATTTTAATAAATTTAAGTAATAAAAACAACAAATATAAATTAGATATGTATGCTGTAATTTTATAAATTTTTCATAGGTGTCACTCGGGTTTTTGATACATACGTACCTCAATATTTTAAAATTTTATCGGTGTCGAGTGACACCCATTTTAATTAACTAAATCCGCCCCTGCTAAAGATGATAATATGTTATCTTTTTTCGTAAGTAATCTTATTTAAGATGTATGTTCAAATTCGATTCTCATCCTCTCGTTAAGAAATGACAATATATTTCAAATGTCTACTTGTTTAATGGAAACACAACTTTAATATGGTATGCTTTTAGCTCAACTTGTTTAAGTTTGTAATTGTAAACACATAGATCACCATCACAATAAGTTGTTAATCGATATGACACTAGGATCGTGTTTGAAATAAAATAAGAAAAGAAAATAAGGTAATAACAAAATGTATTATAATATAAATTTTATAAGATTCATTAAAATATACATGATGAATTTATGATTCTCACCTATAATTAATAATAACGATGCCACGTCTCTTAAACTACTAAATTAGTTTTTCCACGGGACCAAATATAATCTATATCTATTTATTCCATTACAAAAATAACTAGATTGCCACATGTTACTTAACTACGCCACCGATTGGCAAAACCTTTATTTGACACGTATACTTTATAAATTTTTTTTTTCAAATAATTAATTTCAATTCATTTATATTTACTATGTTTAGGGATTTTATTACCAACCTTGGGTTAATAAAATCACTTTTCAATGGTTAATATACAACGCTTGTAAAATTGAAAATTCTTATTTGTAAGAGTTGATATTAATATTAATATTAATAGTGTTAATCTTTATTGTATCTCAATTATGTATTATTATTATTTAAAACTAAAGATTTTACTATGATTTTTCATTCATTATTTAGAGATTTCTCGAAAAAAATTAATAACTATTTTTTATTTTTTATCTATAATATTTAAATGAATATTGAGTCACATCTCTCTTTCATAGTATTCATAGTTTGTTTTGTTTATTATCGAATTCTACAATTATTTTGAAATTTGTAATTTATTAAAAATGTTTATTACTCAAACAGATCCTATATTATGCGGGTAAATAAACTAGTATGTTAATAAAACAAAATAATTATTGTCATGTGTCACTCCATAGGCTCCCCAAGTTTTCAATTTCTTGTCCGTTTTTCCTAATATAACTCTCTCAATTAACTCATCTAATTTATTTTTAAAAAACTTAAAATATTAAGTGAAAATTTATAAAATTATATAGTTTAAATACTTTCTAAGTTGACCTCTAATTTTACCTAAAATATTAATCTAAAATGATCTAATTTATTTATACTTTTTAAAAAATATAAATAAAGGTTACATGTTTAAACGTATATTAAATGTATCAATTTAAAATTCATTCTCATTCTTAAAAGTTGTACATTAATATTTATTTTATTATTATGTTAACAATCGTAATCGATTTATTTTCGTTCATAATCAATTGGATTAAAAAAAAAAGTCTTATATATAAAAGCATGATTTTTAAGTAATTTATCATTAAAAACACATCTAAACATGAAAAGAGTAACACAATAATATTTTTCATAAAAATAGTTTCTAATAATATTATAAATATTGTTTTTCATATTTCAAAGAAAAAAAATTTAAAAAATTGATTTAGTTTTTATTGTAATATAATTAGTATTTCAAACATGTTCGTATCTTATATTCATTATAATAAGAATAACAAATTTACATTTAATATAATTTTAGTCATTCATCTATGTCAATTAATGTCAAAGTATTATTACTTTATTATTTTTATAATAATATTTTAAGTTATCGTATTTAAAAATATATATTTCTTACATATGTCTCATGTATTACCTGGATCAATATTCTAGTGTTAGATATTAGATAATGAAACGTCAAGTTAACCATTATCATTAATTTTAATTAATGAGGGCCAACTTATTATGTTATCCACGCGTCTTAAACTACTATAACAGCTTATTCGTATATCTAAGATGGTTAATCTTGTTCTTATCAACAGTCAATTGTTTGTGATGGTATACCAACAAGGATGGAAAAGGTACTTCTAATCGGAGACAACTAAACGATATTAATAATCTGGTTTTCCTGGTTTAAGTTATATGTGTTAAAATTCTTTAAGCCAAGTCCAAAACTAACTCGAATCAAATTTGTATTTGATCATCCAAACTAGAAAACCAAATTCAATTTGGTTTTATAATAAAAAAAATGAATTTCAAACTTTTCGATTTCACTTGAGTTTACCGAAATTCTCATATTTCAATCAAATACAACAAAGAAATACATATTTGCTCTGAATTCCCATCATTTTAACAAAAAAAAAATCATAGTCTTGATATAACGACCATTGAATGAAACAGGCATTAGAGATTTTCTTTTCAGATCACCATTTTATTAGTTATGAGTTGGACCCGTTATAATGTGATATTTTAGTAACTGGTCTCTGGCCAGACAATTATGTGTGAAATAGGTTTAAAATGAAGATATTACTAAAAATATTACATTTAAAAGTCATCTAACGTGTTTTGAAAAATAGTATAATTATTTAAAAGATGGTTACTCAAACTGGTCTTGCCGTCACAATAAAGTATATATGAAGCTAGATGGATCATTTAACTTCAACGTAAAGCATTTCAGTTCCATTCCTCTGGAGCTTCTTTATATTATCGGATTGTGATAATGGTTACTGTTGTTATATCATGATTTTTTATATACTAATGATGTTTAATTACATAGCAAACTTGTTAACAAATTATTAAACTCTCATCATTTTTGGCTAACCAAACTATTTTACAATCCCAACATTTCATATGATAAAGAGCCAAGTAATTCAGAAGCATATGAGAATAAGTAAGATACATCGGTACCAACTTGGATGGTACAAATATTTCCTGTGACTTTTGTGATAGACTGCTAATGTAAACAGTGATCATATTGTAACTAAGGTTATATGTAATCCGTTTTGAGGTTATGTATAATATTAATAACTTATTATGGTAACTAAATCTATGTAATGACATGGTATTTCGTTTAATATGTGTATGTAACATTCGATAAACATATAAATTATGAATCTCTACTTTTTATATCCCAATCGAACAAATAATTCAATTAAGTTAATTAAAACTTTTTACCTTCCTATATTTCCTTATTTTTTTTCGTTTTCATGGGTGTAAAAATAATAAAATATCAACAGAAACTAAAAAAAAACATTATTGATGTTTCTTTAATATAGGGACGGATGCCTATATATAATGCCTGTATTGTTTGAGTCATTGATTGTGCATAGAAAACTTATTAAATTCGATTAAAAACATGTTTTTTTAAATTCATTGGATTTATTTAAATAATTAAAACTATCAAATATCAATTGGTCTCACCAAAGGTGGAAGGGGTTCCCCTTGGTTGAGGTCTTGGGTTCGAGCCTCACCAATGGCGTTTCTCCTTAGGTGGAGGTGTGGGGTTTGATCCTCACCCTCAAGGTGTCTAACAATGGTGCTAACAACTAACCACTAACATCTGCTGTTCAAAAAAAAAAAAAATTGGCCTCACACTATCAAAAATTGCAATAGATGGAGTAGTAAAGTCAACTTTTATCATTTTTGGGGCATTAATTAAAGAAAAGACCATTACAACAAATGAGAGATTGCTGCTTTCAAGCAAGATGTGAAGTGTGAGCATTCAAAAGGTAAATCATCGCATATATCCTGGTGCCCATGCCCCATGATGTCAAAGTCGCACCTTTATTTTATTTATTTTTTCTTGTATTATTTTGGAATTATCCTTTTAAAGAAAAAAGTTTAGTATATTTTAAACAATAAATTTCCATTTGCCATTTGTCGACATATTTTTTATGTTTTATTAGGCAATACCACTTAAAACCTTTTCAGATTTCAGATTGATTGAACAAAAAGTAGGATAACGTTTGATATAATCATATAACTAAATAAATGCAATGTTGCATGATTAATATGTGAGAATACGACTAGGGGCGTTATTCGGGCGGGTTCAATGGGTATCGGGTTATTCGGTTCGGGTTATTCGGGTTTGAGGGTGTGTGTTCTTTGGCCGAACCCGAACCAAATAAGAGAACGGGTTAATCGGTTTCGGGTTAAATGGGTATCGGGTTAATTGGTTTGGGTTAAACGGGTTATTCAGTTTTGAAATAAAAAATGAAATATTTTACAAAATTAATTTAAACGAGTTAAATGGGTTTGGTAATTTGGGTACACGGGTTAAATGGTTTGACTATTAAAATTGGGTATGTAAATTTTGACATTATTATATATAAACAATTCTAAATCTAATTAAAATTGGGAATTTAAAAATTAAACGGGTTATTTGGGTACCCGAATAAGCATGAAGACTACCCGAACCAAAATTGTTATTCGGGTACCATTTAACCCGATTAACAAAACCGAAAACCGAATAACCCGACCCAAATAACCCGTTTAAGATTCTTTCGGATGGGTTATTCGGGTTCGGTTATTTTGCACAACCCTAAATACGGCATCCTATATTAGAATGGATGGATAATTGCGAAAACCCCCAACTTATCAGTTTTTTTTATTAAAATCCTAAATCATTTTCCGTTGCATAAAAAACTCAAACTAACTAAAAAACAGTAAATCAAAGTTTTATCAATGGATAACCGGTTAAAACCGGTGTTAATCCTACGTGGACGGGTAAATAATATACGTGGAATAAATTTTAATTGTTGAAACCGGTTGCCAATGATTACACATTATTTAAACCCCTGTTGATGATGTAATCCCGTTTAAAAATTATAATTAAAACTTATCAATGGGGTTTAAATGATGTGTAATGCTTGGCAAAATGTTTTCAACAATTATAATTTATTCCACGCAGGTTATTTACCGGTCCACGTAGGATTAATAACCAGTTTCAACCGGTTACCCATTGATAAAACCTTGATTTACTGACTTTTAGTTATTTCGAGAATTTTTATGCAACGAACAATGGTTTAAGGTTTTAATCACAAAAAACTGACAAGTTGAAGTACTAATTTGGTTCAACAACTTTGAGTATGATTCTACTAATCAACTTTTATAATAGTAAAGAGAAATAACAACCAAATCGAATGGGATTTCATAACCAAAAACATAGGCAACGATTCCGGTATGGATGGACCAAAGTGATAAAAAATATATAGAACGTATTCCCTTTTATTTTTTTATTTTTTTTCTAAAATATTCTGTCGGATTTGATTTTACCCATATTAATTTTAATAATATATTCTTTTAATAATTATGTATAAAAAAAATCCCCGACTGTCGTCTTTTGCATCCTACTCATTGTTTTTTCGTAGAAATACCACGTCACCACTCTTCTTTTCATTTTTTTACCGGTTAATTCTTTTTTATTATGAGCCTATCGTCATGTTTTTTCATGATTCTTTATTTTCAATTCTTTTCACTTTCCTTCCTTTAAAATGTTTACAGAACACAACAGTTTTTTGTTTCTTCTCGCTTTCTCTTTGTTTCATCAACTTTCTCTCGTTCAGTTATGTTAGAAAAAGACAGTGGTAATGTTACTCAAATGAAAATTTCATTCTGAGAGCAATTTAATTCTGTTTTATCGGTAAACCAAACGTATACAAATTATAATTTGTCAAAATCCGATTCTAGTAATCCGACGAACTAAACGTCTCCTGCATGTTAATTTCATATGTCCTTGGGGAGATCGATGGTGAGAGTGAACAACATTTGAATGGCCACTGAGGAACCATAAAAGGAAGGGGAAGACGATAGGTAAAATTAACAACTACGAGGTGTTTGTTTTATTTTGATGAATGATGATCATAATAGGAAAATGAATAAAGTTTCATACATGCATGTTTACCAAAAAAAAAAGTCACTTACCATATATATAAAAAAACTTGCTTACCCTAATCATAATAATAGCTAATAATAATCAGGATGAAACAATTTAATAGGGGTGAGCGAAAACCGAAAAATCAAAAAAACGAACCCAAAATACTGGAAACCCAGGAAACAGAAAAACTGAAACTGAAAATACCGGAGTTAACCGTTTGGGTGATACATATTACATGCAACGAATTAAAAAACAAAATTTATTGTTCTATAATATTTAAATTTAAAGTAAATGGATTATTATTAAAAGATTGATACAACTAGATATCCAGTATATTCCATATGTCAAGCATACAACGTATTTATATTTTAAATTGATATCCCTTGGACTTGTGTCTTTGCTTGGGGAAGTGGAAGTCCCTCGTGTTATTAACTTATTATTATGTTGATTACTAATTTATTTATTACGGGATAATCTTTAACAATAAATGATTAAAATATATTTATATACAAACTATAATAAAATATAATATTTATATATAAACTATAAATTATAATATATAAATTTTAATTATTATAAAAAATATATAAAAATAGTATCATTATTTGACATAGTTATTATCATCTATATTTTTAAATATACATAAATATTAACTTTTTTTTAATTTTTATTTCAAAATTTATATATGTATTATTCGATAAATAATATTAAATGAGTAAATAACATGTTACATGTCATGCTCTCATTTGATTTGACACATGTCGTCATTTCCTTTTGCTATTTCTTTCATAGATTTAATTTAGAATTTTAAAAAATCAAATCTACCCAAATTGAATACGATTAATCTGATAATTAATTAACTAAAATTAAACAAAGTCTATTATTCTTATAATTGTTATACTGTACATATTTATAAATATTAGTTGTTAAAATTAACTCATTTAATACATGATTATTAACTTAGTATATATATAATCGATGTAATTTGAAATTTCAATTTTACGTAAACATAATGTTTATATGTATATATTTTATTACATTAAATAAAATGTTACAAAATGTTATTAAATATGATTTTATTAATTTATTATATTTATTTTTAAATATTTAATTTTTATAATCTATAGTAGAACACAATTTGTCACATGATAACACCATATTTTCCTTTAAAAAATACATATTATTATTTTTAAAATAAAAGATAAATACAATTTATTATTAATATCTATAAATATTAATATATAATTAATTTTATCCACTATTTCACATTATCCCAAATGTTTTCTCATCGTCATCTATTGGCCTTGTTAATACAATATTGATAAAATCATACTTATATTTTTTTAAAAGCGCTTATCATGAAAAAAAACCAAACGTTTTCACGTTTTTTGTGTTTTCATCCCTTTATGTTATCTTTTATTTCATAAAGGTTCTCAATATAATTTTTTCTTTTTGTTTTAGTGAAATTTGGACATTAGAATCCAGTTATAATTAGTAAACCGTGATTTTGAAAACTAAAATTTGGATATTTTTAATGGATATAAGGGTTTATTATAACAAAATCAACGTATTTTCACAGTTTTGTGTTTTTACGCCCCTCAATGTTATTTTTGTCCAGAAATATCCTCAAGTTAAATTATTTTGTTAGTTTGGTAAATTTGACTATTAGGGGGCGTTTGGTTCGCAGATTTTTTTCTCTGGGATTTGCATTTTGTCAAAGGATTTGCATTATGTAGCATTTGCATTTGTCAGGATTTTGTCAAATAATTTGCATTATCTTATATAAAAAATTTGTTAATCTGAAAAATGCAAGGTACTGAGATTTAAAATCCTAGGGGGAAGGCTGGAATTTTAAATAACAAAAAATGGAGGGATTTAAGAAATCCTAGAATTTTAAATCCTTACTGAAATCTGCGAACCAAACACAGGATTTTAAATGCAAATCCCAGTGAATCCCAGGAAATCCGCGAACCAAACGCCCCCTTAGAGTTGGATTATAATTAGTAATCTGTGTTTTTTTAAACTGAAAAACCGGTTTTCAATACTCAAAATTCACTTAACAAAAAAAAAAGTAACTTGATGGCTTTTATTGGAAAAAAATAACATGGATGGACGAAAACATAAAAAACGAGAAAACATATTGGTTTTTTTATAATAAACCATTGATATAATTTAATATATTTTATTTTATACAATTATTTTATAGATTTTTTTTAACAGCTAATCTTAGTAGTTAGTGATTAACACCTTTTTTTTTGTTACACACATTGAGGGTGAGGATCAAACCACACACATCCACCTAAGGAGAACCATCCTTGGCAAGGCTCGAACTCGAGACCTCAACCAAGGGGAAGCCCTCACACCTTTGGTAGTACTTTATCTATGTCAAGTGGTTAAAAAAGATAATGATGACAAAAATAAGGTGTTAACCACTAACCACTATTAGCTGTTCAAAAAAGTTTATAGATGGTTAAAAAGATAACGATGATAAGTATATCGAAAAATAAAAAATGTATATAATAAAATAAGAATAATAAGTTATGTATATAAGGTAATTGAACTGTCGAAGCAAACGCGATCATGACAAAGCGTTTTAAATACAAAAGAATGTTGGAGCGATGGCAACGCCTAACTGAGGGTGAGTGACTTGTAAAACCAATTCCATCGTTAATAAAAAAAAGTTTGAGTTTCACGACGAAAAACTTGAAGAGAAATCCAATGATTACATATCTATAATATAATTTTCTAATAAATAACAACTACGTAGGGTTTGGTTTAGTGAAATCCAACTTAGAGTGGAATGCTGAAATCTCACTCACTTTTTGTTTCAAATAGACAAAATGGTTGAATTGTCAAACGATAATTTTTTTAATTAAATACTAATTAAATAAAATTCATACGCTATATAATAGCATATTTTCCATAAATGATAATTACGCAAAAAATCCCCAACTTGTCAGTTTTTTTGTGGTTAGAACCCCAAACCATTTTTCGTTGCATAGAAAACCCCGAACTAATTACAAATCAGTAAATCAAGATTTTATCAATGGGTAACTGGTTGAAACCGATTATTAATCTTATCACACAAAATCTTCACGATAATTTCCAGATCTACAATATTAGCGGCATTATACAGCAATCCCATAAAATGATTTATTATGCCAAATGGCATGTAAATGTATTTTTTAAAAACGCACCCAAATGTGAGACTTACCACAAAAATTTTGGCTAAGAAGCAAACAACACCGTGCCAATCATGGTTAAGAACAAGGTGGAACATAATGGTCCATCGTTTCCGTTTTAGAAAACGAATATCACGAGAAGCATGTATATAGTAGAAGGATACCGCATACAAAAAAACAATATGTTCATGGCGATGAAACATTGTCAGATCTTAGACAAATGTATATAAATCCTCGGACTATGAGCTAAAAAGACCGTCAGATAAAGCGATAGCATTTCATTACCATCACCACTGATCAATAGGTAAAGCATTTTTTTATATAGAACATCAAATGTAAAAAACGGTTAGATCGAAGAAATTATACCAATCCAGAGTAATGCAACCTGTTGGCTAGGAGGCAAACCACCGTCGACCATTAAATAAGCCCGAGGTTGAACGTTTGCTCCATCACCGTCGATTTAGTAAAATCATTTTTATCGGCAACTCTATGTTACCAATTCCGAGTCACCGCCGGCGATTAAAATTCATAACAGCGGGAAAATCATCATATGGGTGTTACCTTTAGGGAGAGAAAGATTCATTTCATCACTAAAACCACATATGACACCTCAAACATTTTTGACATAAATACCTCATTAATTGTATACAGTCAGTTAGATATGAGATAGTATATCGATCGACACTAATGTATACAAATAGTCTCCGCTAGGAGGCACCACCACCGTCGGCCGTGGTTAAGTCCGAGATTCATCCCCTTTTCAATCATCGTTGAGTTGGTAAAAGGAATGGTGCCAATTTGAAAGTCTTAATATACAAGCAACTAATGTATAAAAATAGCCTCGGCTAGGAGGCAACACCACCGTCGGCCGTGGTTAAGCCCGAGGTGCATCGCCTTTTCCATCATTGCTGAGTTGGTAAAAGGAATGGTGCCAAACTAGAATGTTTCATATACAAGGAAAACATGTGTAAACTTCCGACAACAGGTCATCGTTGTTATGTCCTACCTTCTTCGACTCATGGCCGACGACAACTCATCTAAGCAACCATAAAAAATCTGGTCATTAAGTTTAGAGAGAGAAAGTGGTATTGACGGCTACACATTTAAAGAGAGACACGTATGCGATTAATTAGGGTTTTAGCTTGAGTCTTATAGGGAAAACCATGTCGGGGTGGATCCGGTTCACATAGACGCACGTATCTCCAACCATAGGATTAAATGAATAATGAGATATACCATACATACAAACCCATTGAGTACATAAAAAGTTTAACATGACAGAAACAACGATATGTTTATATACTTTGTATTATAAAGAGGCCAATTTACATATAAAGGTATTGTGGTTTAATCAGTTATATATTTAAGGTATTGTATAATTTTTTCTTCAATATAAACTTTCATAAAAATTTTAAAAAATGTACCCAAATATTATTCCATAAAAAAAGTATCATATTTAGTTTTTTTTTTAAAACGTAACCATTATTTTTGAAATGTAATGAAACCATAAGAAGACAACATTGTAATATTCTTACAATATAATAGTATGTTTTTCTATTTATATGTTTTTTAAATTTAATATATATATATATATATATATATATATATATATATATATATATATATATATATATATATATATATATATATATAGGTTTAGGTTCAAAAAAGTCCCTTCAAAAATCCAGTGTACCAAGGGTACCCATCCAAAGCCACAAGATTAAGCAAATCAATGGTTGTGATAAAAAATGCAATTCCATGCGCGCCCCCCTTTTTTTTTGGCTGGAAGGGTATTTTCGTAATTACAACGACCATTCACATTACTTAATTCATCATTCACATTAATTGATCATTCACATTAGTTAATTGATCATTCACATTACTTAATTATTCATTCACAACACTTATTTGATCATTCACAAGAATTATTTGACTATTTACAATTCTTTTACACTTATTTGATCATTCACGATAATTATTTAACTAATTGATCATTCAAATTACTTAATTGATCATTCACATTACTTAATTGACCATTCACATTACTTAATAATTAACATTTTACGTTACTTAAATGATCATTCACATTACTTAATTGATCATTCACCTTACTTAAATGATCATTCACATTGCTTATTTGACCATTCATATTGGTAAAATAATATCAGCACAACATGTGAATATGAGCATTGTCAACTACTAACAAACAGTAACAAGATTAATGATAAACAGTAACAATGGTCATTCATGTAACACTCAAATTCTCAAATCTATCAAACATTAATAACATCAACCAATGTGAATGATCATTCAGCTAATGTGAATGTCCATTCACATTAGGAAATTTACCATTCACATTGGTTGTACCATATCAGCACAGCATGTATGCTGTGCATCGTCAACTACTAACAACCAGTAACAAGATTAATGACAAACAGTATCAATGATCATTCATGTAACGCTCAATTTCTCAAATCTATCAATCATTAATAACATCAACCAATGTGAATGATCATTCAGCTAATGTGAATGGCCATTCACATTAGGAAATTTACCATTCACATTGGTTGTACCATATCATCACAGCATGTATATTGTGCATCGTCAACTACTAACAAACAGTAACAAGATTAATGACAAACAGTAACAATGGTCATTCATGTAACGCTCAAATTCTCAAATCTATCAATCATTAATAACATCAACCAATGTGAATGATCATTCAGCTAATGTGAATGACCATTCACATTAGGAAATTTACCATTCACATTGGTTGTACCATATCAGCACAGCATGTATGCTGTGCATCGTCAACTACTAACAAGCAGTAACAAGATTAATGACAAACAGTAACAATGGTCATTCATGTAACGCTCAAATTCTCAAATCTATCAAACATTAATAACATCAACCAATGTGAATGATCATTCAGCTAATGTGAATGACCATTCACATAGTAAATTTCACCATTCACATTGGTGAAATAATATCAGCACCTTACATTAGTCCTGTTAATTGTCAACTACGTTTTGTGAATGATCAATCTTCTAATGTGAATGGTCATTCACATAAGATAAATGTCCATTCACATTTCATGAATGACGAGAACAGCAATGTCAGACTTCATCTTCTACATACCATCAATGTTAAGTAATGTGAATGATCAATTAAATAATGTGAATGATCATTTAAGTAATGTGAATGGTCAATTAAGTAATGTGAATGATTAATTAAGTAATGTGAATGATCAAATAAGTGTACAAGAAGTATAAAAAGTTAAATAAGTGTTGTGAATGATCAATTAAGTAATGTGAATGATCAATTGACTAATGTGAATGATCAATTAAATAATGTGAATGATCAATTGACTAATGTGAATGATCAATTAATGTGAATGATGAATTTAAGCAATGTGAATGGTCGCTGCAATTACGAAATTACCCTTGCCTATTCATGGACGCTGGATACGCAGGATATCATGAGGGACGCTGTGGAACCAAATTATATATATATATATATATATATAGTAAGGTTCAAAAAAGTACCTCTCGAAATCAAGTGCACCCGAAGGTACCAAACTTAAAAACTGTTTTTAAACTTTTTTTTCTCATAACCATGTTTAATTTAATGTTATACGCATGATATATGAATTTCACATATATTTACACTTTCTGTGTTCTTAAAAATAATGTGAATGCTTAATGCATATTTATGTGAATGGTGTGAATGACCATCCATGTGAATGGTCATTTCACACAATGTGAATGGTGTGAATGACCATTCACATGATCTTTTTTTACCATTCACAAGATTTATGATGTTGCTTCTTTTGAAAAAAATCTTATAATGTTGTCTTATACATGTTTATAGAAAAAAAAAAAATGTGAATGATCATTCACATTAGGGTATGCTGGATACACTGGAAACTCATAAGTACGCTGATGAACCTGATTATATATATATATATATATATATATATATATATATATATATATATATATATATATATATATATATATATATATATATATATATATATATATTATCAACAACTCTAGTTATGTAATGTTATATATAATTTGTTGGAAAAAAGTGTAAATTTTTCAAAGGAAAAAGTGTATTTTTCATGTTTTCGGACCAAATATAATTATATATAGTTGTGAGATATATAATTAATATTTTATGGGTGTGTATTATCCTTGAAGAGAGGATTACAACGATATAAAGAACGTCCAAAACGGAGCTAGGATGAATGAGATATCGATGCTCAAAGATTGGTGTTTGATGTGGGAAAATGCAAGTTAAAAGTGTGAAAACTTGTCCCACATAGGACGATGGACCAAACCATGAGTGGTTTATAATGAGGAGTCTTGACAAGCATGACAAGTTACTCCAAGACAAAACTTGGGTCGAAGCAGTAGCAAATCATTAAACTTGTTTGCACTCGCATCTGCCTCGTACTTTGTATAAGGTATTTTTTTTTGTGTGAGCCGCGTTCGTGTCTTGAACGAATCTTAACAATTCTAGAGCCGTTACAGAAATAGTTTAATGATAGAATTATTATATTTAATTATTAATAAAAAATATTTTTTATTACAATTAAATATAATTAATTTGTTGTTACAACTCATGGTTTAACGATAGAATTATTATATTTAATAAAAAATGGTTTTTTATTATTATTACAATTGAATATAATTAATTTGTTGTTACAACTCATCTCCTATAAAAGAGATGGAGATGCAAACACCAAAACACACTTGAAACACTTGAAAGACTTGGAAAACACTTTGCATTTTTGAAAGATTTTGCACTTTAAACGGCGAGACGTTGCTGCTTCCAAGAACGAAGATCACTTAGAATTCACGTGTTTTTCCAGGCAAGTTGGTTACCTCTGGCAGTACACGCTGTTTTGGCTGTTGTACCCTGGGAAACAGACTTCGAATATGTTTTAAGGGAATCGTGTCAAACACGAGACTCAGCCTTATTTTCCGTATTGTAATTTACTTTCCGTATTATTATTTCTTTTATTTGTAATTTTAATTTCCGTACTTTATTTATTGTCGTGTATTGTAATTTCATTTCTTGAATTGTAATTCGTAATACATTTCTTATATTTTATAATTGGTATCGGGCACAATATCCCTACATAATTTTTTTAAAATTTTATTATACGGTATACACGATCACCGACCGGGTAAAAATACTAGTTTGTATTGTTTGTTTAAATTCAGACTTAATATATTCTATCCTTTGATTTTTAAAAGAAATAGAGTAGTCTGAGTTAAAATTCAGAGCCTCTTAATTTTAGAATTTAAGGTCTCATCTTAATTTCAGACGTGGTTTTCAAAATTCAAACATTTAACGTCTTATAAAACAAATAACACACCTTGATGATTTGAAACAGATTATTTGCGGCGGCTGATAATTAGAAGAAAAAAAATTGTATCGTATTTATTCTAACAATTAAGATAAAAGTCATATTAATGTTAGACACGATTTCCTGTTGTCGTGTGCTTTTAGATTTTAACGAAAGTTAATGTGCATAATTAATTTACATGTAATTTCTTTTTCATTATTTATTAGATATGTTAATTTGATTATGATTTTAACTTCTAAGCTTAAAATTGGTAATCGCTTTGAATATTGCTATCAGAGGTGTCAATTTCGACACATTCAAACAAACGAGTTGAATGAGTCAACGATCAAAAAAAAAAATTTAACGTAACATTAATTTTTTTTTCAAAAAACAAATTTTTAATACATCATTTTCTAGAATTTCACAAATTAAAAAAAATCATGTTCTAGTTTAGTTTTTTTACTGCGGGTCATTTTGACCATCCCGACCGTTTGACCTATCAGGTAGAAATTGGCACCCCTAATCGCTAGTTAGCAATTTAATTTTTTGTATATATGGTTTAAGTTGCTATATATTTTTGTATCGAATACTTATTTGTATCTTTAAAAGACCATGCAAATAAAACTTTTAATGTTATTTTAAAATTTTGATGACACGTTTAGTGACATTTTGTGTATGTTCATGTTTTAAAATTCAACTAGTTTTAAAGATACAAATAATATGATACTAAAAAGTACATTGTCTTATACGGGACAAACAAAACAAGTAAGCTACTGTTTAAAGTGGTAGAAGTATCCATTATTTCTAAACCATCTTTTTGGTAATGTCATTGCACATTAGTTTATCTCCCATTACATTTCTTTCATCTTTCTATATATAAAATACACATATCTATCTATTCTATTAAAAGAGTAAGACGCTGTTTGGTTCATGGAAATTTTTTTGAAAGAATGGAATCTGTCGAATGAATGGAATTCTGAAAGGAATGAAATTTGTCAGAATCCAAAAACTGTCACTTGTTTGGTTGGCAGGAAAGAAATGGATTTCAAATTCCATTCATTGTTGTTTTCTGTTTGGTTTGTATATCTGTCAAAAAAATTGAAAATTAATTCTAAGGAAATCCTGTGCAATTCTTGAAGTACTAATGCATGACTGCATTATTCTTTTTCAACTTCTCTTTTTTTATAAACTTATTATTCTCTAATTTTTTAGAATAACTCTTATAACATATGGGTTTCCAAGTTAGTACGTAATAAAAGGAGAACATTGAAATGTCATTTGTTAATTTTAAAATATTTTTTTATATGTAATTTGTTATATTATAAAAATATAAATATAATTTATTATTGATAAAATAAAATAAATAATGACTAAAATTCTTTATTTTTACATATAAACAACTAATCTAAACCAAACAGTACCAATCTAACTTAAATCAAATCATATGTAAATTATATTATCTATATATTCACTAAAAAAATTAAACTTTAAAAGAATAATAAGTAATTATCATTCATTTGTATTTAGAAAACTAGAAAAATAATAATGTTATTTGATCTTGTATTTTTTAAATATATATTTGTATGTATTAATTGTTATATATTAATTATTATTAAAAATGTATGTATAATACGTAAATAAATAAATTAGTTTCTAATATAGTATAATAGGTAATATATATTAATAATGTAATAAACTGCATGTTTGGAGTTTCGCGTTTATTATTGATTGAACTTTTTAAAAATCACGGTTTTTATATACAATTGCTTTTGCAGTAGTAGTTTTGCACATAAAATTTAAGAAAACTTCAGGCAAATGGAATGGAATGTAAATTCCTTGGCCCTCCCTCTTGGAAAATAGATTCAAGCAAGCAAGGAGAAATTTTTTTGTCAATGGAATTCTCTTTACTAATGATAAACCTACCAAATAGGCCACGGAGTGGAATGTCCATTCCAATTCCAAAGATTTCCCTCAGGAATCTGTGGACCAAACAGCCCCTAAATAGACTGCCACTTGACATTTAACTAGATTGCCAATTAGCGCAGCCTCCATTTGACACGTGTAATTTACAATTTTTATTTAAATAATTGATTTCAATTAATTATATCTACTATATTTTAGGGATTCTCTTAACAACTCTATATTAATAGAATTTCTTTTCAATGGTTAATATCCAACATTTGTAAAATAAAAAATTACGATTTTTAAGAGTTTATATTATTTTATTAATAAACCTAATAATTTATTGTATATCCAATTATGTATTGTTATTAATTATAAATAAAGTCATGGAATTTATTATGCTTTTCCCATTCATTATATGATTACAATCTATGAGATTTAAAATTAATATTAAGTCATATTTTTTCATGATATTTCAAAGTTTATACCGATTATTATCGAATTCTATAATTATTCTAAAATTTAAAATTTATTTAAATAATTATTATTGAAACAAATCCGTATATTATACGGGTAATAGACTAGTTTTTATTAGAGAGAGAAAGAGAAAAAAAAGAGATAGACAGTTAGAAGTAAGAGAGAGAGAAACCACTATGGGAAGGAAAGACCGGGGCGGGATGGAAGACCTCGGTACCGAACATGCCGGGATGTTGTTCCCGATTATGCGGAGGCGGGACACAACCCCACTTAGCGAAGAGGGTATACCACCCACACCAATGGGGTTTAGCCCATTTGGTAAGAGCGGTGACATATAAGTGTGAGGTTGTGGATTCGACTCCCGCTGAATGCTAGTTTGGATTTAGGTGGTAAAAGTAAGTTATGAAATCCTCTCTTGACACTTAACTAAATTGCCAATTGGCGTAACCTCTATTTTACACATGTAATTTATATATTTTCTTTTAAATAATTAATTCATTTAATTATAATTATTATGTTTTAGGGATTTTGGTAACAAACCCTAGGATTATAAAATTTATTTTCAATCGTTAATATAATGACACTTGTAATATGAGAATCTCGATTTCTAAGGTTTGATATTAAATTATTAATAAAGCTAATAGTTTATTGTATCTCAAGTGTATGTATGATTATTAATTATAAATAAAAACCATGGATTTTACTATATTTTCTTCCTTCATTATATGCATATAAACTATTTAATTAATTATATTTGAAAAATCGATGTCCTTTATGAAAAAGGAGGATATGGAATTTGCTTTTGACTTTTTAGTTTTTATGTGTGTACAGGGCACATGGAATGTTCAAGAAATTAGCGATTTACACCTAAATATTCGTACATTTAAGTCAACAATATATGTTGTTTTGGCACTTTTGTCTGTGTTGAAATGTTAACTAATTTTTAATCTTTAACCAAAATTGTCACGTGGTTGCACTATGTTTTTTCTTTTTAATTTTTTTTTCCAACTATTCATCAGCATTCAGATTCAAATTAATATAAAGGTTTTCTGAATAAAATAGCAACAAATTGGATGATATTTTTTATTACAACCACCTACTAAAATTGTCACATGAAATAGCAACCTACGACTTGTTTTTATTTAATTAAAGCATTATACTCTAAACAATTTATTCATAATAACAATCGTTGATTACTAGATGGTGTGTAGTGCTAATTGGATGTCCATGTAAGTTATCACGTCAACATTGATATTACACAAAATAAGAACATACTAAAAATAGCAATGTACTCATAGATTACAACATACTCAAAATTAAAAAACGCAATGACGCGTCTTTTTTAGTAGGTATGAAAATCTGAAATGATTGTCGGTTTTTTACGACAATAAAACGATGAACCAAACCAATTTTCAATTTTTTCAAATGTAAAAAACAATTAAACATTGTGATTTTCAATTTTTTGAATAGAAAAACAAGGAAACCATCGGATTTTTGACGCAGTTGTTTGTTTTTTCCAGACAAATTGAAAATCGTAATGGTTCGTCGTTCTTTCGTTCAAAAACAAGGAAACCATCGGATTTTTGACGCAGTTGTTTGTTTTTTCCAGACAAATTGAAAATCGTAATGGTTCGTCGTTCTTTCGTTCAGAAAATTTGGTATCCGAATATATCATTGTTTTGTCCGATTGGAAAATTATCAAGTCCATTCAAAAATTTGATAATTACAATTTTTCATCGTTTTTTCATTTAAAACTCTGAAAATCATATTGGTTCATCGTTTTATCGTCGCAAAAAAGAAGATCCATTCGATAACATATTCTGTACAATTTTATTTATTATAATAATAAATACAAAATAATAAACATTATATTTTAAAATTTAAAGTGTCAATTTATATCAATTAAAATTATATAAATTTCAAAATTAAAAGTTTTAAGAAAATACCTACTATTCACATATACTTAAAAAGCCAAAAAAAAAAAAAAAAAAAAAAAAACAATTTTGATGTATAACAATACTATTCTTATTTTTTTCCCCCTAAAAATGTATATTTTTTAATTTGAAATTATAAACAATTTAAATTTTATAAAAATTTTCATATAATACATAAGTTAATAAGCTCGTATAAATTACTAATCCATCTCAAAAAAAGATAGTATTGGACTTTGGATGTATATAGTTATATACTGCATATCCATTTAATCATTTATCACATGTGTTAATTTAAACATGTATAAAAAAGAAATATTTATAAAGACATAAAAAATACTAATAAAAAAATTTAAACTTTATAAAGTTTTAGTTAATTAATTATTAATTTAGTTAAGTTTGATTATAATAAATTTGGTTTTATTTGAATTAAATTTTAAATTAGATTTTAACAAATTACGTGACAAATTAAAAAGAGGACAAGCAGCAAATTGAAAAATATATAACAAGTAACAGTTTTTTACTCTTTTAATAACAAGAGAGGGTTTATTACTTTTTTAATAGAATAAATAAATATGATAATTTATTATATTTGACTATAATCACTATATTTTCACCACCATTAATTATAAATGGAATTTACAGTTTTGTCCCCACTCTGTTCCACCCTTGCAATTACCTTCTTAGCCTCCACCCTCAAACGTGCAGGCTTGGAATTTCGCATTCGCTTTTGCAATTTGATGAAATTATGATTAAAATTAATTAAAATATTTATTGATAAAAGATCTATAAATAAAATATTATATTATAAGCTACATACATATTGAATTAATAACTTTATAATTTTATCCAAAAGTTCATTTTGGTAATTTTACAATTTTAAAAACAAAAATACTTAAAACTGATATTTGATAATTATAATAATTAACATGATAAGCTAATCTAAACACCAAAGTTCCAACAACGTTTTTTGTTACGTGTATTACCAGATTATTAGTTTTCAAATGTTGCAGTACCTTTTCAAACGCAATATTAATAATCACATAATAGTTGTAACAAACAATGTTGATGTAGATATTGTGTTTGGTTTACTTTTTGCTATTTACTATCACAATTATTAAATAATTAGTTTTAAAATTGTTCGAAGTTATGGTTTAACTTGTAAATTTACTAAATAAAAATATTAATAAACTAAACTACATTTTTTAGTTTTTAAAAATGTGTGGTGGAATTAATCTAATAATCACTCTTAAATCAAAACCAAACACCCCCTAAAAAGATAAAAATTTTATGGACATTTTTTTGGCAAAAAAAATGTTTCATTATCTCTTATTGGCTTAAAAATTGAATTTTATGTTCTTTAGCTATCGACAAAAATAGAATTTTAAGTTATATTGGCTTAAAACTGTATTTAATTACCTTTCTTGGAAATTCATCCTATATATATATGTGTGTGTGTGTGTGTATGTATAGATATATGTTTATGTTTATTAGTTTATGTAAAGGTGTACAATGGTTCAAACAGGATCAAAACCAATCATATCATAAAAATTAAAAATTTTGGAATTGAGAATTGATGCGGTCTTGTTTTTTTCTCGAATTTTACAATAATAAAAATGCAATCTAGACCAATCCAAGAAAAGATTTTTAAATATCGTGGATCAAAAACCGATCGATCTTGTTTAGTTCTGATTCAGTCCGGTTTAATTTAGTGGTTGGGACCGTAAAATTTACGAATATAAATAAATTTAAAATAAAAATAAAAGAGTGTGAAAATAGGACTTCCTAATTCCTATATTCCAGCAGTATCTCTCCACCTGAGTGGCCGACTCCCCTCTCTCCATGGTTTCTTATAAAATCCCCCCACAAACATTCCCCATTTCTTCCATCAATCCACAAACCCTATAGAATTTGGTGTACACGTTCACCGCCGGTTCATTCAACCGCTACCGTCCGGCCTAGTACACTTACTTGAATCTCAATTAACCAAACTCCGGCCGGCCGGCCTCTTATAAATTAACCATCCGGCCATTTCTAGATTAATGTTGTTGAGGATGAATATTGTTGTACTATTAGCTTTGGGAATTGTATTTCTCCATGGATTTTTATGTTTTGCTGCTGATATTAACAGAAAAAGCTTTCCAGATGGTTTTGTCTTTGGAACCGCCTCTTCTGCTTACCAGGTTTCTTCTTCTTCTTCTTCTTCTTCTTCTTTATATTTATTATTTATTATTTATTTTAGAAAATAATACCATACCCCAATTAATTTGTCTAAATTTCACTTTTAGGCGTTCCGTAATTTCCTTTTGAATTCCAAAGCTTTGATTGCCGTACGTAACATTAATAGAACGGTTTTCGATCTGTGAAGACTTTAAAAGCCAAAGAGCATTATATAGATTGATAGTATACGCATAAAAAAGTTATAGGGAATAGTTGCATTTCAGAAAAACAATAACAACATATGTGAATGTGTGTAAGTAATTAAATATATATGGAGAAATCGAATTGTGAAAATCAGAAATTAAATTTTATATATACGTGATATGTATTTATGTAATATGGTGGCATGTTTAATTGAATTGGTTAAATATTATATTATATTATATTAAGTGTTATGTAGAAAAAATAATGAATGAAACTCATTAATGTTAGATATATTATACTGTTTTATTCAACTTATATTATATCATCATTTATATACAATAGATTATTATAATTTACTAGATAGATCCTGAATGATTGGAAAATAAATTTATCAAGAATTTGGAATGCTGCGGATAGATATGGTGAAATATGGTTTTTTTTTTTTTTTTTTGGTTTCTAATTCAGTTTTTTGACCGAGTTAAAATTTTTTTAACCAGAATAAGTTGATTTTTTAAACCAAAATAATGAAATATTGAAGAAACCTATCGGATCCTAATGAAATATTATGCATTTTACAGACTAATGTATGTGTGTATTTGAGGGAGAATCCAATGTATTGTGTTTGTTTTATAATAATAATAAGTTAATAACTAGGTTAATGAGTTTAAATTGTTTGATTTAAAAAGAAAATAATTATAATGATATCTACATTAATAATTAAGACTAAAGTTTATAAATTTTAGTTGATTAAATAATAAATTAGTAAGATCAAATTTGAAAAACTTGGATTTGATTTAATTTAAAATTTTAATTAAATTATAATAAAATGACAAGTTAAAATAAAGGGATTGATAAGTCACCCTTATGTATTTGTTTTGAATGAGAAGGATCACGATTACAAACCCTCCAATCCTATAAATGTTTTTCCATTTATAAATGTAAGAAAACTATATGTTACATTATTTTTAATAAAATATTTATTATTATCAGTTATTACTAAAGATGCTTATTTTGTAGTTATTAGATATTTGTTTATATATATTTCGATCATACTGAGACTGCATAGGTGAGAGGATATATATGTTTGTTTTTGTCTTTAAGCATAAGACTATATTAAAAAACCGGTTTAATTAGAAAATACATTAAACTAATGATCTTAATTGTTTCCTCTTCTAGCTAAGCTAATTTGTTCAATTCCATATGAAACACGACAAATGCATAGGAATTTGGTCGACCATGATACAATTTTATCAAAATATGTAGCATTAATTGAAAATAGATCGATGAACATTTAATTAAAAAGAATTTGTTAATAGACTTTTATAATTGGAATTGGGAAATCGAAATTAGTTAGGCGGTAGGAGCTATATGATGTAGATGTAGGGCTTGTTGCGTTATCCTTTTAACATATATATCAAAGTATTTAATTTATAGTTGTACTTTCTTTATTTGATGTCACATAGTTTTCTATATTTATGATTCTTGTGTGTTAATCCACATTTTTTTACGTGTCGTAACAATCATGCACAAAAAATACCGTAATCCTGATTGATACAAAGTGGACTATAGTTTCAAGGACTTTTATAAGTTAAGTACACATACATGATACGTATTGCTTGTTCCTTCCCTTAAATATAAATACTGGCCGGATTTTCATTTTTATAAGGTTAATTATGTCAGAAGATAACATACTGTCACATTTTTCAATTTGGGTAATATACTAATTTTTTTTCTATTTAACTTAACATTTTTTTCAAATCAAGTCAATCAAAGTAACCATATCGGATTGAAAGATAAAAATTACTAACGTGACAATTTCTTTATCCAACATCATTTTTTTATAAAAATGACAGTTTAATTGTTATATGATGTTCACTGTTTTGTGCAATTTAAAAGAACTTTTTTATAATACCTTGCTATTTTGAGCAAATTGAAAATAATTACGCAATATTATAAATTAAAAAAAAATTGATGACCGGATAAATAAACTGGCATGTCAATAATTTTATTTTTCAATCTGCTACAGATACCTTGAATGACTTGATTTGAAAAACTCAAATAGAAAAAAGAATTAGTATGTTATACAAATTGAAAAAACAGTAACAATAAATTTTTACTTTTGACGTAATTAACCCTTTCTTTAATACATTCCTTTTTTACTTTTCATTTACTTGGTTAAAAATATTGTAATTGATTTGGCTTATTTTCTTCTTACTACTTTTTTTTTTTCCAGTCATTTAAAATGATATTAAATACTAAATTACTAGCGGACAATGGCTTAAAGTAAGGTGAAGATCATTTCAAGTATCAACCACTCAAACTGATTCTTGATAAAAGTGGACAATGACTAGATCACATGATGAATTTGAAATATTTCTATTTATAGAAAGGCCACAGAGTTATCCTTTAAGATTGGTTTTTCTTTCTTTCTAAAGTTTAATGTTCATTTTAGTCCCAATTATAATTTTTGTTTAGTTTTGTCAATGAGCTATAATATTCATCATACTTGTTTAAATTTTTTTTTTTTATATTTATTGAAACTCCCTCATATTGGAACTAAAAAATGAAACTAAATTTAATGATATTATATGAAATGGAATTAAAAGTAAAGTTAAAAATAATATTTAATTTCACAACAATGAATCAAAAAAATAGTTAGTAAATATATAAGGGAAAAACTATGATGAAGGAGAAACGACATGCAATTTCTATATATAGTAATTTATTTTATTAACAAGTTTTATAGGATCGTCATATAATAATTGTTAATAATATGAATTGTTTTTTTAAATGACTAATATTGAATGATTACATTACATTTACATATAGTATGAAGGAGCCGTGAAGGAAGATGGAAGAGGTCCGGCTACCTGGGATAAATTTGCTCATACATTTGGTAACGTTACTTCTTATCTATTGCTTGGTTGTGGTATATAATCGCGTACTGACTTCAAGGCCGTTCCATTGTTTTTTAGGGTCCCGGACGAAAATGTATAAGAATCTATACACACGTACATAAACACACACACACACACACACACCATGTGTGTGTACAAACATACTTTTTATTTCTCTTTCGTCCATAAGTTAAAAAAATTAATCGTACTTGTACACATTGAAAACTTGTGAAATTAGGGGTCCTACGAAATTTTGGGTTCTGGGCGGTTGCCTCTTTTGGGCGCCCTTATATACTTATGCGTTCTACTTTTAATGCTCATCTTTAGAAATAATAGAGACATGTATGATTACTTGTCTTAGATAATTAAGAATTTCGACATTTCTTTTGTATATATTTCTTTTATGGTCTTTCGTTGTTCTTTGTTCTCTTTATTTTTATTTATATATCTATGTATCTTGTTGTTAAAAAAAAAAATAGTTTTTCAGACTATTAAACAGAAGAAAATATTATATATGCTATCTATTATAAAAAAAAAATATTTTTATTTATGTTGGTTAATAGTCAAGTGAATGTATATTATGATATTCTTAATTGTTGATAGCACTATTTAGTATTAAATATATTAGGAGTACGTACGTGTCTAACATTGAGATTTGAGATATATATATATAAAAAGAAGAAAGTTTTAAAACTAGTAATGAACTAATGCTATGAGGGTTATGAAATTATCGATGTTCAGATTTAATAAGCAGAAGAAGAACAACTTTAATTTAGGGGCTTATATATATGCATGCAATTCATCAAATGGATGGTACTTGGCCTTGTTTTAGGAGCTTAATTTAAAAGACATTTTTGATCGACCTTCTAAATTTGCAGGTAAGATAACTGATTTCAGTAATGCGGATGTTGCTGTTGATCAATACCATTTATACGAGGTAAGTAATCTTAATCTCTGCCATCTCCTTTAACGCTACAAAAAAAAAAAAAAAAAAAAAAAAAAAAAAAGCAACTTCGGGGTCGGGTTAATTATAAGTGTCATTTTCAAATTCGTGATGTCACAATATATATATCTCAAATTTAAGAATTTTCCATAAGACTATTGCTGTCAGGTGGTGGTCGGTTAACATGTTTGTAAAAGATTAAAGTGTGATGTTCAAATGACACTTGGAAGTGTAACAAACCATGAAATGAAGTTTGTTGATCTTTTTTGGACTAGGCAATGAGAAAATATATAATTAATAAAAATTACGGGAGGAGGTGTGTATGTAACAATACTCTTTTGCTATAAGTTATTATAACATTTAATATAGGTCGATATCCCATTTGGTACGCCATTTACCTGTTTTAACGATTAAAATTACGTACGTGTAGGGTGACATACAATTGATGAAGGATATGGGCATGGATGCTTATAGGTTTTCAATCTCATGGCCAAGAATTTTCCCAAGTATTTCTAACCTTTTCAATTAATTAATTAAATATCACCTCAATTTAAGTTAATTTGTTGATAACACTTGAATATAAATTTTAATATAAATGAAGTTAATTTGTTGGTTATTTGTATTGCAGATGGAAGTGGTCAAATCAACCAAGCTGGAATCGATCATTACAATGCTCTTATCAATTCTTTATTAGCCCATGGTACGTATATAATTTCTAGTAGCTTTAAAAAAAACCACATAATTACACTTGGGGCCGTTTGGTTGCAGATTTTTTTTATCTATGATTTGCATTTTGTTAAAGATTTGCATTATGTAGCATTTGCATTTATTAGGATTTTGTCAAAGAATCTGCATTATCTGAAAAATGCAAGGTAACTGAGATTTAACTTCCTAGGAGGAGACTAAGTTTTTAAATAACAAAGAATGAAGAGATTTAAGAAATCCTGGGATTTTAAATCATTGCTGAAATTTGCAGATCCCAGAGAATTTCAGGAAATCCGCAAACCAAACTTTTTTTTAGTATTATCTGTATATCAAAATAATATGTATATATTTATGATTTTGGAAATTGACCATAGGGATTGAACCATATGTGACCCTCTTCCATTGGGACCTTCCTCAAGCGTTGGAAGACAGATATAATGGATGGCTTGACGCTCGAATCATGTATAATTTTTAAATATTTTAATAAATATTTTTTTTATAAATTGTTGTTCCAAAAGAAGCCGCAAGTAAAACAGTGGGAATGTGGATGAAACAAAGAAAAATGGATCATTGTGATTTTTGGTGTTTCAATTCTTGTGACACAGAAATGATTTCGCGACGTATGCCGAGACATGTTTTGAGAAATTTGGCGATCGGGTGAAGAATTGGATGACGTTTAACGAACCTCATACTTTTACGGTACAAGGTTATGATGTGGGGCTTCAAGCACCTGGTCGTTGCTCCATACTTCTTCGATTGTTCTGTAGGGCTGGAAACTCGGCTACTGAACCTTACATCGTTGGTCACAACGTCCTTCTTTCGCACGCGGCTGCATTCGATATCTACAAAAGAAAATACAAGGTAAATACTTGCATAAACATGCATTAATAAGAAATCCAGTATCCTAATGTAGCGTTTGGTTCGTGTAATGAAAGGTGATTGAATTGGAAATTAAATTTAGCTTGTTTAGTGTTCGTGCCTGAATCCGCCAATCGATAGATGACTGAATGGACAACTGCAAAACAGAGTAAGAACACTAGGTAAAGGGCCGAAGCAGGGATGTATTGCGTCGACACTCTGATGCCTAAGTCAGTAAATGAAGGATATCTGATTAGTAGAATGAAATTAGGGTTTATTTATCGTGCATACCTTTCGTGAAATGATGTAGAGTGTTATTTATACATTTCCTTTTGCCTCTCATAGATATTTCTCCAATGAGGGTAGGACACCCATCATAACAGAATTTCCCCCACGTTCCTTTTCATGCGATTCTGTTATTCCTTTATGCTGAGCTGGCCGTGACACGTGCAATTATGAGTAAAGCTATTTTAATTGGCCCATCTCAGATTTACAATACATCATTTATTGCTGACATGCCAACCCACATCATCATTTAGAATTTTTGATAACTAATGTAAATGGTTAAATTTATGTATTTTCCATCAAATTTACTTGTTTATAGTATTTTGACATTCCAACCAACTCATACATGAATTAAATTCCAACATATACATGAATTAGAATCCAACCTAAATATCTAACTAATACTAAAAACCATCTTCTACCTTCACCATCAACCATATTAATAACTAAATGTAAATTCCAACTCCATCAAATTCCATCCCGTGAACCAAATACCGCTATTTTAAACAAATATTTGTCGGGTTTTTTAACATGCCATGTGTGTGCTTGTTGTTAACATAGGCAAAGCAAAACGGACGCATAGGGGTCGCGTTTGATGTCATGTGGTATGAGCCGGGTACAAACAAGACCGAGGACATTGACGCAACACAACGAGCACAAGATTTCCAATTGGGATGGTACATTTTATAACAAACTTAACATAATTTTCTTTAACAAAAAATATTTAATTCACAAGTGTTCAAAATATTTTGCATAAAACTACAGGTTTCTTGATCCTATAATGTTTGGAGATTACCCGAACTCGATGAGAACGAGAGTAGGAGATCGCTTACCAAGATTTTCTAAACTTCAATCGTCTCTTCTCAAGGGCTCGATAGATTTCTTGGGTATTAATCACTACACAACATGGTACACTTGGCAGAACTCAACTAGCATCATTGGCGTTTTGCTCAACGACTCGGTTGCAGATTCTGGTGCCATTAGCCTTCGTATGTCATTTTAATACATCCCTTTCGGTTTATCTAAATCATATTAAAGAGCCCCGACTTTTTTTAACACGATTTTCATTATTTGTTTTCAGCATGGAAAGATGGAAAAGCAATTGGCGATCGGGTATGCAACCTTTTTACGTGGTATTCTTGTAGTTAGTTATACGTCAATGGCTAAATATATGTGTAAAAACCATTGTTTTGCAGGCAAATTCGATATGGTTATACATAGTGCCAGAAGGGTTTAGAAGCTTAATGAACTACATCAAGAACAAATATGGGAATCCACCAGTCATAATCACTGAAAATGGTAATCTTTTTCTCTTTGGAGAACTTGTACCTTACAATGTAGTACCATTTATGCACTGAGTACAACATGTAAAGCGTGGTTACTTGTATGGTTTTGTTGTCATAGGGATGGATGATCCAAATAGCCCATTTATCTCCCTAAAAAATGCACTAAAAGATGAAAAAAGGGTCAAATACCATAAGGACTATCTCACGAACTTGCTAGCTGCCATAAAGTAAGTCCAAAATTTTTTAAAAAAAAATATTATTTATTGATATATATATATAAAAATGTTATCTTTGTTAGTCGTAATTGTTTTTGTCCCTAAACTATTTTGGATGGTTGAGCAGGGAAGATGGGTGCAACGTGAAGGGGTATTTCGCATGGTCTTTGTTGGACAATTGGGAATGGGCTGCCGGATTCAGTTCAAGATTCGGGTTGTATTTTGTTGATTATAATGACAAGCTCAAGAGATACGCCAAGAACTCTGCTGTTTGGTTCAAGAATTTCTTGACTTCTGATTAGAAAACGAAAGAAACATACTAAACCAAGTAGTTGTTTTGGATCGTTGTATGATTGAAATTTGAACTTTGAAAATGAAAAGATACACACACATATACACAATTGGGATTATTAAAACAAATGCATGTTGATTGTAAATTGGGATTTTATTTGGTTATTCGTTTTGTATGATTGAAACTATTAAAAGAAATGAATTACAAAAGTTGTGTTTGAGACGTTTATGATCGTATTTTAACAATCCGTATATTGTTCAGTGTTCAATTGTTCATCATTGTTTAGCTATTGGATTTGATCATGTTAATATGTAGGGAAAATAACTTTATTTGGAAATGGGTGCTTTTCAAAAGAGTTTGATATCGAGAATGAACCGACCCTAAAAGTTTGCTGAATAGTTTTTGTATTAAAAAGCCAAAAAGTTATAATAATTGTCAACTAAAAGGCCAACTATATAAATATATGCCCCCCGAGTCCCGATTCATATTATATAATGTCCATTATAAGAAGGGGGGTCAACTATTAAAAATAATAATAATAATGTACTGTCCCAATTTTTCTAATTTGGATAAGATATTAATTTTTTAACTAGGAGTATACCATTGAAAACACACCAATTAAGATAACGTGTTATCTAATTAGGTAACTGATAATCTTTAAAAAGTGTCACGGCAAGTTTTCTAGTCAAATGACAGATCACAAAGCTCTGCTGACTACATGAAAAAATTGTTATTTCAGCACAATTTATCTTCTAATCTTCCAGTAACATTACCTAGATTAATTTGTTTATATTACCCAAATTGAGTAAAAAAAAAATTAATATATTACCTACAACAAAAAAAAGATAATAATATGTTACTTTTTACGTATTTAACCCTTATAACAACAATAACAAAAAAAAAATGGACTCTCTATTTGGTTAGAGAATTTCTTGAGGGATCAAGTCCTGAACAGTTTTTTGAATTATTGAATTTTTAAACATTTTAAAAAGGAATTATCAAGTCCCAGGATATTTTATTCAAACGGTTAAATCACAGGTGCTATATGTTTTTTAAGATGTTAAATTTTTGAAGTCTGAAAACCAAATCTGAAATTAATGGGTGGTCTTAAGATTTGAAATCTGAAATCAAGATGTGATCTTAAGATTGTTTGTTTCATAATATAAAACATCTGAAAAATATTACTTTAAAATATTATATTTAATTAATTATATATTATAATTAACTAATTTAAATAAACAAATTAAATTAAAATAACTAATATGATAAATATTTTTAAAATAAGATTGTAAAATAAAAATAAAGAAAAGACCCTCTTAATATTTTTTTTTCAAACCAAAATCTTCCTCTTAATTTTAAGAAGTATATTTAGAGGTTTCAACACAAGTCTAAACCTAAAAAGACAATATGAATTTATCATAGATCTGAACTTTAGACTTTAGACGTTTTCAAGAGACTTTTAATAGAAAACAAACAAGGCTTTGAATATCTAAATGACCAGTCAGCTGTCTTTAATTATGTTTAAATGCACCATTTAAACACCAAAAAAAATGCCCAAAAGATCACTAAAACATACTATACTATACAAGTCAATTTTTGATAAGATAATATCATACACCCACCAAAAACAGTAAAACACATCTTATAAGTTAAATAGGTTTGTACTAACGAACCTAGCATTTTCCTTGTTCGTATGCAATGTAGGACAAATTTCCATCAAAACATCATGACGAACTAACAATCTCTTCTAGCAAAATATAGTTTCTCAAGGTTTTATATTTGGAAAATGCATCCAGTTAAGATAACATCAGTCACAAGTCACATCTCTTCATGGAGATATGCCTATGGGACCAAGTTATATCAACATACTTTATGCTTTCGTTTCAACAATTTAAGAACACCATAAAACAAAATATATGTTGCCTGCCTGACTAGACCAAATCAAACTACGAATGCACACGCTGGAAAAATTACAATAACATCCTTTCAACGAAATCGAAAACCGTAGTAGGGTATACATGTTTCGTTGTATAATTCAACATTGAATTGTACAGAGGCAATACGAAAAATGCCATGGATTTATTCTCCATCGGAAAGAAATCATGAATTTCTGTCTGACCCATAAAAACATGGGTTAGGAAAGCACATGCCCTCATGCTCGTAGAGATTGACGGTAAAATTGGATGGATGGCCAGATATAAATAGAAGTGAACAAAACAAGAGCGAGCCTAATAACGGAGCATGTAAGTACGACGACGGAACCAATTGTAGTCTGGCAATAGCTTGACTGGCCCAGACGCTGCTATCGCTATATCCTGCAATGCCCAAAACAAAACTTATTCTTGCATACACAATCCAACTTCAAACACGAGATTGATGGAATTCACATGTGGATATCCACTTCAAGTTTTGACAACTTTTAAAGCGGTCACATATGATGTATATATGGAGGGTTCCATGGGAAACCGGAGACCATAAAAAAAATATCATTTTTCAAACATTTTAATATTTTAATTCATCAAATTTTGTATACTAGTTTATAAATTCATCATTTTTATCATGTAATTTTTTATAAGTTGGTTTGTGCATAAACTCATGTATAACTTTTAAATGGTGCAACATTTTCTAACCTAACTAGTTATAAGAGGGCCTATATATCATGGCTCTCAGCACAATCCTCAATTACTCTTGCACTGTGTTCCACAACTCATTTATGAAAGGGAAAAGATAGAATAGAAAAGAAATAAATTATGAGTTTGTGTTCTTCAAAAAAATTTTGGAAAGAAAGGAAAGGAAATAGAGGATGAAGGTTGACTAAGGCCTTGTTTGATTTAATGTCTAATATCTTAATTGTCTCTAATCTCTAATTTGGTTAATAGAAATTTAACATCATCTCTTTATTAAACAGATGTAATAAGACATTAGACGTCTAATCACTTAATAAACAAATGAGCCCTAAGCCTTTTGGCTTCCGGTACGATCCCTACAAAATCAACCTGTTGGTTTTCAACCATCTAAGCAGTGTACATTATTTGTGCTTTTCAAATGATTAGTAACTAAATTACTGTGATAACAGGTAATATATCCAAATATGCATCCTGATTAACATGGAAAGATATTGGTACTAATATTGTATGAAAGAGGGGTGCAAAAAGAGGGATTACCTGGTCAAATACAAATCTGTTAGCTACACGCTTGATGGTAGCAGCATCAACTGCATCAATTCTGGCAAATAATTCCGCAAATGGAATTCTACGCCCATATGTAATCATCTGCCCAAAAAAAAGAATAGAAAAAGAAGCATCCAACAATAAGTAGAGTTCAGCACAGCATGCTATACACCATGCATGCCCCATATTTACCTATAAACATGGAAGAACCAGAAGAAAAAGACGATACAATTTCTAGTACAATGATTCTAAATTTCAGATTTCTAGTAAAAACAGAGATTGTAGCATACACTTTTTGGTTTATTAAGAAAATAATTACGAGGAAAACATATACATGTAAATATGAATTTTCCATCACTTGAGAAACTAATCCTCACAAAGCAATGTCAGTATCACATAGGCTCGGTCTGCTCCTTTTGTGCACAAAAAGAGGCCATGTAAGAACGTGGTGAAAAAGTAAACTATTAATGGTTTACAGAAACTATATAGAATCGAAGCTGAATACAAAAAAAAAAAAAAAAAAAAAAAAAAAGTTTTGTAGGTGTTCTTCCTAACCATCTCAATAACAAAAGTTATTGCTTTCACTCCCTACAACTATTTTAAATGAAACAACAATGATTCATTTATGTCTTAATTATACGATTTCTATATTATAATAATTTTGAAGTTACAAAATTTGAGCTGGTTGACAGGCTATCTTTTCGTTTTAAGATAATACTTGACCTGAAGCTAAATTACAACATCAAGCCTTGAATATGTTGGTATAAGTAGTGTTGCAAGGATAACACTCATTTTGTGATTGTAATATGGTATGCAAACATGAATGATTGTTGCATAGGTAATATGATAATCAATAATGAAACATGTGAACTTATTTGACTACAATACATGCTTCATTCATAAAAGCAAAAAATAAACAGGACATGAAATTAAATTTCCAATGATGTGCAAGTAGTAACCAATAAGAAAGCATAAATAAAAAGTAGAGTTCGATTTCATGGAGGTTATAAACTATTCTGTATCTGTTGTACCTGCCGTCCAATGTCTTCAGCAGTAGGGCTGGTTCCATCGATGTGTAGAAGCAACGAAGATTTAAGCTGGAAACAGTTAATATTGTTACTCGGTAATGCTCAAAACATATATCTGCTCCTAGACAGCAATGATGTTATACTTTGCCAACTTCGATATTTGAATATTTGATGCACTGAAAAATTATCTTGTGATAACCAAACGAGATTATCATCTATGCATTTACAGCCTACAGGCTTGACATACATAAAGGGTTGTGTTCTATGGAAAACCCAAGTATGGTGGGGTACGCCAAAAACTAATCTGAACCATACATTATCAATATCAAATGGCTCAAATTCATTGCAAAGGTGCTAGAATATCATGCATTAGTTATAGTCTTATAGAGCATATGCATAAGTTACGGAATATAATCAAAATAACATGCACATGTAGTAGAACATGTTGCATTAGTTATAAATCATAAGCATCCGTGATAAAACATGTGCATGTGTGTTACCACCATATATTCATATGCACGTGTTAATATAGAAAGAACATATAAATCATGCATGCATGTGAGTAGAAATATGTTTCGGATTAGTTTTCAGCACAACCCACCATACTTAGGTTTTCCATTGAACCATTTCTCTCTTCATATATATACACACACAGACTCTGTCACAGAGACATGGGTTCAATGGAAAACCTAAGTAGAGATGAAAACCAGGAAAATAAGTTAAATTGCAGCATATGTGCATGTGCATTTCGTGTTCAAATGTAGCATGCACTTGTGCATAAGTTGCAATTTATATTGTTTTTTCCAGGTTTTCCACTCAGGTTTAGTTTTCCATTGAACACAAAAAAAAAAAAGAACACACACACACGCGCGCACACACACACACACATGTATGTAAGTCTTACACAATATACATACACTACTATTTTGATGCAGTGTGGTAAAAATGTATGTTGAACTTGTGTAAGGCAACACTAAAATGATGTATTACATTCATGATTCAACCATCTGTGAGCAAGCAGAAACTTTATGATGTAAGATTAATCAAGTTACATATTTATCAAGATCTGCTAAGCAATTTATTGGTAGTAATTGCACATGTCATTCTACAATCTAGACGCAGAAGCTAAAACCAAATGAAAAATAGATTTGGTCAAGACATAGGAAAGGACAGGATATGGAAAGGCTAACAATAACATTAAAGGAAGGGAATGCCTGAATTACCTGATTTTGAGCACGAATAACATCATCCTCTGTGACTCGGTAACACAGTTTGCTTATCTCTTGCATTATTGCAAAAGCCAAATCATCCAAACAATCAGGCTACATAAAGAACAAAGATCAATAAGCTGGCATTCAGTAGTCGGAAATTTTATCATATGAAACCACTATTTAGGACCTCATTAAATTATTTGCAATCAGTGGTCAGTTCATCATATGCAATCAGTGGGAAGTTTATCATGAACTTGAGTTTGATCCAAACAATACCAATATTACATCATGTAAGTAGGAAAAGTTAAATTGCGCACTAAGGTGTTGTTTGTTTTTTAAGAGGTTGATGTTTGCGGTTTGCGGACTTAGCTGTAGAAATCTGCGGTCAAAAGTGATGGCCTAAAAATCTGCAATCTTCGCAGACGCAGGAAGACGTCTGCAGACGCGGACAGATGAAAAAAAAAAACAAACGCACTTTTATATACAAACGTCTTCCCGCGTCTTCGAGATCGCAGACATAAGAGGTTCGAAGATCTTCTTAAAAAAACAAACATGGCCCAAATTTAGTGCAATGCTGTCACATGCTTCCATGCGGGAAACTAAAAGCAGATGCTTGATGAATCTGTAGTCAGTAACTCTTATGAGTAAGCAACCCATATAAATTTAAAAATGGAGAGTATTATAATGTTAAATGATTTACACAGAAACAACACTCACAAGTGAGGAACTGGTCCTGTAGTCCCTATGCAGCGCTCTAGCCAATTAGCGGAGGTTCACAAAATAGCGGTGTGAAATAGCGATCCCGCTATTAGCGGCGCTATTTATCGCTATATAGACGCAATTTTGGATAAAATAGCGGTAAAAGCGGTCAAAATAGCACTATGGAACCTAGGTTGGGCCATTTTTGACTTAAATTATATTTTTTATACAACCTTTTATCATTTTAATTTTACATATGTATTATGTTATGTTTTTTACATAACCTTTTATGATTTTAATTATATAAATGTATTATGTTATGTATCTATATAACCTTTAATCATTTTAATTATACACACACACATATATACATATATGCATTACGTTATGTTTTTATTAACCTTTTTGCGAATTTAATTATACATACATACATACATATAAACCTCTATACCACCGCGATAACCGCTATTTGATTTTTGACCGGGATAGTTGCATATTAAAGTCTATTGAATTTGAACTTTAGAGTTCCATCAAAGATCTAAAAAACAGAATGCTAGCAAGTTGATATGCTACATGATATTAAGATGATATATCAAAACATTTGACCTGATTAGAAGGATATCAAAAATCTTCCATTGACGGTTTTGACATTAACGAATTTCGATGGCTAACTATAGCATCCAAGGCTGACATGGAAATCTTCCGCTCATTAAGAACCTCCTAGTTTGAACTTCCATGAACACTCGTTATCAACTTTGCCAATTAATCAATAAAGCCTTAAGAAGTTAGTAGATCACACTACCGACGGTGTAAACTGAACTGATTCTCAAATGACCTAAGCTGGTATCCTTTTAGGTCCTTTTAACTTGAGCAATTATAGAGAAGAGAGGGTTCTGAGGATGCATTCCATCTTAATTGTATAACAAAATAAATGATAGTTCTTATCACATAATAAAGCTTTATGTCCATGTAAAATTCTACTAACTGTAGCAAGAAAAGCATACACATTGACACACAGATGAGTTTCTTATGGAACTAAAGTATTTCCTGAACCAGACAACAGCATGTACACACCCATATATGTCCTTAAGTCTAAACATAGATAACATTGCATAAAAGGTAAACAACTTATGCAATGTTTTTGGCTCTTTAGTCTTCACATGTAATCCTATATGATCATGCCTCCAAACTTTTGAACTTAAACTCACCTTAGCAACGGCATAGACACCGAACAGTCCAGTGTCTTTATAGTTGGTGTTAAAGGCCATCATGCTCTCAGCAAGTTCACTAATTCCCACCAGCTGAGCAAGCTGTGAACTGTTCATAGTTCCAAGTAAAAAATTAACTTTAGTAAGTGAGACTAGCATCCAATAAATGGGACCAAACTCAAACTTCCATGCAATAATAAGAATAATTCTATATGCAACACTAGATATTCACAAACAAGCAGAGTTTGAAGAAAATGAATTATGTTTCAGCTTCAGATAGTACCAATCTAGGCACAGCCAGAAACATCATCAAGAAGAGAAATTGATTAGAAGTAGCAGAATTTTGAGTTTGAAAAGAAAATTGGAAGGATACATCAGGTGAAAATTTTTAAACCAACCAATGTAATGGGAAACTTTACTATGGCTGGATTCATGACAACTCAACATCAGAAGATTATAAAAAGGATAACAACCCCATATGTTTGCCGGCTCCTGCGGTTTTGTTCCATGATCCAAGCATGGCCTGTATGACCATCAATGCAATAGAATCTGGATCCGTCCATGATGCTCCATTGAACGCAACAGCAAATTGAGCAAGAGGCATATCATCATCTCTCATACGTACCTAGCATTTCACAATTTCAGTAACATTGAGAAAACTAATCAGAAAAAAAAATTACTCATTCTTAAGTCAAATTTAAGCCTCCAAATACTGGAACACACACCTCTGATCCAGTGAATATTGCAGGCTCCTGTTGTACCAGCTGTGTTGTAGTAATGGGATTGGCAGATAGCTTTGTGAACATCTTCTTCACCTGCTCTACAACATCCTCATGCTTAACGGCTCCAGAGGCTGAAATTACCTGTGACAGATCAATAGAGATACATTTTTACAAAATGTTATATTAATAACTTAAAGATAGCTGGGGAAGATAAAACTTATAGTAAATTGCATTTAAGAAAACTTCAACTATAAATGGCTTAAGTAAACAACGTTAATGTTTGAGTTGAATACCATTCTGTGGGCGGCATAATGGCCTGAAATGTAATCTTGAATATCCTTCTTTGTTATCTTTTGGATGTTTTCAGCAGGTCCAAGAATAGTCCTACCAAGGGGAGTGTATTGGAAAGCAGTAGCATGCAAATGATCAAAAATTACTTCCTCGGTCTGCGCTCCCACCTGAAACCCACATTGCATGAATAGCACATACATTCAGTAACATAGTTGCTATAAGATTATCCAATATTAAACAATTAGGTGGAATTTACTAAACACCTTATAAATCCCTAAAAAATGATCACCCTGGTTCCCAAAACAAAAAATAAGAAGACAAATGGATTGACGCATACTCACTTCCAGACCAAATTATCCTCATGCTTTCTAGATTTTCACCAATTCTTTCAGGTATTTAGTGGCCAAGAAAGAACTACTTATATATATGTGCCTTAAGGCAAGTTCCTTAAAAGCAACACATCCAAAGATGCCAACTTATCCTTACAATTAGCACAACTTTCAAATGAGCATGGCACGAACCTTCATGCCCCCTATTTTATAGGTTAATGCGACTCAAATGACTTCTCCTTCGGGAGAGCAAAATATGTGGATAAAGCATACAATATTTATTATGAGAACTTGTCTAGATAGAGTTCACATAAATATGCGGTTCTGATAATACAGTTCATGTCAATATACAAAAATAAATTATTGCACAGTTCATGTCTATTTTGTACATAGCGTATGTTTGGCACGACTAGTTGAGCTGTGAGCTGAAGCTTTTAGTAGCTAAAGATTGTGGGAGCTGTAGCTTTTTAAATGAGTTTGTAGCTTTTTGTTTTTATAAATGTGTTTGGTAAAAGTAGCTGCAGCGATAGCTTTTGGTATTAAATGACATAAAAAGACATTAATATTAATTAAAAGTTGTAGTTTATAATTATTCGGAGGGTAAAAAGGTAATTTTTGTTTGACCAAAAGCTTAAGCTCGTTCCGAAAGCTACTTCAAGTAGCTTCTCGTGGAAGAGCTTTCTAATCTGAATCAAAAGCTTAAGCTCCTATCTACTAAACGGAGCTTTTGAGCTTGAGCTTCCATAAAAAAGTTGAAGCTTCTAAAAGTTCCTTGCCAAATGCAACCATAAGGTAAAACAAGAAGGCATTGGCCATTTCTTTTCCAAACTTTATGTGCTTAGAAATACAATGTTAATACTTCTTCAGTGAACATGTTTAAATATCGATCATTGACTAGCTGACGGGAAAACAGCATCCTTACAAGTTCTACCTCCTGAAGAGTGCCATCGGTAAGTGGTAACAATCCTTAAATAATAAAACTATCATTTACTCACGAGAATAAACATAATAGCCATAGTTGCTTTTGGTAAGCAGTATCCTTTACCGAACAGATGAGATACATTCATCATTGTTCTAAGATATACGTAGGCAATGCACCAAAAACTATGTAAATGTCGATTCAACCAGAGCCTACAAAACAAAATAAAATAACGAAAAAAGGAATGCAGACACAAACCTCTTCCATCTCACGAAGAATCACACCCCGCTCACGATTAATCAGTCTCTCATCAAAAGTCGAGTTCTGCAATATATCCGATAGAATATCTAGTGCTTTAGGCACATCTCCGCCCATCACCTTGGCGTAATAAGTCGTCTGCTCCCTAGAAGTATACGCATTTAAATGCCCTCCCATGTTCTCAATTTCCTCCTCCAAATCCCTAACCGACCTCTTATCTGTCCCTTTGAATATCATATGCTCAAGAAAATGAGCAACACCATTGGTTTCTTCCGTCTCAAACCTCGACCCTGCATCAATCCATACCCCGACTGTAGCCGTCTTGGAGGCGAGATTGGACTCTGTGGCAACACGGAGACCGTTAGGGAGAGTGGTGACTCGCGTCTCGGGGTAGGTGAGGATAGATGTGTGATCAGTTAGGGTAGGGAAAGGAGAGTTGTGTTTAAGGAACCTAGGGTCGGGGTTTTCGAGTTGTTTGAGCTTCAATTTGACTTCTTCGGCAACACGATCATAGATCATTTGATTGGGATGTGGTGGAGCTGGTGTAGGAGTGTCGGAGACGCTGGATAGTGCGGTGGCGGTTGAAGCGGATCTGGTGATGGTGGCGGTTGCGAGAGCCCGTTGAGAGCGGCGAGAGAGCTTGAGGAGGTGGCGCGTCGCCATGGCTGTTGTATGTGCGTGTTCTGTGATTCCAATCCGATGCGAGATTGGAGTTATTTTTAGGGTAACGGGGAAGGAGGTCCGAGGGGTGGTGTGCGGATGAGATGTAATAAACACTGTTAAGCATCGGGTCGATTCTCACCTTTTCTTTTAATTTATATAAAACTAGTTATTAACCCATGTAATAAACTAGTGTTGTGGTTGCCCGCGCGTTGTTGCGGGTATCCATAAAAAACATGTAGTTTTTGTCGCTTAAGATAAAATACGATGTTAAAAAGTAGAAAATAGTTTAATGATGACAACGTAAGTGCATTTGTGTATTTAAGCATTAGTGGATTACATGTTATTTTTTACGAATTTGATATGATTCAATTGATGATGTCTAAAGTATATTGTTTTTTTAGGGTTTTATATGCACAAAACAACATGTTTTCATGTTTTTTTTTGTTTCGTCCCTCATGTTATTTTTTCCCAATAAAGTCCTCATGTTATTGTTTTCTTTCTAATTTTCGGGAAAATTTTGTTTTTTTCATAATTAGTCCAATATTTTCCACAAAAAACCAACATGCCACGAAAAACCCTCAAATTTAATTTTTTTTTTGGCAAAAAAGGAATAATTTTAAAATTTACAAACAAATAAATAACTCACAGATTTTATTGGTATAAAGTAAAGCGAAGAGGCTATACCGCAAAAATATGAAAAACATGTTAGTTTTTTTCATATTAAACCCCTTTTTTCAATAAAATATGAATAACAAAAGTTGATGTTTTATATACATCTTATGAGACAAAAGGCAAAAGACAAAAAACAAAACAAAATGAATCACTGTTATTTAATTCTTCAAGTTGAGATGGATGTATGAATTTTTAATATTTAATCAATAATTAATCAAATATTAAAGTTGATGTACAAACTGAATACTTTTATTTACAAATATAAAAATATAAAAAAGAGTAAATTACACAAATGGTCCCTGTGGTTTGGTGTTTTTTGCTCTTTTCGTCCCTCAAACTTTTTTTTTGCACCAATAGTCCCAAAATCTCAAACCTTTAACACAAATGGTCCCTCTAACTAACATTCGTTAACTTTAACCGTTAGAGAGGAGGGTATTTTCGTCTTTTTGGCATTCAGGGACCATTTGCGAAATTTTATAACAAACTTTTAAAACATAAAAAACTTTTATAATCTATTTATTAAATTTTATTTATTTATATTTAAAAAAATATTCCCACATCAAAAAATGAAAATCTATCAAAAACCCACATCAAAAAGAAGCAGAAAGATTCTTGTTTTCTTATTCTTGTTTTTCTTCGTCAAAGATTCAGTTCTTTCTTCCTCAAAAATGGTGTCTCCTCTGCAAATCCATCAAAAACCCACATCAAAAAATGGAAATTAAAGTTTACCCATTTGAGATTTGATCCAAATTTGGTAAGTTTTCAAGAAGCTTTCTCTCGCATCTTTGTCTCGTCTTTCATGGAAGTTAGATTCCCAGATTTTGTTAAAATCTTGAAGATTTATAAAGAGGTAAAAGAAATGGGGTGTTATTATTCAAGATTAGAGATGGAAGAGATGGTTTCAAGAGGGTAAGAGATGGTTCCACTCCCCTCCCACCGCCACCACCTCCGCCTCCTCCCCTTCCGCCGCCTCCTCCTCCGCCTCCTTCATCCATGTGGGATTTCTGAGACCCCTTCATACCGGCGCCTCGGAGACGATGGTAAAAACCACCATTGGAGAAGGGATCTAGGTTTATATGTCGTGCAAGAACCTCCAAATCTCTCTCTCTCTCTCTCTCTCTCTCTCTCTCTCTCTCTCTCTCTCTCCCTCCCTCCCTCCCTCCCTCCCTCCCTCCTCCCTCCCTCCTGGGAAAAGAAAGAAGATAGGAGGATGAGCTTGAATGAGATGAAGATAGGTTTTATTTTTTTGATTTTTCTATATAAAAAAACGAAAATAAATTAAAATAGAAAAGAAAAAAGAAAACCAAAAAATGATAATCTTTTAAAAGTTTATAGAAAATTTCACAAATGGTCCCTGAATGGCAAAAAGACGAAAATGCCCTCTACTCTAACGGTCAAACTTAACGAATGTTAGTCAGAGGGACCGTTTGTGTTAAAGGTTTGAGATTTTGGGACTATTGGTGCAAAAAAAAAGTTTGAGGGACGAGAAGAGTAAAAAACACCAAACCACAGGGACCATTTGTGTAATTTACTCTATAAAAAATGTTGAACTCAATATTTATTAAGCTTTAAAAAGGTTCATTATTTCATCCGTTAAAAAAATTAAAAAGTGAAATAATTTATCCTTTTTTCTTATCATAAAAATTTATTAATTAATTGTATTCCCGTTCAGTTAAATTAAAAATCAGAGTTCTTCATTTTTTTTCGAGCGAAAACATTTAAAGTTAAATCAGTTGCCGTTATTTTCAATCATTTAAATTTAATATGGTTCGATATTTTTCTGAGCACAAAAAATTTAAAACTAATACGGTTAGTCATATTTTCTGGTCAAAAACATTAACAATTAGATTAAGCGGTTGATTCTCTCGTTCGATTAAATTCAAAACCGAAATGGTTCGTTGTTTTTTGCAAGCGAAAACATTTAAAATTAAAACTACGAACACTTAAAAAATTTTCCAGCGAAATAATTAACCAAATAGAAAAAAAAAACCAATCAAATTCAAGTATTTTGGATGGATAAAACGAATAACCATTTTGATTTTTGATTTAACCAAACATAAAAAAAACAACCAAACAATCTAATTTTTATTGTTTTAGTAGAAAAAACGATGTACCATTTCGATTTTTAATTTAACGAAATGGAAAAACGACGAACCAATTTAATTCGAAATGTTTTCATTCAGAAAAAAGGGTATATGTATATTAGCGTTGATGGTTTTTATTGTATTTATTTTTTGTTTCTAATGGATTAAAAATATTAATATTTTTTTACCTATTTGTTTCATCAAAATATGGAGTTGTTAATAATTTTTAATTAGAATGGTCATAAATAGGGATGTGTGGAATGACCGAAAAACCGAACTGAAATTGAAACCGAACCGGAACCGATATATAATATTTGGTTCGGTTATCGGTTCTTATAATCTTCAAATTTCGGTTATCGGTTATTCGGTTAATTATCGGTTATTCGGTTAATGGTTCTGCGTGTATCGGTTTTATCGGACATAGAACCGATAATTTGAAAAGCTCAAAACATGCAAATTAAGAAATGATTTAAAAAACCACAATGTAAAAACCGAAAAGATCATTTGTTGGAACAATATTTTAATATGTTGAAACTACATAATTTATATGAAAACATCACGATCGACACTTTTCTCATTTTATTTTCATGTTTTTTTTGTTTATATATATATATATATATATAAATTTTTGGTTCTAATCGGTTCCGTACCGGAAATATCCGTACTATAACCGAACTGGAACCGGAACCGCATTACAATTGTTGGTTCGGTTATCGGTTCTTATAATATTCAATTTTCGGTTTCGGTTAAATCGGTTCCGGGTCGGGTCGGGTTCCGGAACCGTTTACATCCCTAGTCATAAATATAAACACTGACAAAATGAATACTTTAACTAAAGTTAATAGATAAGGAACAATGTTAAATGTAAACCTTGATAATAATAATTAATTTTGAAAATTGAAAGTTTAGGGATCAAATCTAAAATTTAATACAAACTACAGGGGCTAATTTTGTAAATAATGGAAATTGGTGAAATAAATTGAAGAAAATTGTCAAAAACATAAAACGGTGTCGTGGGGGGTGGGAGCCGCATCAAAACGATTCGTTTTGATATCACAAATGTTAGTTATAGTAATAGTAATGGGTATATGTAATAAAGATTTTTTTAATATAATAAATTAAAATAGTATTATAAAAAATATTAATATACAATAATAAAAACTAAATCAATTTTATAATATATTTGTTTTTAAATTTGAAAACAATGTTTAGAAAGTATTATTTTTGTGAAGATTATCATGATGTTATTCCTTTCATATTTATATGTGTTTTAGTTTTTACCGATAAATAAGCTAAAATGTTCTATGTTAAAAAAAAATTTATTCAATTGACAATGAATAAAATTTTAAATCGATTGGTAACATAAAATTAATTTAATATTAACGTTAATTTTAAAAATAAAAACGGAGTTAGCTAAAAGTTTTAACAAACAATAAAGTTTTTATAAATCAATTAGATGATTGTAGATAAAATATTCAAGGTAGAGATAGATGTTAAATTAGGAAGTATTTAAAATCGTTTAATTATATTAGTTTTCATAAAATATTCTAAATTTTTTTAAAATAAATTATCATTAATTGAGAGAGTGAGTTATATAAGGAGAAACGGGCGGGAAAAATAGATTTATGAGAGCTATGGAATCGACACGTGGCAAGAGTGTTTTGCTTTATTAGTATATATAGATATAGATATAGACTAGTTTATTACCAGCGTAATACGCGGATATTTTTAATATATATATATAATAAATAATTTAAAAGGTGAATATATAAATATTATTTTTTAAACAAAACTATATAAATATATATGAATAGTGATTATTTGCTTATATTTTTTTTATTATATTATATTATAACTATAATTAATAACTTAGTAGAGTATTAGATTTTGTTTGATTTTAAAAGTAAATTATATTAGATTTAAATAGAATTCAATTAAATTTCTTTATTATTTTTAAAACCCATAAATGTCACGTATCGATTCATAGTGATGACACGTGACTTCACAAGAAAAAAGTAAAGTTACTCTTGTATTAGTTATTATTATAGATGTATAAATTAGCTAGATTATTAAGTGTACTATTTATATCAATTCATATTTTCATTCAGAATTTTTAGGATTGATAAAAAGAATTGATAATTTCTTATAATTGCTACTAATAAGTAATAATAATAGAAAATTCTAAGAATAAAAATAGATTATAAATTCTATAAATTAGTTTAAATTTTAAAATCAATACTTTTGTAGAATATTTATGAATGAAAACATATGAAATATATGAAGGAATAATTGTATCTAATTTGTCAACATTTTATACTTAATATGATTTAACTAAAAAAGTTATGTTATATTAATAAATAAATATTTGTTTTAAGATATAAATGATACAAAATTATTACAATTATGATATGCATGTTTCGAATTTTGAAGACAATATATATGTTTTAGTTATTACCAACCTATTGGTTAATTACTTTTAATATAATAAATTAAAGTGATTAATGTAAGGAAATAAATTAGGAAAGAAAGATAAAAGGTTATTTATATATTATTTAATTATTGATTTTAATTAGGAAAGAAAGATAAAATGGCATAGATATAATTATTGATTTTAATTAAGGGTATAAGAGACATTTCATAAATAATTATGAGTCGTCATTAATCTGGACCATTGATTTCTTTCCATCCAATGGTCCGGAAACTCCAAGTGGTTTTCTTATTATATATAGTATATTACACGGATATTTTAATATACAAGTGTTAATATTAAATATATGCAAATTAAAATTAAACATAAAAGCATTAATTTTATTACAAAAAGCACAAGAATTATATTATTATTTGGCATAAACTATAATTTTTTAGACTTCTAAATATATATGAATAAAAATAAATTTTTGACTTATCTTTTAACGTTCTATTATATTGTAGTTATCAATTATTGAAATATAAATATTTAGTTTTAATTGACTTTAAATCTTTATATATTAATAAATGAGAACTTCTAATGCCACATATCATCACATTATCTACCAAATTCTCATGGTCTCTTTCAATTTCCTAAAATAACTCTTTTAATTACCTATTTAATTGATTTCAATAAACAAACTATTTACTATGTAAGTTAAGTTTTATTAATGAAAGTCAAAATTCAATGAAATTAGTTTTGAATATAACACCTGATTGGCTAATTTTACCTAAATTGATTTATTTTAAAAAATATATAAAATATAACACCTTGGGTTAAAATATAACATTTTTTAAAATATAAAATATAACACTTTTAAATATAACACCTTTGGTTAAAATATATACTAAAAAAGTTATATAAAATATTTTAAAATAAATCAATTTAGGTAAAATTAGCCAATTAGGTGTTATATTAAAAACTAATTAAATTGAATTGACTTTCATTAATAGAACTTACATGGTAATTAATTTTGTTTTTTAAAATCAATTAAATGGGTAATTAAAAGAGCTATTAAAATTGAGAGAGAAAATGAGAATTTGATTAGCTAATGTGATGACATGTGGCATTAAAAGTTCTCATTTATTAATATATAAAAATTATATATATTTTGGGGAAAGTGAGTTGTGGCTGTCATGTACCCAAGTTTGGGTATAGAACTGCTTAGGTATAGAATTGCATGTAACCACGTCGTTTTGTTAAATTAAAGAAAAAACACGGTGCATCTAACTTCCAGTATTCCTCTCGGCGAGACGATCCAATTTCCAGTCTTCCTCTCTGCTTCTCTTCTTCGAACGAAAATGAATGAAGTAGGTTCTTTCGAAATAACTCTGCTTCTCTTCCTATCAGCGTGAGTTTTCTCCATTGCATCTTCATATTGAAAATCATACCTCTATTCTGCAAATCAATTTCTGAAATTAAAATCAGATTGTATGTCAAGGCCGCAACTATTGTTCTACTTCTGATTATAAGGATCTTAAAAGTTTTTAGGATTGCACATGTTCTAACGATTTGTTATTGCGTGATGATGGGACAAGCTAATCCTTTGGGAATTTATGTGCAAGTCAAATGAATTTTGTCAAGCGGACTTGATATTCCAAGTGGTTCTGTCATAATAAGACGGAATCATCACAACTTTAGAAGCTTTTTGCACTTTCATAGTCATTGAGACTAAGGACAAATGTGAGGGAAGCCGGAAGCATGGTTGTGGTATCATATATCATACTAGGGATGAGAACATGAAATACTAAAAAACCAAAAATGACAAAATGTTAGAATAAAATACCGGAGCAAAACACACTGATCAGTTTCTATTCAAATCTGTCTTTTTTTTTTTTTGACTTTTATATATATGAAAAATACAAAACTAGACCGGATCGAAGTGAGAAGCCATTTTAAGTAATTATAGGAGCCAAAAACCTTATCGAATATGTCGGATGTGATTGCGATGCATCTAATATAATTTAATATTTGGTAGATGCCCATAGTCTAGTGCCCCCTCCTCCTAAAAAACCAAAAATAAAAAAACCCACCACCTTCCATCATTAAAAAAAGGGTTAATATCGAAAAAACCCCATCAACTTTTTACAGTTTCGCGATTAAGTCCCTAAATTTTTTTTCTTATTGTTTAAGTCCCTAAACTATTTTTGTCTTATTCAAAAGTGTATATTTGACCTGTTTGACCGGTCACCAAACAAATTATATTAGGTTTTTCACTTTATTTATATTGTAAAAAACCCACCATCTTTTCATATTTTAGCGATTAAGTCCCTAAACATGTTTGTTTTATCAGTTGATTTTATCGGCTAATCCGGTAGCCGGTCAAAAATATATAGTTTTGAATAAGACAAACATACTTTAGGGACTTAAACAATTGGAAAAATGATTTAGGGACTTAATTGAGAAAATGAGAAAAGTTGATCGGGTTTATTCAATATTAACCCTTAAAAAAAAGTTATAAAAAACAAAGGTGAAAACTCAAAAGAGTAGATGGAGTAGTTTATTTAGCAGCCTAGATGCTTCAAATACATGATTATGCTATATAGTTTTTCTCATGGTATAGTTAAATCTGGATTTTAACTTCTTCAACACGGGTGATGGTCAGACATGTGAAAATGTTGTTTCTAATATGGCTGACATGGAGCTTTAAGCCAATGCATCATTACCAATCGATGATTGGTATCGGTGGTCATGGAGAGGATCAGTGGCGGATGCAGAAATTTTTTTTATAGGGGTCGGAATTTATGACGCGGTCGTAGTTCTATAAAAAAATTTTCGAACCTCAAAAGTTCGGTCGGTTCATCTTGATTACATAATTAAAGAAATACGTAAATGCTACAACTCGTTAATCGTTACAAACTAAAAGGAAATTACATTCTACATTTTTCTCCTACGACTTTTAATATTTTGAAAATGGGTTATTAGTTATTACATGATCGTCCAAAACATTAAGTAATTCTTTATGGTCCAAATCCAATAGTCATTTTCATCACCAATTGAATTGTGGAATTTGTAGAGAAATATTAGAAGTTCTTCCACTTGATAAAATTTAGGATCCTGGTAAAATTTTTTTTTCAAAAAACGATTCTTATGAGTTAAAACAATTAAACAAATGTAAATAAATGTTAATTGTTAAACACTTAAATTCTTAAACAAATAATAATTCATATATCTTAAAGACTAAAACAACAAAGAACATTCTAACAAACAACAAATAAGTAAATAACAATAAAACTAACAACTATTATATTCCTAAACCAAGCCAAATATGAAGTGTCTAACAATGAAATAGTCTAATAAATGAATGTTCAATGCACATGTACTTTTAAATTATTTGTTAAATGAGTAGCAAACTATTAGGTTTTAGTATATTTTCTTAGATTTTGTAACAAAATTTTTATATATGTATGAAATGTATAAAAACTAACAAGGTTATTGGGGTCAAACTTAAAAAATCATAGGGGTCGAAATTTTTTCGATTATATATATAACACGTAAAATAAAGAAGTTATCGGGGTCGTTTGACCCCCGTACCCGACCTTTAGGTCCGCCCCTGGAGAGGATGCCGGACCTAGGCCTGTGCTTTGCTCGAATCTTTCTCCAGAATTTTTGAATTCAACATACTAATGCGACAACTAGTATGATTATACATATTCATCTTCGTTGAATAGCTCCCCCGCTTCATTCCATGCATGTAGATCCGCCCATGATCGTTTTAATAACGGTTTATAAATTTTAATGAAATGTATATGTTTGTATCTGTTTATTAAATATAATGATTAACCATGTCACAAGGAAGAAGTTGACCTGAGTCGGTCATTCCTCCAAGAAAAAAGTGGAAAGAAAAATAAAATATACTTTATTTTAAGGTTTATTATTAAAAAAAAACCAACATGTTTTCATATTTTTTACGTTTTCGACCATTCATGTTATTTTTTTTTCCTATAAAAGTTCTCAAGTTAAATTTTTCTTTTTGGTTTATTGAAATTTGGACATTAAAACCTGGCTTTTCAGTTTTTAAAAATCCGGTTCACCAATTATAACCGGGGTCTAATGTCCAAATTTCACTGAACCAAAAAGAAAAAATTACTTGAGAACTTTTATGAAAAAAATAACATGAAGATACAAAAACGTATAAACATATTGGTTTTTTTTTCCATAATAAACCCTTTATTTTATTAAATAATTTCTACAGAAAGGAAGATTGACAGGTCAAAGTCAAAATAGAGTAAAAAGTCAAAAAGTCTTGCACCCCAATTGCAAGGTGATGCTGGTGCCCTGATGTGGTGGTTGTGGCCTGTGGGTCACACTGGACAGTGGACAGACTATTTTAGCATTCTTCAACTGTTTTTCGATAACATTCGCCAACCATCATAATAGAATAGAATATTGGCGATATATTACTAAAAAATATATATATTTTTATATATCTTGTAATTAGAAAAAAAAATTCATAGTAAAATGTCATCCTTTTTAACACATGACATGGTTCATCACTTCAACCAGCTATCAATAGAACTTAGTTATAATATATTTGATGGTGATAAATAAAAGATAGTACTTGGTTAAGGATGTAGGTTGAAATCTAATTCACGTATGGATCGTAATCTAATTCATGTATGAGTTAATAGAATTGTCAATATTTTATAACACAAAAATTGATAACAAATAACTACAATTTAACTCTTCATTTTTGTTATCAAAAGTTAAAAACAAACTGAATTTACATTTCAAAAACTTCGATTTTCATATGACGAAACGCCACCTAAGTTAATTTTAGAAATCCATGATTATTATTTATTTATAATAATCAATTGTTAAGAACGAACTTATAATTTAGCTTTGGGATAATTGGACAAAAAACCCTCAACTTGCCAGTTTTTTTGTAATTAAAACCCCAAACTATTTTTCGTTGCATAGAAAACCTCAAACTAACTAAAAATCAGTAAATCAAGGTTTTATCAATGGGTAATTGGTTGGAACCAGTTATTAATCCTATGTGGACCAGTAAATAACCTACGTGGAATAATTTTTAATTGTTGAAACCGGTTGTCAAGTATTATACATCATTTAAACCCCCATTGATAATTTTTAATTGTAATTTTTTTATGGGATTACATCATCAACGAGTGTTTAAATGATGTATAATACTTGACAACCGGTTTCAACATTTAAAAATTATTCCACGTAGGTTATTTGTCAGTCCACGTAGGATTAATAACCGGTTTAAACCAATCACCCGTTGATGAAACATTAATTTACTAATTTTTAGTTAGTTCAGTGGTTTTTATGCAACAGAAAATAATTTGATGTTTTAATCACAGAAAACTGACAAATTTAAGTTTTTTTGCGCAATTATCCTTTCTATTGCATCTGTTCTTCAAGTCATCAACTATAATTTTTTAGTTCTATTATATGAAGGTTATAATAATAACAGACTAAATACGAAAAATAAAAGATTTATGAAAAACTCAATAATTTTCCAATAATAAAACTAACATTAACAGTCATAAGAATTAAATATAGAGAAATGAGTGACTAGGATTTTCTGAATTGAATTTACTAAATTTAATTTTTCCTTTATTATATTATTCATGCATTTATACTTCTATAATATAATTATGTCAATTTGTCACCTTTTCTTTTAACCTTTTAATCAACTTACAAAAACATTCAAATTGAGAAAAAGATTTAAAAAAAAAAAAAGTATCGAATCCCGAGTTTTGATCCCCTTAACTTGCTTGATTAATTCAATCCAATTTTTTTTAGCAATTTTTTAAATTAAAACAATTGTCTAGTTATTAGTAAATTACAAACCGAAACAACTTATTTAATTTAATGGGCAAATGGGTACAAGCCGCTTTTAGTTGATAATTTTCATAAGCATTTTGATGATCAAAATAAACGAAACTAAATATATCTGTATTGATTGTTAATTATCAATTTTTATTAAATAATGCAAGTGATTTCCACACGATATTATCTCTTTTCTTGGGTGATGCATAGGAGGAATTAGGAATATAATGAGGGAGACTAGTTGATTTGGGAGTAATCAAAAGGAAATTAACAACTCTATTTATTTGGTTTTATTATTTTAACTTTCTTTGCTATATATGTGTAAAATTGTTAACTTTAGGATTGAAAACTCATTTTTTACTCTCTCTCTACACACACACATAGGATAAAAAATGTATCACTCGAAAGCAAGTACACCAAAAGGTACCACCCTTAAAAATTTCTTAATTTTTTTTTTTCAGGGCCATGTTTAGATTAACGTAACACACATTATATGTGAATTTCATATACATTCACCTTACACCGTAAAATTTACACCATTCACATGCTTTTTTAACCATTTACATGATTTATTATTTGAATCTTAATGTATAGAATTATGATTCATATTAATAAAAAGTCTTATAATAACAGTTTATACATGTTTATGTAAATTTTTTTTTTTTTTGTGAATTATCATTCACAAGAAGGTGCGTTCAGTACTCTTGATTATTTAAGATACTCGATTACTCTCATGGACTTGAGTATATACATATACATATACATATACATAGATATGTATGTGTGTATAGAATACAATGGTTAGTGACTTGGTTCCTATATTATAACAATACTAAATACAATGACGAGAAAAACTCAAATTCACTTTGTCTTTAAGATGTCTTTGCTACAACTAGTAATTTTGAGGATGAATTGCAAAAAAGTTAACATAATTTTGTTAAAATTCTATTAAAATATTTATAGCATTTTCACTCTCATAAATAAATCGGTACAAAATTTTAAAGACTATTCGTTTAGGGTAATAATAATGAAACTATCTTACCTTTTCACCCATAGTCACGTCAATATGCTTATGTCATATCATTACCAATTAATGTTTTAATGGAAACTAGGTTAATATCTATGTATTAAATGAGTTAATTTTAAAAACAAATATTTATAAATATGTATAATACGATAATTATAAGAATAATAAAGTTTGCTTAATTTTAATTAATTAGTTATTAAATTAATCATATTAGATCTGAATTGATTTGGTTTGCTTTAAAATTTTATTTAGTAAATAAAGTGGTCTCATTTGCTTTTCCAAGCAACCTAAAAGGCTTGACTTGTATAGTATAAACGTTTTGATTTTGATCCAAATAAACCTATCTTAATAACACACCAAACGTAGCATACAAATTTTTTTCCCAAAATTAAAACCACAAATTCTAATTTTGTTATGCAAAAGCTATGAACATCTTTGGTTTTCATTTGTCATTATATCATAATTATATTATATATGCGTTCGGACAATATTCGTATGAGAGAGGATATCTAACAATTCACACTTAGACCAAACGTTGGATGCTAATTAAATTCATTCGATATTCGTATGAGGGAGGATATGTAACAATTCATAACCAAAAAATGGACCAATGGTATTGATAAAGGTTCATTGGATGCTATATTTTTCACCACTTTATAATGATGAAAATACAAAATTAGATTGGAATCGAACTATAACATAATAGATATAGAAAGAAACCGAAACTAATAACTAGATTATGTTGTACCAATTTCGGCTAACTCTATCTGATTCATCAGTTTCATGGTTCAAACTCTAATTTTGCGTAGTTCTAGTAAGAGGTTTTGGTTTGGCAAAAACCCTACATGAACAATAGTGGTTTAACTAAACAAAATTATGTTTTACACACAAACAAAACATGCATAATTGCATATCAAAACATAAACAATATAGGTATGCTTGACATACTATTTTTTTTTTCCAATTAAGTTACCATTCTGAAGTATGCTTCCATCTTAGATAGAGGCATACATATGATACAAATTTTTTAAAAAAAATCAATCACCACAATTGAATTAATAAGCTAAAGTACATTTATGATTTATACCTCTTTCAGTTCTTTTGATATAAAATAAGTTGAATATAATTAATGTTTTAAATCTAAAAAGTTAGATTTCATTTATTTTGATACCAATATTGGTCTATTATTTTACAACTTTATAATAATATTATATGTACACATGACGTTACATTATGTACACTTAAGCTAATATCATTATTTGATAAGATATCAAGTACACTTGATGCAAGAATAGAATAATAAATAAAAAACTTACTGAAAGTTCATATAGCTAAAATAACATACCAATTACAATATCTTTTAAAAATAGACGTATGAATCTTCCGTGTTAATGAAAATGAGAAGTTTTTTTTTGGTCAAAAATTATCTTTTTAATCAATTCATCGATGATATGATTTTGATTTACAAGTTTTAGATTTTTAATGAACAATCAAACATTTAATTAGATGATAAATAGTAAAATCTTAAAAATACTATAATTAAAGAAAATGATATATTCAAATCATATCATACTTTGTAAGAAAGGGAATTTCTAATTTTCTATCCACACTTTATGATATATATATATATAAAATTATTATATAATATATGAAAACATTTATTATCATCAATAGGGTTATACTTTTTGGACCTTTTGCCTCACACTAGGGGTGTTATACATGGACCAAATATCCGAACCGAACCGGTCCCGGTCCCGAATAGGACCGATTGTAAAGTAATGGTCCGGTCCTCGGGTTTAGATTTTAGCCAAATTCGGGTTCGGTCCGATCAGTCCGATAACACCCCTAACCTTCAAAGTGGAGTTAGTTTTTGAGTTTTTATGCACCAAATACCCGGACCGAACCGGAACCGGTCCCGAATAGGACCGATTGTAAACTAATGGTCCGGTCCTCGGGTTTAGATTTTAGCCAAATTCGGGTTCGGTCCTAACCGGGTTCGGTCCGGGTTTGGTCCCGATAACACCCCTACCTTACACACATCTTTTGAAAAACCATCACACACATCCATGGGGTCCAATGAGACATGGGGTCCAATGAGATTTTAGGGGGTCTAATTAGACCGCCCCTAATAAAAACAAATCATCTATGAAAATGGCAACCCGAAATAGTTACTTGCTCACAAATATTTGAAGCTATGTATGACGTACACCATTTCCTGATCCTACTGATCCCCTGCTTTTTCTATACCCAACAAATTGTTCTTCACTCAACAAATCTTTCTCTCTCTCTAAAAAAAAACTCTCTGAAACCCTGGGATCCTCCAAATTCGATCCAACTAATATTGACCGTCAGATCACATCAACGAACTTCTCTCACTTGATTACACGTGCCATTCCCTCTCTCCCCCTTATTTTAGTACTTTGCTTCCATGCATGAAATTCTCCTCCGACTACAACTCATTTATAGAGAGAGAAACACACACACACACAGATGAAACAGTCATGGAGTCTGTTTTCGATTCTCCATCCATCTCTTCATCTTACATCTCTTCTTTCTTTAATTTTAGTTTCAGGCCATCCATCCATTAATTAATTCAAACATTACAATAACAGAAGATCCACAGAGTGTTCAATTCGTTCTATTGGTGGTGCCAGATTTTGTTGTTTGATGCGTTTTTCTTTTCCTTTTTTGGGTTTGATTTTGATTCTTCAACTTCAAAAGGCTGTCAAATCGAAATCATAAAGGGTTTGATCTTTTTATCTGAGACATGATCTGCTTTGAAAACTTCAAGAATCACTGAATTTGGTGAGCTTTTTTGGAGTACTTTTGATTTCTCACTTTAATTTATTTTCCACCATTTGTGGGTTCCCTTCGTGTTCTCGGGATTTGAGCCCTAAGGATGTTTTCCAAAATTCAGCCAATGTAGTAAGCTTAAAATTAATGATCTTTTCTTTTGTGGGTATATTTTAATATCTTTGATTATTTCTTTTCTTTTCTTTTCTTTTCTTTTTTTCAATCGGGTATTTCTCAAAATTCGATCTTGAAATCAAGATGGAGGAGGATCACGACGAGTTGAGATTTGTGTGTAAGTTGTGTGATAAAAGGTACCCAAGTGGGAAATCATTAGGGGGGCATATGAGGTCTCATGTAATTGCTGCTGCTGCTGCTAATTCAGCTGAATCAGATGACAAATTTGAGCCCATAAAAAAGCTTTCAACTTTGATCATGACAGGAAACGGGAATGAGAATTCGAGTTCTTACGGGTTACGAGAGAACCCTAAAAAGAGTTGGAGAGCAGTTGGTTCGTCGTCTTCGACTTTACCTTTCCCAAATGAGAGAGTTTGTAAGCAATGTGGCAAAGGGTTTCAATCTTTGAAAGCTTTATGTGGTCATATGGCTTTCCATTCTGACAAAGATAGGGGTTTGAAAGATTATGATCATTCCTGGACAAGTGATCATGATGATAAATTAATCGGGGACAGTCATTCGGATACTGAAGAAAACGAGATTCAAGATCCCATTTGCATTACAAGATCCAAATCAAAGAGGTACAAGAAAGTTGTAGTTAAATCATCTACTAACACTAGTAATAATAGCAATTATAATTATGGATCTTCATCTGTTTCTGAGATTGATGAGCTTGAACAAGAAGAAGTAGCAATGTGTTTGATGATGTTGTCTAAGGATACCGCCAATTGGGCTGGTGTTAATTCAGTTGTGGAATCCTCAGACAACAATTCGGTTGTTTTAGAGACTAAATTGTCTTCTATCGACATGAAAAACGGTAGAAAGGAATGGAATTCAGAGAGTTTTCATTTTGACAATTCAAATGCCGGGCTTTGTAAGAATGGAATCAAGAAAGTGGAATCAGATATTTCAGTTGAGGAGCTTCTTAGAAATGGTGATCAGAATAAGAACAAGTCCAAAGGGGTGAAGGGATTTGACTACAGAGAGTTGTCGTATGAGGAAAAACTCGAAATTAGAAGGAATTTGTTTAAGGAGTTTGGGTATGGCGATTCTTTGAAGAAAAGAATCCGTGATGATGACGATTCGTATAATCCCCAAGGGGAGGGATCATATAAGAAGAGAAACAAGTATGAATGTTTGAATTGCAACAAGACTTTCAGTTCTTTTCAAGGGCTTGGTGGACACAGACCATGCCACAAAAAGAACAATGCTTTTGCTTCGGGTGGAAACAGTTCAGAGGGTGAATATGCTCGTAATCAGAAGGCTAAGTACGAGAAGAAAATGAAGCCGAAAAAGAACAAAGGGCATGAATGTCCGATTTGTTTTAGGATGTTTAAGTCAGGGCAAGCTTTAGGAGGTCACAAGAGGTCTCATTTCATCAACGGTTCTGAAGAAAGAATCGATCACATGGCAGCAATAGAACAAGAGGCTCCAACATATAATGATATGATCGATCTTAATCTCCCTGCTCCAGAAGAGGACTAGGCTGAGAAGCCGTGGAATTTGGGTTTTCGTTTTTGCTTGTTCATCAGAGGACATATAGAGTGGTGAGAGTTCTATCTTTCTTCTTACTGTTTAGACTGTTTTCTTTTTTTCTTTTTTACTTTGAACATTTTCTTCAATTCTTGGAATCATGCCCAAGTTTTCAAGAACAGTTAAGTCGAATTCCCAGTTTTGCTTAAGCTGTTTCAAGACTCTGTGATGCTTCTTTGCTCCAATACATCCAATTCTTGAACTCATGCCTAATTCTCAAGAAACTTAAGGGTTAAAAAATCTCAGTTCTGTTTTAGCTGTTTCAAGAACCTTGTGATGCTTCTTCTTTGCTGCTGCTATGCTTTACTTTGCTCAAGTCCATTAAAATCTTAAATATATGCCTAAAATTCAAGAAAAATGCAAGTTTAAGTTAAGTGGTTTCAAGAACTTTAGATGTTTGTTCTTTACTGTTGCTATAGTTTACTTGTTCCTATGGGAATTTGGTGGCATCTGTTTTAGTGGGAGGTGGTATGAATAATGGAGATTTGCTTTTTGAATATACACCATGATTCCATGTTTTAATGTACATTCTGTGTGTCTTTATATGGTGGTTTTGTGTGTGTTAGTGTGTGTGTGGTAGGCAGCCAAAATGAGGACTTTCTTGAAGGTGTTTCGGAACATAGCAACCAAATGGGGCCTACAGAATTGCTTTTACTTCCATAACTAGAAAAGGGTCGGAAATATTTTTATAAGATTGTTCGGGTTGGTTTTAATGATTCTAAAATAAAAGATTTATGATATCTTTTAGCCAATGGCTCTGTCTAAGATGCAAAAAGATTAGCTCGGAATAGAAAAACAAGTTTGAAAAACGATATTCTTTTACTGAACTTCTAGTGGTTATTACTTGTTTAGAATACGTATAGGTTCCGAGTTGAATCTTATACTTGCATGGTTTACAATGAAAAACTATTGTTGTTTGTTAACGACAAATGACAAAGTACTTGTTATTTTTAGTATATAGTTTCCAAGTCTTTAAAAAGTATCGCGTCAGTTCCATAATCTTTTCTCAAATAAATTTCAAAAACTTAGGATCGTTGATGTCCTTTTTTGCCGTCAGAAACCAACTTCCTCCAAGATAAAACAATTTACCGAAGAATCCATGTTTTCAGAATTTTTGATGACTTGAAACCATTTATTCAGAACTTTTGATAACTTGAAACTTTATTGTTATTGTTTGGGACTTGGGAGATGATTATCATACAGAAATGATTCAAGAAGATTGGTGATGTTAAACTACCCTAACCAAAAAGGTTCCCTTTTCTATTGGTCTTTTGAGAAATGTACTAATATCTAAGCATCAAGTACAAGTTTTGATGCAAGAAGGGTCCCCCACTCCCCCCTATGAGGGTCCCTGGACCTTGACTTTTGAACTTTTGCCTTTTCTTGCATTACAATAGAAGTTTGTGAGTGAGTGAGGGGTTAAGAAATGGAAATAACATACAAATTTTACAAACCAAATGATTACTTTTTAAGAATTTCTTACACAAAAAACTTGAATGCACTTTTGATCCTTGTACTCACCCACCATATCTTTTGTACTCTTAGCTTTTGCATATTGGTCCCTTGGCCAAATCCACTTGTTCTTCAATATCAATTTTTTGAAATTTTCATAAATCAGATGTGCCGACAATAATTTGTTAAAATATTGATTCGTTTACTGATATTATTCCTTATTGAACTATGATAATTTTTGTCTGGCATGTTAAAAATGATAATTGAAAAAGGGTCTAGTCGAATAGAGATTAGAATCATTGTTGATTCTTAAATTAGTTTATTTGTTATAGGAAGTTCAAATTGTTTAGTAATTTTATATATTTTTGAAGTCAAGACTCTCATAGTAACAAATAATTTTTAAAAAAAAATTAAATATATGAAAAAATCATTCTAATCTCATGGACAGACGATCAAATTAGATTAGTTTAAGATTGATCCATTTGAAACAAGTTTACTAGTGACTAACCTCCCAATTCCAAAATATACAGTTAAGGTAAAAATAAATGGTTATAATGTTGGGCCGACAGAAAGGTATTTTTAAAATTTTTGGGCTGACTTACAAGTTACAAGGACACACAAAGAAAACTAGGCAGTTTCTTCTTCTTATGGTGTCATACTGTCATGCGACCACATCATCCACTTACCCATCGGTTTCCTCTCATTCACTGTCTGATCTAAGGTCGTGCGGTATACTACAACCGTTGGTGAGCAGCCTCTCCAAATCAGTTTTCCCTGGCACTCTGGCAGGAACAACGTCCCCCAACTGGTGGCCTTGCTAAGTCTTCCTCGCGAAATGGTTCCATCCTCACTCGGGTCTTCTAAATCTCTCATCTCTTCTCTCTTTTTCTCTCAAAAATTAATGGGTAAATGAGTATTGGGATAAAACAATTGAGAATTGTGGTATTTCCAAAGTTTTAGAATGAAAATAGTGGAGAGCGAAAAACTGATATGACGCTGACATATCCAAAATGGTGATTTTGGAAGGGGTTGGTATATCCCTTACCCTAACAAAACCAGGCTTGGCGAAAAAGATTTCTAATGGGCCCGAGTTGGCCGGGGATGTGGATGGAGACGGATAAATCTTGGTCTAAAATAACAGGGATGAGAAAAAAAAAAGAGAAATACTTTAATTCCGACTACGATCTGACCCTTTAATGTTTTAATATAAATTATTATGTCTTTTTCGAATTTAATGTATAATGTAATTATATATTATATATTTATAAATTAAAAAAACATATTTATATAAGACTCGTTCAGACTCACGAGTTCGATATGTAGAGCTCAGACATAAAAGAGCTCGAATCTCGAGTAGTTACAAGTAGTTCGATTCAGTTACACCCCTACTCACCCACAGTCCCACATAACAATGTTTCACTTGGAATTATCGGCAGGGGCGGATGTAAAGAAATACGGGTGTCACTCAACACCGATAAATTTTCAAAATACAAAGATACGTATGTATCAAAACTCGTTTGACACTTAGGACATTTTTTAGTGACACCCTTGAAGAGTTTATAAAATTATTATATTCATATCTAATTTATATTTGTTGTTTTTATTACTCAAATTATTGGAATATTACTAAGTTTTAATCATAAAAAATAGAAAAAAAATCCAACAAAAAATAAAAACAAGAACAAACAATCAGCCCAAAAGATTTTATAAAAAACCCAAAAATCTGTCTTTCTCATTTTAAGTTTATATTTGTAGATATTTAATATACTGAAATTTAAAGTATAAATGTTTAATTTACTAAAATATTTACTTATTCAATAATTTAGGTTAATGGACAAAATCAATGTTAAATGTCTATTTGATCAATTGTTAAACTTATTTGTTAATTCTTTATAAAAAATTTAGGTTAATGGACAAATTTTGAAAAGAAAGTTCCAATCATCTTTTGGATCCGGATCTTCAAGCAATAATTAATCGGTCCAATTTCCGTAGAAATTGATTTGAATAATTATCCATGGGATCCATCGGAGCAAAAACCAATTTCTACTTATCACCCGTTTCGATGACCCGATCCATCTTAATTTTTTTTTTTTTCAAAAATCTAAGTATTAAATTTACTTTAAAAAAGTGACACCGATGACAAAATTTCTGGATCCACCCCTGATTATCGGCCAACATCATTTGGGACAAAATAAGCAACAAGTAAAAATATTGGATGGACAACAAAAACAAATTATGTTGCTAAAGTGAATGCAAATGAAATAGCAGCCCAAGGGCTATAATTATAAATGATTTTAGTAATATTGAGACCAAAATCTAAATGGTGTACTACACTCATCCTTGTGGTGACCATGGCCGGCCATAATGTTTCCTTGGGTAAACACACCATCTTATATCTAATAATAATAAATAAATAAATTAAATAATTCATTTTTTATTCATAAATCTATCAAACCAACTTGTGATTTGTAATGGAGGACTATATACATAAAACTATATTTGTTTATTAATATAATTATTACAATTTGAAGAGTCGTAAATTGACAATTTAAAGGAATAACTAAGGTAATTTTAATGTATTATTACAACTAGCTTTCTTACAACTTATTACAAAATTCTGGAAATCTATTTATTTTGGTCCCAAAATATAAAAATTCTAAGTCATTGTTGTCAGTTTACCAAGATACACAATGACTTGTGACTATCGCTTTAAATCATGATAATTAATAAACACACATCCAAAGCTTGATGGAAGAAGTGATTGAACGAGCTTTGCACTCACGAAAATGGGCCCCATCTATAGACTTTGGGCCCAATAGTTATTTGTTACAAAGTACCAGCCCAGCCCAAGCCCGATACAACTCACCTCAGTTACTCTAAATCATATCATACTCATGTTTTTTATGCGTAATTTATTTTGAGAAATTATCCAATCATCATTATTTTTTACCAACTCTAATTGAACTTCCATTAGATAGACGTGACCTAAAACAAATGTGGGTTAAATTGCATGGATGATCAATCGTTTTTTAATGAGAGTAACCGTCTTTATCTTTGTGATCAACTCAGAGCGATTCCATGACCAACATAACATACGTAAATTTTATTAACTTACGATTAGGGGCATAAGGAACCTGTGTCATGGATAGCAGCATTCATCAGACGGTTTATACAGTTTGCAATTTATGCAATTCTCACATGAGCATATAAACTGTTCGCAAACGAACCATATTAAGTGCTGGTTATGCGGTTTGCAGTTTTGTTTACGGTTTAACCATTTATTTTATAGAATGGTGAGAAAAATCACTAAACTAAAAAAGTTTTTAAACAAAATGAACCCGGTTAACAATAACAATGTATCTCAAAATCAATCAAATTACCAATATTAGTAGAACTAATTCCAATTTAAGATCTACAATGCATTAATTGAGTTACAAGCTTAGATAGGTAATGTACTAATGTGGTTAGTTCTGCACACATACACGACGTAAAAAATTAAAGCAAGAAAGTTAGAGTTGAATATAAAAATGATGTGAACATTTGCATATTACACTTTTGCATTAAACTAAAGGTTTAAACAAATTGAACATGTTGAATATAAAAATGATGTGAACTAATTAATCATAATGCAAATTTACACATATGTATATTACAGTTTTACATGAAATTTAACATTTTATCGTAATAAACATGTTATATAGTCGGCCAAGATAATAACTGAATTAACTTTAATAGAGGATTTGAGATTGTTTTAATGAGTTAAAAGTAGGGGTGAGCAAAAACCGAACCGGAAACCCAAAAAACCAAAAAATCCAGGAAAACCAATTGAAAAAACCGAGAAACCAAAAAATCAAAAAACTGAAACCGAAAAAACCGAAGCAAATGGTTTGGTTTCGGATTCACTCTCAAAACTGAACCGAAAAAACCAAAACGAACTGGTTTTTTAATTAATTTAATTCTTATAACTATTTTATATATTTATTGAGTTATATATATTTTTTCATTCATATTTGATATTATGTCCTCCTCCTACATTACAAAGCTTCTTTTATTTATATTCACATGAAGGAATTTTCAATTATATATGTATATATAAATTATAATTGATATTTATGATGTTAAAATGCTAATTAATTGACATTATTAATATTTATGCTTATTCTAATTATATGTGATATAGAGAATGTTAATTAATTGGTATAAACATTGGTATTATATTTCTACCTGATGAACATACTTAAATTAATTCAAAGCCTAAGTTAGTAAGTTTAATAAATTAAAATATCAAACTAACTAAATTAGAAAATCAAAGTATCAAACTAACATATAAGTCGATTAAAAATCCAAACGTAAGCAATTATTTTTAATGATTTATCAAATAGTGTTTAACTTTAATTAGTAAATCATAAGTTTAGTGAACGAAAATTCAATTTTAGTAAAAAATAGGTCTAAGATTTTCGGGTTCAAACCCAAAAACTAAACCGGTTTCGAAAAACCAAAAACCAAAAAACTCACGGGTGTAAACCGAAAAATCGATAATCTAAACCGGAAAGCCGAAAAACCGAAATCGAAAGTGAACGTTTTCTCCATTTCAAAAATAAAAATTTTCGGTTTGGGTTCGGTTTCGGCCAAAAACCGAACCGAACCGCCTCATGCTCACCCCTAGTTAAAAGATAACAGAGATTTAAAGTGTTAAATTGAGATTTATGGGATAAAAGTTGATTAACTAATGGGTACTGAGTATTATACCCGTTATAATTGGGTTGAATTATTAAACATATATGATGCTGAAGATTGTTGATACCTAATCCAATCCATCAATTCAGAAAAGGTGTGTATGTGTTCCTAACTAAGAGAAAAAGAAAGGGAGGTCGAGAGTGAGAGGAAGAGATCTACGATCTACCCTATATTTATTTGTAATATTCTTTTTCTCTCTCTTACTTTTTTATCACTTATCCTATTTTTCTTATTTTTTAATAATAACCTATTTTCTTAAAACTGAACTTCATTATCTAAACAAGTTTTCACTTTTTATGAAAACCCTTGTTTTTTTTTTTTGAAAACTAGTTTTTATTTACTAAACACAACCAATAATTCTCTATATATTTTTAGTGGATATTTTTTTGGCACGAAATAAGCTTTTGTTTAAAAAAAAAGTGTATAAACAGTCCATAAATAATCAAGTTGGATTTTATTGTTTGTCGATTCTCTACCCCCTTTATTTTATTGTTTCTATCGTTTAATTAGTAGGTAAAAAACATAAATATTTTGTTAAGTACGTCCATTGTTTTTTTTTGGAATGACAAAGGTATATATAAAAAAGAGACCTAATACATTCCTCCACATATGTTACAACTTACAACCTTTAAAACGAGGGAGAGAAAACCCAAGATAACAACAAAGAAAATAAAAAGATACAACGAAAAAAAGAAACACAAACAACAACCACATCTACAGCAAGCAACATCAACGATCCAAAACAAAAACAACGAACAACAACAGTATGCAGCCACAAACAGACCACGAGAAGCAAGCAGCCAACCGAAAATGTTAACCAGGTCCACTAGGATTGCATAACCTCCCAACCCAAGATTTGTCGAACCCTTTTGCACGTTTAGAGATCCAATTAATATATTAACAAAAAACAACAAACTTTTGTAGAACATGTTATAAATATTTCATTGAAGAATCGATTTTCTCACGTCCTTAGTTTAAAGTAAAAAAGCAAAAGCTTAATCTAAGTTTTGAAGTATGACCGAAAAAAGTTCATTTATGTCGAAGAATAAAAAGTGTATACTTATTTATAAAACAAAAGAAAAAAAAAAAGAGGAAAAGAAATAAAAAAGATGAAAAGAGGAGTTGTCGGCATGATGTGAAAGGGGGTAAAAAAAAGAAGAATATATACTGTCGGCTGACACATTTTTGAAGCAACATCGAAGTCCACCCGATTTTGACAGTTATCAGCCGCACACTCATCCCATTTCATTTCATTTTCATGCAACCATTCCCCTTTCTTTCAATTACCCTACACTAACTCATATTCCACCCTTTTTTCCCCTTTTTTCCATACAATTATCTTATACAATATTACAATATCTATACCTAGGTTGTGTTTAAAATTATTTATGGCCTTTAAAAAACAGATTTGATACAAAACAGTTTTAACTAAAATAATTATTTTATATTTAATCATATTTTTATCATGTTTGTAATCTACCTCCAAAAGTAATCTTAAATTTTTCATTTTAGATACTTTATCAAACACAAATATAATAATAAAAGCTCCAGCTCCAGCTCCGGTTGAAAACTAATTTTGCCAAACATACTTATAACCTATGTACGTAGAACTGTTAATGGAACAAATAAATTTGTTCGTTTAGTTTCTTTGACGAGTTCTTTTTAAAATGTAAACAAAGAATCCATATATAACACAATGTATATCCTTGATTGATTTTGAATTTTGTGGAATCTTATAATACCCTGTAGACTAAAGTATCAATATCTAAATAGGAACTTCAAATATAAAGATTTTTCGAAGTACATAGAAAATATATATGTTATAATGTCATTACATATACATCTATATATACTAATAACACTTTTAAGTCTAATAATTATATGAAAATAACTTAGACCTGACGATTTTAAGTGTGAAAACTAGCATAGGAGAGAGGGTTAGTCAGTAGAGAATAATGAATGAACACTTGAGTAGATTAAAGTCTTTTTAGTCATTAGTCAAGGATCCCCATCAAGCTAGAGTTTTCACATTAATACCTGAAAATTGACTAGTCTTGGTGGATAACTTGGAGTGCAATCTCAATCTACCATCGGCAAACTGTAACAAAAATATAAGAAGCTTTCTCCCATTATTTAAAAATGCAGGTTGTATGTCATCAAGTTCTGAAACACACATACACCACACATATATCTATATGTATATATATGTATAATAATATATAATTAGAATGTGTAAATAGTACCATACAGTGTGTAAAATCTCGAATGTGAACATGATCAAATTCGAAACCATATATGCTCATTAATCATATTTCGAGATGCATAAAAGAACCAGTATGCCATTCATTAATTGAGTTGATTTGCTCCTTTCCTCTACATATGTGTACCCTCTTAATTTGGTCTCCATCTTAATCAATTGCAACTCTTGACCAAGACTCATAACTCATAAGGTTGTTTGATACTAACAAATTATTAAAACTAGATTACTAGAGTATGCATTGCTATAACAGAAACAAAATTCGGATATGTATTAGTATTACCATTATAAATGGTTTTACTTTTTACTTAATGCTATAAAAAATTACAAAAGTAGCAAACCCATTTTGGAGCCATCCCTGATTAAACCAAAATGCAAAATTCAAACAAGATAAGTAAATCTACCACCATTTTTCAAAACTAAGATTAAATGTAGTTTGCAGAACATATTGAATGGAAAATAAGAGCTGCACACCAATTAAACAATAGAAGAACAGAAATTTAATTGAAAACTTTAGAACTCTGAACTCAACTTAAGTTATGTGTTTAAATTATTGTAGCATGCATTTGTAAATTTTCACAAAAAGCTCTAAAATTTAAAAGTAAATTCAAGGTCTTAGTCATTAAATTACAAAATATCTTGAGGTTAACCAGTAACACGTCTAATTAGAAACAAACATATCAATAAATTAATGTTTGATTAGTTATTATATATGATCATATATCTTTAAAATATAAAAGGATAATGTGTAACATCTTATACATCAAAAGGACATCAAAGTTTACTGAAATGATTAATTGTAGAACTAAAAATCATCTAATTATTAAATTGACGATATTGCTATCTCAACAAATTAAATGAACTATGATATAATTCTCCGTTCTTCTATATATTAACCTAGAGTAATGATAACAAGTTAAGGCATCAATTTTGTATATTAGTCCATCTTTCATGACAACTCGTTGTACGTCCCCACCTCTAGCCAAAAAAAAAAAAAAAAAAAAAAATGAAGATGAAAACAAAGGAAGTGAGGCAGCCAAAAAGAAAAGTTTTCCTACAATGCATGCATTTAGCCCTAGCTAGTTAGTTGTTTAGGTGCATGTAGCTACTAGCTACTATAAAAGTATGAACACAAGCAAACATACAAGATGAATAAACTCAATTATTACTAGCTAGCTAGAGTTCAAACTAGAAAAGAATGATTTCATAAGTACTATCTATCCTAGGATAATCAAAATGTATGGTCACCGTGCTCCTATCAATTGTGTTGTTTAGCCTTCTTTTTTATTTTTAAATAACAAACCTATATCACAACCTTTTATCCTACATAACACATTATTGTAAGTGAGATTGAACCCTCAATCATTTTGTTAAGAAACACTTTAGATATCGCCCAGGCCTAGTGGCCGGTCCTTGAAGGGGGGGGGGGGGGTCACACGGGCTACCGCCTAGGCTTCTAGGGACATTAATTTTTCAATCCAATAAGTGATGTGTTAAGTTTTCTTTTGTTGTTCAATATTCATATATAGTGTTGTAAACGAACACAAAGGATGATGTGTTGATGTTTTTTCGTTCGATAAGGAAATGGTCTTTTTTGTGTTTTGTTTATGTTCGTTTAACTCATAATTGAACATAAACGAATGATAAACAATCGTTACAAACGAAAATAAAATAAAAAATTAAACGAACACAAACAAACAAACATAAACGAACAAAAATGAATATAAATTGAACGACCGAAGTTAGTATTCATGTTTGTTCATTTAATTAAACAAACACAAACTTTTGTTAATGTTCATTCGTTTGATAAATGAATGAACATAAACAAACTCCCGTCAAACGGTTAACGAACCGTTCGTTGGATGCTCGGTTCGTTTACAATTCTATAATGTATCTTTATTATCAATGACAAAAATATAATATTGGACAATAAGAACAATGAAATCAGAAAATGTCACAAGTGAAAGAAAAATATTAGTGTCAAAATACACAAGTTGTACTAGAAGAAACGAGAAATTTGTTTTACTTCTCAATTAAGTAATTATTGTTTAATTTTCTAATAAAACAATATAAGAAGTGAAAGAACCCCTTTAAAATAGTATGTTGTATTTTAAAATTTTATAAAAATTGATTTTTTTAAAATTTTCCTGGGAATGAAAATGTTTAGAACCGGCCCTGGGCCTAGATCCTTTGATCAATTATATCTTATGTTTGGTCTTGGATTTGCACTTTTGGGTGTAAAAGTGCATTATTCATCATGTAGAAGAAAACTAGGCGTAAGGAATGCTTCTAATGCATATAATTACCTTGATTATTCTAAACCTCCATAACCATTGTTGCAGAGACAAACAAAAAAAATTATAGCACAAAGACCATTGTGGTAAATATATTCGTAGATCCAGAATTTAAAGGTGTCAAATCCACTGAATCGAAAATATGTAAGGTGTCAATTCCATTGAATCGGAAATATATATGTGTTACACGTACAGTTGGAAAACTCTTTACAATCTTATCGTAAAAGAAAATTAGCACTATTACTACGATGTTGACCTAACGGTATAGATTCGTGCATAGATGCATGATGAAAGAGATTTGGGAATTTATCTATTAGTTTGATCACAAGAGTACCCGGTAGAATGGTAAAAGTAAGCTTATTAATATCTTGATTTATTAGCTAACCTTTAATAATTTATGTGTGTGTGTAAGAGTGGATACAAACTATAAGTATAAAGTATATAAATAAAATAATTATCTTCCTGACAAAGCATATTCAACTGCATGCGTTTTAATGGGATTAAAATAAGAGGCATCAATATGGTATTGGTGCTCTTCCACTAGTAATTTTTCTTCTAGAAAAGAGAATCATCTGTCTATATCTTTGAAAATGATATCCTTATTGTACTAAAAAGCTATTAATTAAACCTGGTTCCTGACATGTGCACCCTTTTAGGGGTAAATTAATTAATTACTTAAAAACAAAGTATGATTGATGATAAAGAGCAGACCACAAAACTGTTAGCAAATCTAAAACAGTACTAATACAAGTTTTATGACTAACATAACAACCACACTATAAATATGTTCAATATTTAACATATGGGTGGCCATAAACAGAGTTTATTATACTAATTTGTTAGTATGGAGTTTCCAACTCAAAGAAAATTGATGGTAACTTGATAAGAAAATTCGATCAAGCTGAATTTTCAAGAACGAGTGGAAGAAGACAAAAAAATGCATGAACAAAGGTTTCATTATGTATCAACCATTACCCACATTGCTAGTAAGTTGGATGGCATTGGATCTAGTGCAACGGAGCCAAGTAGCCAGCAAACATGTATTTAATATTTTTATGTAAACGTACAGTAAACTTAACCTACAAATATTTAAGTTCATCTTTCAGAAGGTAGATGGCAATAGTTAAAGTATTAGGAGTTTGTATTCTCTTTCTTTTAAAAGATATACAATTAAGTGCATGATAGTAAGCACAATCATTATCAATCAATCCCATAGGACCAGTGGACCATATTGACTGTAGACTAAGGACCATCGATTTTGGTGGGCTTTAAAAGGTGCATGCACCTTGGCTACTACCACAAGTACAAGCTCCATAGCATCTTTAGGTGACAAAGATGTTCAATGCGGAGAATTAAATATCAACCTTTAAACAAATTTACGTTGTGAATTCATGTCCATATGCACAGCCATAAACTTTTGGTCAGTACTAGCTTAATTATCTAAAGCCTGTAAGAATGTATAATAAATAATAGGGTAAATTACAAATTTCATCCTTGTTGTTTATTAGAAATTATGGATTGGGTCCTTTAACTTTAAAAATTACACTGACAGTCCTTGTGGTTGAAGTTTTGTTACGGATATGATCTTTTGACCATTTAAAATGACCATTTTACCCTTACTAGTTTAATAATTATTATTAATGTTGTTTTTATTATTAATTCTATTATCATAAATAATAAAACAATTCAAAATAATTTTAAAAAACCAGTAAAAGTAATTTAATGTAGAACACATGAAAATAAATAATAAAATATTTTTAAAGACAAATCAATTAAAAACTAAAAAAATAACGTTTCGAGTTTATATTTCTAAAATAAAATTTAAACCCTTTGTAAATCATAAAATAAATTATTTTTATTAAGCATTCATTTGTATCCTTTTTAGGTTAAATGATTTTTAATAAGGATTAAAACATATATAAAACCATATACATGATTTTGATGATTAAAAACTAAAAAAAAAAAATAGTGTTTTAACTTTAGGTTTCCTTTTTGATTTTTTGTTGAAAAAATTAACGCTTTCATGAGTAATAAAATAAAAAAAATTAAACATTTTGATGAACGAATTATAGATTTGAAGGTTTTTCACAGTTTTTTTTATAACTTTTCTAAAAACATTCCAAAAAAATAACTTTTTAAGAAATGTTTAAAAATATTAAACTTTCAAAGCAATTAAAGTTTTTCAAAATGTTTTAAGTTTTTAACATTTTTTTCAAAATGTTTAAACGATAAAAATGTTATTAAACGTTTATTGAAAGTGTTAAAAACTTGTTTATGTAAATATTATAAAACGTCAAAAAAGTTTCTAATACTTTTTGACAATGTTTTACATTTATTTTTTGATTTAAAAGTGTTTACTTTTTTTAAAGGTAAAAATTATAAACTCAAAACGTTATTTTTTATATTTTAATTAATAATAATTATTATGCTATTGTCTTTGTTAATGTTTTATTACTTCAATTTATGTATTTTATATTAAGTTAATTTTACTGGTTAAACTAATTTTTTTAGATTAGTCTATTATTTAATAATAATAGAAATATCAATAAAAACAACATCAATAATAATTATTAAACAAGTAAGGGTAAAATGGTCATTTTAAATTGCCAAAAGGCCAAATCCGTAACAAAACTTCAACCATAAGGACTGTGAATGTAATTTTTAAAGTTAAAGGATCCAATCCATAATTTCTAATAAAGCACAGGGACAAAATTTGTAATTTACCCTAAATAATAAGATGATCTCGTGACACATAGAAACATTGGACATTTATAGAAACATCCATCCATTTCAAGCTTTTATGTGTTTGTTTGATGGATTCTGAAAGAGTTTAATGAGTTCGGAGTTTGGGTGACAAAAAGTCTGTTTGGTTGAAAATGTTAAACCAAATTTATGAAATCAGTACCAGCAACTTTAACCCATTAATGTCTGTGGGTTTTCTCTCTTAAATTGCTTTTCTTTCAAACATAGACCCAAACATATGCTCGTGTTTAAGATTATGTAAACTAGTAAACAATTAACTTGAAACATCATTAAAAAACATATCTGCAAATCAAATGCCCTAAAGTCCAAGAGGGCGTTTGGTTCGCAGATTTTATAGTTTTAGTGTTGTCTATAATTAAAAATGATAACAATTCATTACCCACACATAAAAGAAAATTTTAATAAAAATGTCAGATTTTAGCTCAAAGTTATTTACTATGAGAAGGAACTTAACATTGAAAAATGTAAAAATAGCAGATTTTCAAGCTAACCAATAACAACGGGAAAAAGATATAAATACTGCTTAGAAACCCCCATAAGTTGGAGGAGTAACTTGTTTCTGATTGGTTTGTGGAATTCAAGGGATTTAAAATTCAACTCTAATCCAATCCCATGTTTGACTGAGGTTTTTGCAATTTTAATTCCTAATGATCGATTTCATAAAATCCCCCCAAAAGAAAAAAGATTACAAATTCCTTCCAATTCTTGAAGGATTCAAATTCACTCCATGCATGCAGTTGGAGATATATGGTGTTTTGTATTGACCACATAAATTAATTGGGTCAAAGATGTTTTAAAGCTAAGAAATTGATGAAAAACCGTAATGGTTGTTTATAACTAATAACAGGCCGGATAACCAAAGGAAAACTTTACTAGTTTGGGGTGCTTAGGTATATATATGAACGGTATGTTTCATAAACTTTCAAACGAAGAGAATATACCACTTTAGGCAACATTTATTAACTGATAATGTAATGCACATGTTTATAGTTATAGCTTAATCACACAAAATTTGTCCACTTGCGCTCTCATGGAGCACGATCTAATTATTGCTTTCCCACCGACCCCTAGGGCTACCTAACCGGAGGCAAAACTCTTGATTGAGCCCAGTATGGTTTTATGCGCTTACTGACTCAAATCTTGTCAAAGGGTCTCCAGTGGGACCCCCTAACTAGTGACTACCGTTCAGGAGAGAAACACATCGTATGAGTATTAATGCAGTATTTAATACACGTTAATTTAGGTAAGACCATTATTGATTATCCCCAGCTATCCATCAATTTATGAAAGATCAATCATAATTGATACTTTTAACTTCCCTAATTTAACCGACTCCAATTAAAAATGCAGGAAAATGAAAAAAAGAACAAATTAACTTCTAAAGTTTAAAGGCATAGTTTAAAAAGTTAGCATATGCGTACCTTTATGTTATCAGTTGCGCATTATGGGAGGCACAATATCCCCAAGCAACCCTTGATCCACACGAGAAGTTTGAAAGGATGCTTTATGCTGTTCATTCGAACGGTGATCACCAGCTTCCGTAGATACAACTGGTGGCAGTGAGTCAGAGGCACCACGAAGCAGATGATGATCACTGATCACTTGAGGCATTTGTGTTGTGGGATAAGTAAACTGCTGTGTGGTTGAAGGAGGGGCCAACAATCTTGCATAGCCACCTTCGACATGACTTATCAGTCCTCTTGGGTAACCTACAGTGTGATGACAGTGTTGGCCTTCATATGTTGTAATTACAGTTGTAGGATCTGTAGATGAACGCTCAACTCGTTTCTTCACGGTGCATTTGCTATTCGTGCATCGGTAATAGCTCCTTTAAAACAATAGTTGAAAGAAAGGGTATATGTTTATTATTTAAGTTTTTTAATTAATTGATGTTAATTACAATAAACAGAGGTTGACATAGAAAATAAAGAAAACTATTAAATTTCTATTTTTTTTTAATTTGATTCTTTCCATGTTAAAAAGGAAAGGAAAGAAATGTAATTTATATTGAACTCAATTTTCCTACCCTCTCTCATTAAGATTCAATCTTCGCATCACATGACAAAAATACATGGAAATCTCATATAATTATATTTCATTTCATTCCGTACGTCATACCAAAAGTGAAATTAGTTTCAAACGTGACCCGAGCTCGACAATGAAACTCCACTCGAACACGACCTAAATTTTCAAGTTTAAACTCGATAAATATATCAATATATACTCTCGAGCTCGACTCTATAATGTATTAAAAATATTTAATAATTTAGACATCAATCCCTTAATGACTTAAATCGACTACAAGATACCCGTTCGATTATTTTAAATAATAACATGATAAAAAATATAAATAAATAAAAGTTTGATAAGGCTCACAAAACTGACAAGTTAGATACTTTAACAATCGACTTGACTCAACAAACTACTTAACGAACTCGTGCGAGTTCGACTCGACTTACATCAAATTGAATGTAAATAATTTTCAGGTGTATGTCTTAAGTTGCTCTCAAGTACGTTGACTCTACTCAATTATAGCTTTAATGAAAAACGTATGAATGCATACTTTTTTTTAAAAAGTAAAAAATTAAGTTACTAAAAAAAAACCCCCTTAAATTATTGTCATTGGAAAACTTGTTGTGCTTTCTCCATTCTTTAAATAAAATTCTAAAATTAAGATCGAACTATAACGTTTAGGGGAGGAGTGGAAGAAGAGGGAGATTAATATTTCTGATATCCAAAAAAATTATTGGGAGATTTATTTTTGAAATAAAAAAATTACATCCTTAATTCTCAAATATAATAGTCAAATATACACGTGTATTGGTACCAAAAAAAGAAGTTACCTAAAGAAACCAAACTACAGATAAAGGGAAATCAAACATATACGTACGTACGCACGCACCATTTAGTAATTAATAGTATAGCAATTTAAAAGAGCAGATGCACGCCCCATGAAAGCTATATAAATTATGGCTACACATGCATATGTGCAAATGGATAATCAGTTAATTATCACACTCTATTATATATTATGGTTTAAAAATACATTTTGATTTGATTACAATAAATACATGAAGTATATACGGCTATTGTTTTAGCTTTAAAAATATATAAAATTTGATTAATGTAGTACGTGTTCATATTTATAAATCTACAAAATATTTTTATTTTAAAATTTGTAGGAAACATATATAATATAAGACTCACATATAGTTGTGGAAAAAAATATTTACATTTGAAACAATGAGAAATAATAAAATTTGTACACACTTAATGATGTAATATATAAAGTTACACCTTTTTCATGCAGGAGAAGGTATGAACAAATTAGATGTGAAAAATTAATTCCTACATATGCTTCTAAATACAAACATTTTTATAACTTTAGTGTGAACATGTTGTATATGTTTATAACTTTGAACAACTTAATAAAAATTTATACATTTTTATAAACCATAAATAAAATATGTACCAATTAATCACATATTAATGATTAGAAAGTAACTTTTAATTAAGAGGAAGTGAAATACAACCTAGGAAAAGGGCTATTTTTAACAGCTTTCTGCCCATATTTTCTCCATCGGTAACCATCTTCGAGATGATCAATTTCACTCTTGGTCATGAATGCGAAACGTTGCTGCCGGATTCTTTTTGGCCCCTTCTTTTTAACCTTACCCCTGAAAATCATTTCAAGAAACTTTTTATGATAAGACATGCATCATAAAAGGTTCAAGGAACTTCACCAAATGTAACTTCATGGTTCACAAAAGAAAGCAACAACTACATTAAATAATATTTAATGGGAGATCACCTTTTTAGCTTTAATCAACCATAAAATCTTTTTGTTAAACCCACCAAAAATGTGATCTACTGATCTCATTGCATAGAGTACGGCAATTCAAGGGGAATTGAAGACGAATGCAATAATCTTTCTTAACTAATCATCACTGCAACTGGGAAAATTTAAAGGATTCATATACCTGATATTTTATTAGCACCGAAAATGGAAAAAGAACAGTAAAAAATGTAATGCGAACATTTAAACTGAATTCTAATACCCGTGTGTGTGTGGGCCGGGGGTAATGAATTATCCACTCGATCGGGATCTAAAACCTATTTACTAGGAAGCAAAATTTAGCGAGTAGATTTAGATGCATTACATCAAACAACTTTCGTGCATTTCTTATGGGGCATGCGTGTCAGTTCAGGTCAGACAACAGTCTGAAAAAAAAAAGCACGGATCTATTTACACCCCATGATGAGTCTATTTCTACCCCATAATAATTAGATTTACTAATGATTAACCTCATCATCTTCAATCTAATTCTACCCCATGTGATTATTAGAACTTTCTACCCCATAATTATTATTTAATGATTAACATCATTATTATATTTTAAGATTAGATATTAATTTTAATTAAAAAAATCTTAATATTAAAATACATTAAAATTTAGGGATAATTGCAAAAAAATAATAATAATAACCAACGTTGTACAAACGAATTTATTACATAAAATATTATGGCAATAGTCGATGGTTGTACATTTTTAATAAAATATGTAAACTTCACATTTTATTCATTTTCAATTAAATATTTTTTTTATGTTTCTAAGTTTTGACTTAATTTTGAAGAAAAATATATAAACTTAGCATTTTATTCATATTGGTTTGTATATTTTGTAATTAAATCGAAATATGTTAATGTACCAAAATAATCAGAATAAAATGAATAAAGTAGTATGTGTAAATTAAAACGTATTACTTATAACAAAATATTTAAATCAAAATGAATAAAACCCCAAAATAATGAGAAAAAAATGATACCCGAGTGCCACTATACGTTACTATATAATAAAATTAAAATGTCCCAATATTTATACTTTCTTCATAAAAATTATAATCAAATAAAAATATATTAACATAATTAAATATTTATACGAAAATGTATAAAAGACAAAAATGTACAAAAATTTTTTACAAATAAAATATAGGATAAAAAAATTTTAATAAAAAAATTTGATATGTAAAAAAGACGTAAATTAAATAATTTTAATATATAAAAATTAGGATAATTCTAATAATAAACAAATAAATTTTAAATAATAAAAATATAATAATAATAATAAGCCCAAGCCTCTCCCTCTCTCTCAAAACCTAAACCCTAAAAGACCCCCAACTCAGATGTGCCGCCTCTCTCTCTTCGGATGGAAGTTGAAATTATTAAATCTGTGTAAAAAGTTGAAATTATTGAAAACCTAAAAAGTTGATGGGTAATTGACATGAATGATAAAAATATTGCATTTTCTAATGGCTAAAAGAAATTAAATAATTATCAAAATCTGATTTTTAATAATATGGCAATGATTATGGGGTAGAAATAAACAAAATAGAGTGAGAATAGTAGCACCCCAAGAGAAAATATAACAACGAAATTATCTATTTGTAGTTTCAAAGTGGGAAAGTTTTGGAAAAATCAAACATATATGCATCGATACTCAGCCGTCATTTCATGTAGAAAAGAGATACCAAAATAAGCACGCCAACTTCAGACCCACGCCATTTCCGCCGCAATAGCGGCGGTGTTCACGCTCACTAGAAGTAGGAAAAGAAGACCCTTGATTTGTCTAATTCACAAAAATGCCATCATAACTTGCGTGAACAGCTTTTGGTAATGGCTAACGAACAACGTGGTGGGTGCCATCTATATAACACGTACGTACTAACACGGGTTTCGTATTCGTTTAAATTAATAAAAAAAATACTTTACAAAAACCTTTTCAATATTTTCATTTGAATAATTGGCTGGTTGTGAATGAGAAACTCCGTGAATTTCGATTTTCAGATTTGAATAAAAAAGCACTGATAAGTCGTACTGTGTAAGGTAACGAACATACATATACACAGGTACGTGAGTATAAACATATAAGCTTATAATATTATTCACTGTGCCGTTACTAATTGATACCACTACCACAAACTCACCCTGTCTCCGACGACGGCGGTTTACCACTAGAAGCGGCATCACCGGAAGCTGCAGACGACTCCTGTCGATCCTCAGAAGAACTGGAAGAAACCAACGGATTTGACATAGATACATCCCCTGCGTTTTCAACGGATCTAGCCTGAGACTGAACCGCAACGGAACAAGTAGTAGGATTAGTCTCCTCCGGCACACCAGAACAACCTTCAGAATCGATCCGATTGAAATTTGGCACTGGTGGCTGGAGATTCCAGCCAAATTCGCTTAATATGCTATTATCTCTAGTATCGCTAATTCCGAAGAAACCGTAATCACCTTGGAATGTCCAGGTAGAGTCGGTGGAGAATCCTCCGATGACCGGATCGGCAGGGTTCTGATCATCCATATATCGATTCCGGTGAAGAAAAAGGAAGCTGAAGAAACGTTAGAGAGAGAAACGTCTAGGGTTTTAGGAGAGAGATTGATAACGCGTAGAAAAAGGTTCTCTGGCTTGTTAGGAACGTCAAGTGAAAATGGAGAAATAGATATTAAATAAATAAATAAATAAAAACAACCTTCATCCTTTTAAATAGTACGGTCGGTGAGAATTACGCGGGTAAAATTTAGCACCAGTAAAAATGTAATGATTACAGAAAAATAAAAACTACCAGGACATCAATTCGGTCCATTATTATTATTATTCTGATAACAGAAACTTTTTTTCGGTTTAATAAAAGAACTAGTCTATTACCCGTGGATATTTTATATATATATATATATAGTAAAAATGTAATGATTACAGAAAAATAAAAACTACCAGGACATCAATTCGGTCCATTATTATTATTATTCTGATAACAGAAACTTTTTTTCGGTTTAGTAAAAGAACTAGTCTATTATCCGTGGATATTATATATATATATATATATATATATATATATATATATATATATATATATAGATTGAGGTTCAATTGAGAACTTTTGTGCATCGGGGCACCCCGAGTCACTTTTGTGCATCAGATAATCTAACAAGGGTGCACAAAGGACATTTTGGGAAAAATTAAATATATGAAATTAATTAATTTTTAAAAATCATTAAATGATAATTATGAGTTAATTTAGGAATTAAAATCCCACATTAACAACATTCCCCATTATCCTCCCTATTTCTCTCTCTCTCTCTCTCTCATGCTTTTGATTAAGATATGGATTTTATGATGAAGAGATGCATTTTGGAAGATATGAATGTTTGTTGGAACGATGAACGATTAATGTTTGAATGAACGATGCATCACGTTAAAATAAGGTGCATTTTGGATTTTTGATTAAGAGATGCATTTTGGAAGGTACGAATTTTTGTTGGAACGATGAACGATTCATGTTTGAATTAACGATGCATCACGTTAAATTAAGGTTTTTGGATGAACACGTTGATGCATCACGTTAAATTAAGGTTTTTGGATGAACGATGCATCACGTTAAATACGAAGTTGATGAACATGAAGATAATGGATGAAGATGATGAACACAAAGAATGAACAACAATGATGCATCAGAATCTTTATTTTTTATTTGAATTTGTATTATTTTTGGAAATGTAATAATTAAATGAGGATTGCATAATTCCTGTTTTACCCCTCTGCATATTTCATTATGTGCACTTGATGCATAAAACTTTCTATTTAATTACCCTTTTGCCATTTGATCTAAACCACACATTCTTTTCATCTAAGGGACATTGGAGGTTCTTTTGTGCCTCGATGCACAAAAGTTCTCAATAGAACCTCTCTCTCTCTCTCTCTCTCTCTCTCTCTCTATATATATATATATATATATATATATATATATATATATATATATATATATATATATATATATATATATATATATATATATATATATATATATAAAATAAATTAAAAGGTAAATATATAAATATTATTTTTTTAAGCAAAACTATATAAATATATATGAATAGAAATTATCTGCTTATATTTTTTAAACTTTTATTATATTATATTATAATTAATAAGTTAGTGGAGTATTAGATTTGTTTAATTTGATTTGAATTTAAAAGTAGATTATATTAGATTTGGATAGAATTCAATTAATTTTTTTTTATTTTTAAAACTCATAAATGTCACGTATCGATTCATAGTGATGACACGTGACTTCACAAGAAAAGAGTAAATTTACCCTTTTATTAGTATTTATTATAGATATATATATGTATTAGCTAGATTATTAAGTGTACTATTTATATCAATTCATATTTTCATTCAGATTTTTTAGAATTGATAAAAAGAATTGATAATTTCTTATAATTACTACTAATAAGTAATATAATAGAAAATTGTAAGAATAAAAGTAGATTTTAAATTCTATAAATTTGTGTAAATTTTAAAATCAATACTTTTGCAGAATATTTATGAATGAAAACATATGAAATATATGAAGGAATAATTGTATCCAATTTGTCAACATTTTATACTTAATATGATTTAACTAAAAACGTTATGTTATATTAATAAATAAATATTTGTTTTAAGATATAAATTATACAAAATTATCACAATTATTATATGCATGTTTCGAATTTTAAAGACAATATATATGTTTTAGTTATTAGCAACCTATTGGTTAATTGTTTTTAATATAATAAATTGAAGTGATTAATGTAAGGAAATAAATTAGGAAAGAAAATAAAATGTTATTTATATATTTTTTAATTATTGATTTTAATTAGGAAAGAAAAATAAAATGGCATAGGCTAATTATTGATTTTTATTAAGGGTATAAGAGACATTTCATAAATATTTATGAGTTGTCATTAATCTGGACCATTGATTTCTTTCCATCCAATGATCCAAAAACTACAGATGGTTTTCTTATTTTATATAGTATAGATACGTTTTAAGAATTTGTAACAAACAAAAGAGATATATTTGATAGTATATGGATAACCAAATATATAAGTTTTAAGGCCCGTTTAATTGTTATGTTTTCGTCGGAAACAATGATTTCTAAAAAACGCATTCAGATTCATTGTTTTTTAATTTTTCAGTTTTTGATTATCAATTATGAGCTTTCAAATTTATAATAAACTTAAAACACATTTTGTTTTCAATCTAGTCACCCAGATCTATGTTATAAATGAGAGTTAAAAACAAGCATGCAAAAAATATTTATAATGCATCTCAACAAATCTTTTATGTGTTTTCTTAAAAATCAGCAGGTTTTTAATTTTACTACAAACCGAAAATTTTTTATTGCTAAATGCACCTTAAAATATCATTATTTTTATCGGTATAAAATTAAAACGTAGTTCATGTTTGGAAAAAAAAAATTAACCAAAATTATTTGATGATTGAATTTAATAAAAATTTTATTTCATAAAATTAGTTGGTATTCTTAATTGATTCCAAATTAGTTACTTTTATTGAAATTTATTTTACATTTATAACTAAATTACATGGATTGATATAAAAAGTTTGTTATAAATTAAATATTTATTAAGAGGTAGGATCCCTTAAGAATATTAAATTTAAAAAAAATTATGATACAATAAAAAGATGACATACAAGCAAAATCATTAAGTCAATGGTAAAAAATGATAATATGTTTAAGTCAAAAGAAGACGGTTAAAATAGGATTCAAAATATTTGAATTATTGATTTAAATATAGTATTTTATGACTCTTACATATGCAATTCAATTTAATTATTATCTTCTTATTATTAATTAAAAATGTTGAATCTTCATTCTGTTTTGTTTGTTATTGTGTTATAATCAATAATCTCATAGAAATCAACAACATAAATTTTAAATAGTAATTATTTTCTATTTATATTTTTTATGAAGTATATTAATTTTGATTGTATAAATTTGTTAGCGACCTTAAATTAAATCATATACAAGTTTTCTTATTGAATATGTTTTAATTAATGTAATAAATATTTATTGCCTAACTGAGTAAAACTTGATACAACAATTTCAGCGTCAACATTATAAATAAATTATTAATTAAGATTATTTGAAATTAAGTTATTTTAAATATAAATTTTGCGACATTTACTTTTGAAGTTTTAGAAAATATTAATACAAAGTTTTATTAAAGAAAATACAATTGAAATTTGAATAATTATTTTTTTTAATGTGTCAAAATTTCATAATTAACATGTAAAGATTTGATAACAAAAAGTTTTTCAATTTTATTGTATACTAAGGTATTTAATTATTATTTCATAAAATTATTTTCTTTTGGACATATAAAATTTGAAGTTAATTATCTTATTGATTTTTAAAAAAAATTATTTCAAAATTTATTTTTTTAATTTTATTGATCTTTTAAAGATTATTTATATTTAGACATTTGAACATGAATTTTATTATTATATTGATTTTTTAAAGTTTTTTATTTTAACTTGTTAATTTTGAAAACTTTTAATGAGTATTAATTATAGTTTCAATTAGTTTAGGAAACAAAAATAATAAGTTTCAATAATAAATTAAATTGATATGAATTTACTTAATTAATGTTAATTTTTATTTTTTAAAAAAGAGCGGGAAAATGAAAAAATGGTGTATGAAGAGGATGACATGTGGCAAAGATTGTTCTCATTTATTATAGTATATAGACGTGTTTGACAAAGCTGGCTATAGTTTTGAACTAGATCCCAAACTTCACAAATTTTGTTTTTTGCAATTCTTAAAGTACACTAATCATTCAATAAACTTTGTATTCAATTTGAGGATGATATATGATTTCTTTCCAGATTTATTCATAGAACTAAGTTTACTTTTAAAAAACATCAAACTGTGAATTATATATACATACAATTATCAAATCTTCTCCACCAATGACACTTTTTGTTTTTTCTTTTTTTTTAAATTTTAATTTTAAATTTTCATAATACACCCCTATCTTAGTATTATCTTTTATTTAGCCCTTCTATTTTAATAAATTTTCATTTACTTCTCTTTTAACATTTATTATTACAACATTTTCTTACATACTTAAAATTGTGATATTAATTATACATATGTTTGTAGTTGTATTTTGAAACTATTATGTTATGTTTAATTGTATAAAAGATGTTATTTTCAGATGCACGATACAAAATTCTAATGAATTTGTTTTATAATTAAAATGTAACTACTTAAAATTTAGATTTTTTTTATTAAATATGATCACGTATAACATTGAGCATTACTATTATAACGTTGCAAACTCTAATCGATGTATTAGAGACATTACCATTATAAATTTAATTGATTTGACCATAAAACCATAAAATTTAATTGACGATTAAACCTAATCAATGTCAAAATTTCAAATTATGGTTATGAATATTTGATTAATTAATTCTGGTTCCGATCCGATTTAATATGACGTTGTTTGTAATTTTAGCATTGCAAAATCTTAGAAAACCAATGATAAGAACCGACTAACAGTTACATTTGTCTTGCTTCTTGAATCTATATCGGCTTTCCAATTTCATTCTTCGATGTTAGTTCAGTTATGTTTCGTTGTTTGAAAAGTAATTTTTTTATTTGTTTTATATTTATTATTGTAATTAATATTTTAAACCCCGCAGCAACGCGCGGGTGTTCAATAACTTGTTTTCCATACAAAATACATATTGTTTTTAAATGAATTATAGTCATTAAACAAATTAATCACAGTAAAAATGATGAAATATGTAGTAAACAAAATACTCCCCATTTAAAACTTTTGCTAAACAATGTAAAATCATGTTAATTTCAGTTGATGATGTTTCTAAATATTGATAATCACATACAAATATACAATAGACGTATGTATGTTTTCATTTTTGTTCTTATTCATGTATTGTATTTTTTACGTTTGCATTTGGCAATTATACTTTTGATTTTTATTTCTATTTGGTAGTTATACTTTATTTTTGTTATCATTAGATAATTATATTTTTTTTGTTTCCAATTAATATCTTTTTACTTGTAGAAGTTATACAACTGGTGAAAATCTATTCCTGACTATTTTATATTGATTTTCCTTTATATATACATGTTGTTTTTTAGAAATTAAAAGCTGAAACGTTTAGAGAACTATTTGCAAAACATGCCCCATGTGGAGATTTTGTATGTTTCTAATCATTGATTTAACTATTTGGGTTATTATGTAAACTTTATGATAAATGTGCATTATTTATCGATGGATATCATTGCAATAATTGTAATGTTTTGTGCAAATCCAAAATTTAAAATATTGTGATAAATAAAAAGTGAATGTTTTCGACTCGTACGAAATTAGAAGTTGTTAGAAACACACACGAATTGGACGTGAAATGTAATCGTCTATTAAAGAATAAATATTGAAAATGGCCCCTAAACTAATATTTCAATATTATATGTGAAAATAAGGTCCAATTATTATTGTAGTTGATAGAAGAAATATGTTTTAAAACATTACAAAATCCAAAAAAAAAAAGAACGTGTTTTCTGTAAAAACAAATGGTACATCAATTCAGAAAACACATCTACACATACGTTGTTGGTATTATTATTATTATTATTATTATTATTATTATTATTATTATTATTATTATTATGTATATATAGTTGACAGAACAGAAAGATAAATATTTTTAGCCATTCAAAAGACACTACAAGAAAAGTGTCATTTAGTGACACATGCTTTTAGTGACACAAAAATAAATGTCACTATATCTTACTTTTAGTGACGCTTATAAAAGGAGTAGGTATAGAGCAATCTTTTATCCACACTTTTTCTTTTTAGTGACACAAAAATTTTGACAAAAAATATCTGAGGCCTATACTCACATACTTTTTAGTCACTAATTATTTATACGCACTCCACTTTTAGTCACTCTTATTTTTGTCAAGAAAGTGTCACTATAGGTATTAAAATCTTTTACCTACACAATAAAAAAAGTGGGTAAAAGTGGAGTGAGTATAGATATTTAGTGACTAAAAAAATGTTTGGGTATAGGCCTCAAGTATTTTGTGACAAAATTTTTATATCACTAAAAAAGAAAAAGTGTGGGTAAAAGATTGCTCTATACCTACACTTTTTATAAGTGTCACTAAAAGTAAGATATAGTGACACTTATTTTTGTGTCACTAAAATCATGTGTCACTAAATGACACTTTTCTTGTAGTGAGAAAAAAAAATATTCGCATGTCTGCTCACATGACACAATCACAACCGTTGAAAATCATAAAAATTAAGGATATGATCATAAATTTGTTGAAAAACAAAAAAAAGAAGATAAAATTAAAATAACCGGAAAAAATCATTAAAATTATAAAATCAAAATAACTGGAAAAGTCATTAAAATTATAAATTATTAGCTTGAAGAAATTATTATTATAAAATTACGTGTTTTCGTAGATTGCACTTAATATAATGCATGTAGGAATTTGTGTATTATAGACAGTTGTATTGGTGCCTTTTTTAATATATCGTGTACAAAAATGATTTTTTTGTCATAAATTTCATTTTAGTCAACATTTTTTGAATTATTTATTAGTCTCAAACATAAGTACACACGATATTATTGATAGTGAAAATAATATTTCATTCATCGTAGACAATGTGATTTTTTTTATAAGAAATAATATTATAATCAATGATTATTAAAATAAAAAACTACTTTAGAAATAATAAATAAAAAATAACGAGTGTTATTAACCATATGCTTTTTAATTTTACTAATCATATCTCCTCTCGTCTTCTTTAATAATTTTATAAATGATTTCACTTATGATGTTCAAAAGTTATTAACGATAAGGTATATGACTAATAATAAGAAATTGTAAAAAGGAAAAAAAATCATAAACTACATATTTGAATAAGAAAACAATTAGATATACATACGCATCCATATAATAAAAAACCAAAATATATACATGATAAAATTAAAAGAGAATATGTATAGAAAATTGAGAAACTACATATTGTTTTGCTATGCAATAACAAGTTTAAAAACACCAAAGGGCCTTTGGCCTGGCGGTAAAAGAGTGAAGTTTTAAGCGACAGGTCACGCATTCGATTCCCGTCGGAGGCAAGTTGAAATTTAGGTGGAGTAAGTAAGTTTGGTGGTAAATGAGTAGTTTAGGAATAGGACTAAGATAGTTTGCCGTTCAAAAAAAAAAAAAAAAAAAAAACATTTTTAAAAAACGTACACCCTCTATTAAAGAAGAATGATATTTAATACATTAAAGTAGCGACTGAGCCTGGAGCCCCTACCCCTCCCATCTCTTTAAATATGATAGAATTCAATATGACATGTGTAAATATTATGCATTATCATAAACAAAGCAATAAATTCATGTCAAGTATAATCCTTTTATAGATCGATTTTAACTATATATTTGTACTTGAATTTAATAAACAACAAGTAAAATGTTAAAATCAAACAAATATAATGTATACTAGTGTATTACTCGTGTATTATATGTAATAGTTAAATAACTTGTTTTTTAATACTTTATATAAATTTGAAAAATTATTATAGAAACTACAAATAAAATAACAATGTTATACTGTTAAAAAGATTATTGAAAATATATAAAGTAGGTAATAAAGCTAGAATACATAACTAAAAAATAAATAATATAAAAAAAATTATAGAAGCTAAAAAATTTGGATAAGAAGCTAAGGGAATACATGTGTTATAAAATCAAATTTAAAATAGAAATCCAAGACAATCGGAGATTTTTTTTCTAATTTAGTTTAATTAATGCAGTTATATTTTAATATATAAATTGTACACGTGTCATATCCAGGTTATGCCATTTGACATTCTAGTTTGGTGCCAAGTAACATTTATTTATTCTTTTAATAAAATATATAGATAATAAGAATACAAAATTAATAGGTCATAATAAATACTAATATCATTTTTATATATTTTTGTTTAATAAATAATATTTATATCTTAGCTTTTAGTTTATTATATTTTATATATAAAAAAAATATTCGCGTAATACGTTGGTAATAAAATAATATTTTAATATATAAATTGTAGATTATACACATATCATGTCCAGGTTATGTCATTTGACATTCTAGTTTGGTGCGCAAGTGATATTTATTTATTCTTTTAGTAGAATAAATAGATAATAAGAATACAGTTATACATTAGTACCGTACTGTTCCTCATGATCATAGTTTTTATAATAATTTAAACAAAATTTGTATTTTGTAATTTTTTTTGAAAGACAAATAGTCTTAAAAAAATTGAAATCTGTGAGAGTAGAACTCAGTATCTCATTTAATTTTTTTTTTTTGCGTTTTAACGACAAATCATCCATTTAGAGTTCGTATTTTATTATTTGAAAGAAAAAAATCACCATATGACACAAAACATGTGGATGAGGGTGTAGTACGTATAATATGTAAATAGTAAATGGAAGGATAAAAAGATATTTGATTTGGACCATGAAATCTGTTTGCATGCTTCATATCAATGACAAACAAGTTATCTTCATGAGTACATCATTATTATTTATATATTCATTGAACGAATATTATCAATTTTAAATTTTATTTGATATTTTTATCTATTTAATTTGTTTTCATATTTTATTTTGGAAGGGTGTGAATGTCACTTTCGTATTATGGCCTCTAAGAACCCCCAATAAATTGGTATCGCGATCAACATGCACGAGGTAAATTATATAACCAATAAATAAAAAAGGTGATTTGTACACAACAATTTTTTTCCATACATAACAATTCCATATAAATACACTCTTTTACTTTTACTATAAGGGAGTAAAATGTAAAGTTTTGATAAAAATGATATTAATGATCGAATCAGTGGCGGACCCAGAAATTTTTTTTATGGGGGTCGGAATTTAATAGCTTCGAGAGTGGAAGTGCTTGTGACTTCAAATTATTTTTTTTTTAATTTCAAACTTTCGAGTCGGTTTATCTAGATCATGTAATAAAACAAATACGGAAATGATACGATTTCATTAATCGTTATTCGTTACAAACTTACAGACAAAAAAAATTTACATTCTAAAGTTGGCCCCTACGAGTTTTCTCTTAACTCTTAAACAATAGTCTAATATATACCAAGGATTCAAGATTTCAAGTAGTCCAACTATTAAACTAAATAACTAATAATTTCATAAATTATTATAATTTATAAATTATAAATACTTAAAAGTTAAAAATGAGAAGAGAGAAGTGAGATTGAGTATTTGAGGCAATTATTTTGCATTTGAGCCGTATACTTGTGGAACTCTCACAATGAGAGTGAGACGGTGAGAAGAGTAGAAGAAAAAAGACAGCAGCTGGCAGGCAGCGGCGAGGCCGGTGACTTGACCGGAGGCGTGCATCTTCTTCCTCGTTCTTGGATTCTGCGCTTCTGCCTTCTGCAAAGCTTCTGCTTGTGGAGTTGTGGCTGCATTTGTGCGACACAATTACACAAACACAACAACAAGCAAGTCCTAAATCCTAATCCAAGCTTCAACTCTCCACTCTCCAAGCCTAAACTGAGTTTTTAAGCCAAGGTCCAATTACATGTTTTCTTTTAATTAATTGTTCAATTGGTAACCAACTATTACGTTTATGTGTAATTTTTTAGATTTTGTATTAGATTTTTTTTATATAAAAATTTTAAAACTCATCAAGGGTATAGGGTCGAACTTCAAAAATCATCGGGGTCGAAATTTTTTTAACTATATATAATTTATCGGGGTCGTTTGACCCCCACCCTTCCAACGTCGGTCCGCCCCTGGATCGAATAGTCTATGTACGTGGAATTGTTGTGTATAAAAAAAAGCGTTGTGTCCAAATCACTTCCCATAAGTAGAGGATACGTAATAGAATATTGTGTTGAAAAAATCTATGAAAAAAATATGTTTTTTCATGGGTTTGGTCATAATTTAACTATAGATAAACCACTCGGTCCATTTTTTATTTGGGTTTACGCTTTACGGTTTGACTTATTCGGGTTTGGGCATCGGATTTGGGTGAAACCAAGCAACAATTTTGGTTATTTGGGCAGGTTTTGATTTTAGGCATTTTGAATTGGAGCCTCCTAAAACCCGAAACAAGGTTTTATTTATTAGAGTGAGGAAAATACTTTCTTTTCCCAATTTTTTTATACACCTCAATACCATATCAAATTTTCTCTATGCTTTTCTCACATTTCTAAGTTAGAAATACTCACATTTCTTAAAATTCCCACATTTCTTAATTTTTTATTAAAAAACTCCATTTTAATTAATAAAACAATTAAATATAAAGTAATTATTTTTATAAATATTTAAAACGATTACACAAAACAATTACAAAACTAAAAATTTTAAAAAAATACAAACTAAAAAAATTAAAAATTACAAAGCAAAAAAATTAAAAACAGTACGAATGTAGGTTTGTGGAATGTGTGATGATGAAAATTAGAAGGTTTGTGGAATGAGTGACGATGAAAATTGTAGAGTGTATGTAATGAGTAAAAAGGTTGATGGATTGATGGTGAAACATATCGTCGATATGGTGCTGTAAATTGTTGCGCAAATTGAGATACGGTGGACGGAATGAAGAGGTTGTTCGAGATCCGGTGATACCGCATTGTCGACTCGAAATGTGTGGGAGTGTATAGGTTGAAAGAGAGAATTTTGAGATTGTATAGATTGAAGGGTGTGATGATGTAATGTCTGGGAGTGATTATTTGTAGAATGAAAATATTGAGTGGATTTTTTTAAAATAAATTAATACTAAAATGACTACTTGAGAAAGAAAAAAAAAAGTGAAAGTCGTTGGGGGTTAAGAGGTCGAGGAGGAAGGGAGAAAAGGAGGGGCTGAGGACGAGGGTGGTGTGGCCGACAGCCTCCACTTATGTGGCAAAGCTGCTTAACTAACCCTTCCGAGGGTATTAAATCTTAAATGCTAAAAATAATATATTTTTTTATCCTAATTAACATCTACAACTAATTATTTAACTAGAACTAATTAGTTAAATAGTTAACCATAAATTATATAATAAAGGCATACATCAAAATTTAAGACATACATATATCACAACCCCACAATTAAGTTGGGGACATAACTCAAAAGGTGAACAATCCATTTCGGCTTAATACAAATTAAATATTGTAAGCAATAAATAATAGCATAAATTTGGATTTAATTATCACATTCAATTGAAGCTACCCTAGCACTCTAGCAGGCTACCCTTGTATTTCATCCTTTTAAATGTCTTTTAGGCCCAATTTCTAGTATTGAAACCATTAATTTCTAACCTTTTTTTTTTTTTTTTTTGGTTAAAATCAAGTTCAACCACCATTAAGAAATTTAGTTCTGATACATGGTTCTTAAGCTTCAAAACTTATATAGAAGCTATTTCACAATAATAACATATGTTATACGAACATATGAAATTAACATGAACAAATAAATATCATATGAAAATATACGAAACAGTCAATGAATTCACATACGATTTTACGAAGCTATTTCACAATAACAAATACAAAGCTATTTCACAGACCAAAAAATTAAAACTAATATTGGGCTATTGTGATGAAATTATACATGAGTACGTGAACCTCTATTGGTCAATTGTGATGAAACAACAATTTGATGAATTTTTGTACATGTTGGTGATGAAGCAAAACTATTTCGTCGATTTAGATGAATGGAGGACTAGAGGAGGAGGAGAAAGAGAGACCGAGGATTAGGGTTTTCCAGCGCCACCGATAAATGGGGGAGGAGAAAGAGAGATCATGACTTTATGAGTGGTTAGCGTATTGCCCATCCATCTTCTACGTCTCAGCGTGATTTTTCCTCTTCTATGTCTCTGGCATCATAATATTAAAATACTAATTTATTAGTAATTATTATAGATTATAGATATGGATTACATGTTTTGTCATATATACAGTTTCTCAATAATATTCTCATACTATACTTTTAAATCTATTTTAGCCAAGTCATTGGTTAACTTGATGATTAAATTCATAGGTTAAATTTTGACATCATATATCATGTCAACTAATTAGATGAAAGCAATATTAATTTTAGAATATATTTTTCTAAGAAAACGTAAACAAATAAAAAAATTTAGATAATTGTTAAAGGAAAAATGAAGAAAACGTAAACAAATAAAAATTTTAGATAATTGTTAAAGGAAAAATGAAAATAATTAAGCGAAATCGTATTCATCTAATAAGTTAACACATCATGTATTGAAATTTCACATATAATAACTAAAATTTCAAATTATGAAATCGTTCATTCAGTTAAATAGGTAACCTACTAAATATACAGAAATCAATAATTATAGAAATCTAATACATGAAAAGTAATTTTAAGACAGAAGCGCAAGTAATAATGTGAGTTTGTCACAATCGAGCATTGACATCAGAGTTTAAACTAACCAACTATTTCGTTCAAAGAAATTGATGTGACCCATGAAAGGATATAAGGGCCATGTGTTTTAGGCCCGCTGGCCTGGCCCATGTCATGGCCTACCAATTAGTCGATTACCCACAGCTGCTATAGCGCTATACATTACAGAATGTTATTTGTACGCAACATATTTTTATCGTATTCAACAATTTTATTTAAATTAAAAGATTCATCCTTGCTTTCAGTACCCATTTTTTTTTACAAAACATTAGTATTTATTTTATTAACACACTCCCAGTTAACATGGACCAATGTGTAATCATTCCACATAGATGGATGCCCCAATTACAATTAATTTACTACTTTTGATTTTCTAGTCTAGGGTGATGGCAATGCCGAAGCTCTAGGCTAGTTACCGGTTTGGCTGTTCAAAAAAAAAATTAATTTATTAATTAACTCATAAACAATATTTACATAAGTTATAATAATAATGTGTGTGAGTGGTCCCTAAAGATAATAAAAAATGCCTGACAGATTCATACCCAAAACTTTTTAAGTCACGATTTTAGAATAACAAATAGGATTTATTACGAAAAAACCAACATGTTTTCATGTTTTTTGCGTTTTCATCCCTCCATGTTATTTTTTTTCCCATAAAAGTCCTCAAGTTAATTTTTTCTTTTTGGTTCAATGAAATTTGGACAATAGAACCCGGTTTTTCATTTTTTTTAAAACCGGATCATTAGTTATAATCGGGGTCTAATGTCCAATTTTCAATAAACCAAAAAGAAAAAATTAACTTAAGAACTTTTATGAAAAAAAAACATGGGGGACGAAAACGTGAAAACATGTTAGATTTTTTCATAATAAACCCTAACAAATATTACATATTACTACGGTTCTGCAAGGGAAGTAGAGGTGATAAAATGGGGATATTCGCATGGTTTGGTTGACAGATCAAATATTTGTTTATAGGGTTAAAGTCGTACAAATGCAACAAACTTTTTCCAATTTACATAAATGACTAATTAACTTTTTTTTGACTGGATGATAGTTGTACTCCAAAATAACTTGTCGATATTGTACGTGTAACCAGTAACTATGTTGATATGACAGTTTTTGCTTATTCAAATAACAACGTGACAGGTTTTTAATGACATGATGCTTACGTGGTTTTTAATGACATGATGCTTACGTGGATTTACCATATCAACATAGTTACTGGTTAGACGTACCAATATCGACAAGTTATTTTGGAGTACAACGTGGATTTACGTGAATTTTGATCTATATAAATAATTTAGAAAATCCACATAAGTATATAGATCCTTTTCATACTTCTAAAAACACAAATATAAGATCATTACCGATAGAACCGGTAATCAAAAGTATCATCTCAACAATAAATTTTAAGTACAAATATCAATGGGATAAAAAAATAACTAGATTAGTCATTTGAGTAATTTCAGTAAAATAACATAGATTTGTACGACTTTAACCCTTGTTTATAATATCGACCGGGTCAAATTGATTAGTCAATAACTTTTGTTATTTTTTAATGAGTTTTGACAAAATGAGAGACTTTTAAAGGGTGCATTTTTAGAGGGTGTTTGGATTTGCGTTTGAAAAAGTGCTGTAGCGTTTTGGAAACTAATAATCAGATAATTGTTGTAACAAAAAGTGCTGCAGAAAATGTAGTGTTTGGTTTAGCTTCTGCTGTTTGATATCATAATTATCAAATAATCAGTTTTTAAAGTGTTTGGATTTACGTTTTTACTTGTAAAATGACCAAATAATCACTTATGAAGCAAATAAGCTACAATTTTTAACTTATGCAAAAGTGTGGTAGGACAAACGTTAAACGCAAATAATCACTTATTAACGTATGCAATCCAAACACTTTAAACTAATTATTTGCGTTATTGTAACGTAATAAGCTGATAATCTGGTTCATAACGTAAAATCAAACACCCTCTTAATCCTTTTTACCATTGGATTTTTCACACAAAAAAACATCGTACTACATAAAAATTCTCTATTGTGCAAAAACTAGCAACTATTATAGTACATTCTTTTTGAAGATTTTATTTTAAAAATATAAAAACTTGTTTAATACATATTTGAAAAAAATTTAACAAAATATTTGAAAATGATGTACTAAAGAAGGTTTTTTAATAAAAGAATCTTCAAATAATATATAAGTTAGTTTTTATAATGTTGGCTCTATTGCTTGAGTTGGTCAAAATCACCACCTCTGTGGCTATGTAAGTGATAGCAATTATTTACACTATCAATGATGCTTTATTATAATAATAATCAGGGCCGGTCCAATCATTTTCGAGGCCCCTGGGCAAAAACTTCAAATGGGCCCTATAAATATGTATGTGTATTTAAGATAATTAAAATTCAAGTAAAAATGATAAATCAACAACAAAAAACTTATAATCATATAATGTTAAATTAAAAAAATTTGCAAGTCAATAACCTTATTTAATCGTTAATAGACCTAAGTATATGATAGGTTTTGAGAATGGGCCCCTACGATTAATGGGCCCTGGGCGATTGCCCGTGTTAACCTTGCTCAGGGCCGGCCCTGATAATAATCAAACTAAATGTGTTATTATTATTATTATTATTATTATTATTATTATTATTATTATTATTAGTAGTAGTAGTAGTAGAAGATTATTACCTTTGATTGTAATAAACAAATTTGATTATTTTTTTTAAGAACAAAACATTTTACCTTTGTAATAAATAAAATATTGTTACCTTATATCACAATAAACGAACTTGGTTCTCTATGCTCATTTGATAAATTTTATTTTTTTTATTTAAGGGTAATAGTATAATAAGATGTAAAAATAGTACTTGAAATAAAATTTTAATAAAAATTAATAGAAGATATATTTTTAAAAACGTCAAAATTTTATAAAAGGACATTAAAAGTAACAAAAAGATGGAACATTTTAAAGAGTAAAAAAAAAAAACGTTTTTGGTAAATATTTTTAGAAGTACAACAAATTGGTAATAATTTTTTTCTTAAACACACTTGTTTGGTGAAAACTTTTTTTTTAATTGTATAATAATTAATGTATTAAATAAGAACATATACCATATTAATTAAGTTTATAATTCATCTCATTTTATTAAAATAATTTAAAAGGTTGTAAAAATTTCAATAAACCATATTAAAAATGGTTGAGTGGTGATTAACTTAAAGAAAAAATGTTTCGAAGTTGAAGTTACGTGTGCTTGTCAACAAAGTTAACTCGAATTATATCTTTCTGATTATTCAAATAGATATTTGATTAAATGTTTTACACATTTGAATTGTTGATGATAAATTATAGTTCAAATCAACTTTTTTTTACAAAATGTATCGTACCACATTTACGCCAAAACAAACTGTTCAAAATTCAAATTTACTCAATTTGTTAGGTGTGAGGCTAGCTGCAATCATACCAACGTTAATTCACTGATCGCGTTAATTAACAGAGTCAAACTTACTAGACGAAAGAAAGGAGAATAGACGTCCTCCTAAAATAATGTTCGTGATACACTCCTTTTTTTATATATAATTGTTTTTTTTTAATTAAAGTAAAGTTTGGTAGAAAATACTGGAGTTGTAACGTGTGATTATGATCAATTATTTTCAACGACTCTAAGTCAAACACTATATTTTAATTCTTATAATGACGGATTTTACTTTATTACTTAACTCCATTAAGTTTTGTTTCCTCAGTCAACCTAGTGTTTTCTCTTATTTGAAGCACATGGTTCTTGATTTATATAAATTACAACACATGATAATTGTTGCAATATACTTTTTTTACATTAGAAATACATGTTTTACTTATTTTTAATTTAAAAATAACCATAAAAATAACCATAATTTAGAAACAAGTTTTCACCACATTTTATAGTGACAGTTTAACGCATAAATGTTTTCCCAGTGTATTAAAAATATATAATTAACTTTTATGATAGCAACAAAATTGCATCGTTATTTTCTTAATGATATGGTTGTCATGTCATGTCAGAATCAGATTTTATTTATAAAGAAGTTTACCAAACTTTTGTAAACAATGTTTAGAGAAAAAGTAAGTAGCAAAATTTATTTCTTAAAAAATGTAACCAACTTTTCTTTGATTCTTTTTTGTTACCTTTATGTCCATTATTCACTGACCTTTACAACAAGTTTTCCTAACAATGCTTTGTAAAAACATATATATAATATCTTTCAAAGTAAATTACATAAATCGTCCATGTGGTATTAGGTAAGTTATGAATTTCGTCACTATCGTCAGATCAGACTACCTTTAAGAATAACCCTTGGTAAGAGATATTTTCTTAAAAAGCACATAGGACAAATTCTTTATGCAACAACTACATTTACAACTACTAACTACCCACTGACCCACATCTTAAACATAAAATGATTTTTACACTCATAAAAACTTTAAACACAATTTCTACATATACACGTTGTAGAAGTGTTCTAAGCAATAACATGATAACCGTAGCAGTTATAGAAAAAAAATAAATGCATTGTAAAGAAAAAGCACACCGCCCACTCATCACCAAAGAAAAAAATGTATAACGGTCAAATTACACCAACGGCCCACTCCTTGCAAACTAATGTCATCGTGTATTTTCATATTTGTCCTTGCAGGCTGTACATTTAAAAGTATACAATGAAGTTCCGTAAGGGCATATATTGAAAACAAACAACCACCTCAGTATCTCATAATGTTCAGAGTTTTTGGAGAAAATTAAGGACAATCATCGATAAAAAGCAATCCTTTCAAAAAGTTTTTGATTTATTCAAAAATATTTAGCACTTGCTAGCTAGAAGATCTCATCACTAACAGTTATAACTACGACTACGTGGTATAGGCACATCATAGTCGTTGGGATGGAAACATATTTTGGCTTGCTAGATAACGTATTGCCGGTGAGCGCGGGCCGAATCAACTTATTATGCGACGGTCGAACTAGCATTTTTGGAAGATAATCAATCGTGTGAGAATAATTGACATGCTTTAATATAACTTTTACTAATTTTATATTTTAATTTTTAAAAATTTTATTAAAAGATTTATATATTTTAATTGATATATTTTTAAGATTTTTTTATTAATTGTTTTGTTTAATTTATATTATACTCATAATAAATTAACTCTCACTCGCACACACATGTGTATGTGTGTGTGTATATATATATATATTAGATCTGGGTTGAAGGTAGAACTAGTAGAATCAAAATTAACATTTTTTTTAAAAAAAAAAATTAAATTTTATTTATATTTTCTTGTTTAAATAAACATGATAAGACTATTTAAAAAAACATTAACATGGTTTTAAGTTTTGTAAAGTCTTTAAAATAATATGTGAATTTATTGATTTATTGTGAATGGGAATAAAAGGGGGTTGAGAAATCCAAGTTTTGGCTCAACCTGCTTCATATAGTCTTTAGTCTTTACCATGCATTTAAGTCACTCACTCAATGCACAATCAACAAGCTAGGTATATGCAACTTTCATTATCTTTTCATATATTTATTGGATGAAGAATTAATATTAAAACATCAATGATATTGAGAATTAAAATAATAAATAAAAGAATTAATTAATGCCCTTTTGTTGCTTGGTTTGGTGCACCAAAAACAAAAAGCAAATTATAATTAAAAAAGTATATATGTATATATTATGATGGAGGGTGAAGAAGAGGGTAGAAGCATTGAACCATATATATGTGTTTGAATTGAAATCATCATAATCAAAAGCACCACTTATTAGTTAGTACTATAGTTGGTATGATTTCATGACCATAAAGTTAGTGGTGATAAGATTATTGAATCTTATACCACCATTTTAGGAAATCTTTCTAGATTAGATCTGTTAATTAATAACTTTCTTCCATTTCCCTAGCTCATGCCAAGTTTAAGACTTCATTTTATTGTCAAGTAATTAACTTTTCTATACCAATTATAAAAGGTTAATATAAAAAAATAACCCTATGAACTTTTCTTTTGATTTTATATCGAAAATGATGTTTGAATACTTTGAAAACTTTGATAGTTGTTTGCAAACAAAACACGTGATTTTAAATGCAAATATCAATAAATTTCAATAAACTTGTGAACCAAATGTCCCCTTAAATGATATAATCTATCTATTTTAACATCAATTAAATGTAGATAAAATGTATCCACATCCAAATTATAATCTATACATACGTATTTATATGTCTAATTAAATAATATATCGTTTGTTTTAAAATTTATTAAGACATATTAAAAATAAATAAATATTATAAATATCAAATATTTAGAGAAAATTTCATATATATCCTTCCAGAACTTTATATATCATATATACCCAACTTAAAATTTTAATATCATATATATCCCTACTAAACATCATAATATCGTATATACCCAACTTAAGTTATTAATATCACATATATCCCTCTTAAAACTTATTAATATTGTATATACCCAAATTCAATAATTTGATTATTTTTAAAACTCATAATTAATATTACCTATTAATGACCATTATACCCTTTTTATTTTTTCTTTTAACTAAACTTCATAATATCATATATACCTAAACTTAAATTAATTCTTAATATTTTTATAATATAAATTATTCCTCGTAAACAAATTTTATGGATTCGAATAGTAAAAATCATGTATCTGATTTTCGGATTATCTGAAAATCGGATAATCCAAAAATGAACACCTTCCTCTAACTAGAATGCTCTACTATTTAAAGCATTGAGTGAGATTTGAATTAGATGTATTACTTTGTCCTCTTGGATTGGGCCATAACCTAGGCCCGTGGCATTAAGCCCATAACCCATGCCTTTTGATTCTTTAATATTTATGATTTTATGTTTTGGAAGTGTTAGATAATAATATTTATGATAGGATGATTTTACTTATCGGTTAAGTTGGTTAACTGCAAATCAAACTAATATATAAATTTTCTTTTCTTTTTAAAATGTTATAATACTATTAAGTCTTGTCCAACATGCAACATATGCAGGGCCGTCACGTGAATTTTGGTGGCCTAATTACATAGTAGGCTCTTAAAATGTGAAATTTTTTAACTTTATATAAAAATTATTAGTTATTAGTAGTCTAGCAATTGCTATATACATTAAAAAAACATTTAAAACAATGATATTAAGACATGTTCATATGACTTGAACAAAATAATTAATTTCAAAACTATATTTATCTGAAAGGGACTATTATTCGCTTATTTTTACTAATCATACATCCTAACACTCATATTTTTTTTGTTAATAATGTGAGACACAATGATTAAACTTAAGCAGACTTTAGCTTTCACCATTTTTTCCGATCACCGGACAATTTTTTGATGATGCCCTATTAAACTTGGGGCCCTGAGCGGTCGCACTTACTGCACACCCTCAGGGTCGGCCCTGAACATATGTTTAATATATGACTTTTTAATCAGAAAATACTTTATGAAAAAAGTAAGAAACAATGTTTAAATAATCCAAGCATTTCAAAAATAAAAAAAGTGTTCAAGATTCTAACGCTGAAAACTAATATATTGTAGGAAAAATATAATAATATGTCACAATCACACTTTTGAAAGACTAAAAAAACTATTATATAAATAAAAACATTTAACTTTATAAGTTTTAAACTATAATTAAAAAATACCACACAATCAAACCATAATATAAAAATAATAGAAACAACTATATTTAATTGAAAAGGGACGGTTCGGTAATAATAGGAGGGTTAATCGTAAAAACCAAAACCGAACTATCGAGTTTAGTTTTTGGAGTTTTTTTTTTGCAATGAAAAATTGTTGGTGGTTTTAATCCCAAAAATTATCCAACTTGAAAGATTTGTTGCACAAATTTCTCTTTAATTTAATATATACCCAAATATCATATCTTGAACAATAAGATTAAAATTTAATATCATATCTTTTTCTCGTTTTTCCGTTAAAGTAGAAACCGATTTTGGGATTGCTTCGATTTGGTATACTGATTTTGTGAAGACTTGAAATCCATTAAATACTAATTTTGTTTTCTACTTCATTCTTCGATTTGTAATACTGATATTGTGAATGCTTCAATTTTGGATAGACATGATTTTTGACAAAAAAATGTTCATGAATTTTGCCTATTTTGTTTCTACTTCATTACTGATTGGTGAAGGCTGATTTTTGATTATGAGATACTGATCATCTGCTATTTTGTTTTGTGCTTCATTACATAAATTTTGGGTTTGCACTTTGCACTTTGCCAAGAAAGTGTTATGATTATTGAAGGCAGAATACGGATTATCTTAAAGCTTCCATCAAAAATTGTTCTCAGCAAAAAAATTTCCCTCCATTCCATGTATGCTATTTTTGCTCACAGTTGGAACATTATGAAAATAACTTATGAGTTGAATTAGATGCAAGGAACTTGTGGGCCTGAATTCAAGGCTGCTGTTGTAGGTCAAAATTGGATTGATTTTGCTTCAATCCAGTTCCTAATTTCACTAGATGCTAATAATTTGACTCTCATGAATGGAAATAGTACCAAACTTCACTCTAGAAACAATAATTCTTCTTTACCTTGGACAAGCTAACAATGTTAGGATCAGACTTCAGCCATATGGTTGTGAACTTGTGATGGTGCTCATTTAGAGAATGGTTGGCCAAATGGTGAGCAAATTGACCACAAAGTAATTGGGTTGTTCTCTGACATATTCTTGTATGGATTTGCCATGTGCATGAGCTTCCAGATTGTATATGATCTCCTTTTTCTAATTGATGGAACATGATCTTAATTGATGGAATGCTTCCTACATGTTAATTAAATATGTTAGTTGATAAATCTTTAATTTCAGCGTTTGATAAACTGCTCATATGTTTGACAATTCGTAAATTTATTTGATAAGTGTTTGTCAAAATTTAAGAAATTTATTTGATAAGTGTTTGTCAAATTTTCAAATGTAGAAGATTTTGCTATTGTTGATGATATACATATAGATCCATTAGCTCAATTGGTAAGAGTGCCCGTATGGGAGGATGGTGGTTCAATTCCATCTGGATCTTTGATTTTGGCTTGATTACTATTTAAGTTTCATTGTTTCACAAATTGAATGACCTTGTTTTGGTTGAATCAAATTGTAGTACTTTGTTTTGTTTTGAATTAAATTGTAGTATTTTATTTAATATTTTTTTGGTTAAATTATGTTGGAAATTTTATTGATCAATGAAATGTTTAATTATTAGTACTTTCTTGGGTTTGAATTAAAAAACTTTACAAAATAATTATGATTGCATATATAATTAAATGTTTAATTATAGAACTCTCTATTGTACCAAACAAGAGAAATGATTTTCTGTTACAATTCTCTACTGAATTCTCTGTTCTACCAAACAGGTGAATCAATTCTCTTTCTCTAGACCAATTCCATTTCTCAGCAATTCCATTCTCTGTTATCATTTCTCTGCAATTCCATTCTCTGTACCAAACGCACCCTTAAGGGTTTTTTTGCACAAATATCCCTAACTAAAATTATAAATGTATCTGCAATAAATTAAAGTATATTAAGTTGAATATATAATCCATTAAGGATAACAATTAATAAATTGTTAAATCAAATTAAATTTTACTAATATAAACAGAGTTTAAAAGAAAATTAGAAAGGTAAGCTTATATAAATAAAAATTACTCAGTATGTTAAAATTACAAAAGGAAAACTATAGAAAGCATTTCAAATCATTTTTTAAAATCTCCAAAAGTATATTTAGCATTTAAAATAAATAGAATTTAAACTAACTAAAATTAATAATATTTAAAAATCCAAAAAAAATTAAATTAAGTTAATGATATATAATAAATTAAACAAAATTTGACCAAGACATTGGAAAAGATGTTAAATAACATCCTTCTATAAATAAATCATTAATAAAGTATGAAGTATAGAAGACAATATTCAACGACATACATAATGAAATTATATTAAATAAAAGATAATTCCATTATTCTTATAAGTAAAACTTAAACTTAGATCAAGTAAAAATAATAATATGTAGAAGCAATAAATTGAATTTAGCAAAACCTATGTATGATAGTGTTTTTCAAAAGTTTTTTCTAGTGCATTTAGCAATGTCAAGTGATGAGTAGTGTTTTCTTTTTCTATTGCACACTAGATTACTAACCCATGTATTACATGGGATAGGTAAAATAATATTGATAAAATATAGATTTGTTTCAAATAATTATAAGATGAATGATATAAAATAAATAACAACCGTTAGTTATAGAAATAAATTAAAAATATTTCATTATATACACAATTAATTTAGACATTAAGTGTTAATAAATGTTTTATATTTTTACCCTTTAGTTAGAATAAATTAAAATATTAAAAGTTATATGAATAAATAGTAAATATTAGAAATTTATCTATAAATAATTCTATGTTTATTTTATAATTTAATGTTAAAACAATATTATTAGGCTAACATTAAAAAATGGTAATTAAATCTCACAACTTAAGTACATTAAATCAAAAAAATTAAATTAGTAATCTTGCTTCAAAATAACACAATAGAAGGTTTTTATATTAGGAATGGATTAACATAAAATGATAAATTAGGATAAATGAGTTGGTAATTAGAATAAATGGTGCACGCATACTTTATTTAATTATTTAAACATTAATAAATTTATGAAATTAAAAAAGATATATTTGGAATTTAGGCGGGAAAAAAATAAAATGATGATTCGAGAGTGTGACATGTGGCTTCAAACATTTTCTTTTATTAATATATATAGAATATAGATATAGATAGATATAGATATATATGTTAGCAAAACGTTGTGTTTCCTTGTTAATTGGAGATGCTCACATTATCACACCCATTTATTAATAATATAAAAAGTTAATATTACTTTACTAGTTTACTTGATTAGTGATTACAACTTCTAATTTACTACTAATGCAACTTCAAAGAAATTTTATTCATTTATTCATATAAAAGTATATAGTTAAATTTATTCAGTCACAAAGTGTGGACAATTGTATCTTGTTTTATAACAATATACTTTCAAATATATATCGTTTATAACAACGTATTTATCATTCACACGTTTATACTTTATAGCAACATGGTGTTGGGCTCAAAGCACAAGAACCAAGATACACCAAGTTGGGTGGGAGTGAGTATAGAGCGATGAATAGTATAATTGCTTGAAACTGTAATATAATTATTAGATATAACTACTTATGATTTAAATAAATTACAGTTTAGCATGCAAATTACGATTTTGCAAGTTCAATTTATTAATCTGAATGAGCAATTTAAAGACTACTTACATGTAAAAATAACTTGAGTTCCTCACTGATTATGGTAACACGAGAGGTTCGATCATCCAAATTTCACGTGCATATTGGTGTATAGTCCTGTCACTACTGAACTTGTATGAACCAGCCGTGTTCAAGATTGACATCTTAGTCCATTTCTGGCACATTAACAAATTAGAGTCAAAATAGAGAAAGAATATGGCTCTAAATGTATTATATGTTTATGGGCTGTGGTAAACTGATGAAAAAGGAATGATTTTCTACATTTATACTCTCAATTCAAAACTTAAACATTAAAGCACCTCGTTGATCGTATGAATTAGTTTTATGGTGACATTCCAAATACTTCATCTAACTTCATCTCATTAAAACCACAATATTTTCATTTTGGATGTCTCACCAACACAGTATTGTGTCTATTAGCTTACCTAGTTGTCCAGTGTTATCATTATAGACAAGATTTTCTGTACTGTGATTGCTAAACCGGGTTTAGACCTTTTGTTAACAATCCAACAGTTTTAAGAAGCTATGTTTTTAGCTGATCAACGGTAATTTTTTTCATAAATTGTATGACAACTACCTACAAACTAAGAGTGTCATGTTGCTAAATATATAGATACTCATCCTAATATGTGTTATATATAGTGGGGTGACATGGGACCTAAAGAAGCAAGCAGTTTGAATATAAGAATGCTAGAAATATGACTTCTAAGTGATATTTTAGTTTTTTAGGCGGCGTTTGGTTCGCAGAATGTGTACTCTAGGAATGGAAACTGTGAAAGGAATGAATTTCTAGAAGGAATGGAATCTATCTGAATCCAAATATGTAGCTTGTTTGATTGGCCGGAAAGGAATAAAATTCATATTCAATTCCTTAGCTATTTTCTGTTTTGTTTATAAATCTGTCAAAAGAATTGAAGTATGATTATGACAAATGACCAATGTATATATTAATAACTTTTTAAAATTTTTTTGAATGATAAAAATATTTTAAAAGTATGTTTATTTTTTTTTCTTCATAAAATAATTCACTTTCTTCATAAATCAATCTTTTTTTATAAATCCATAAAACAAATGTCTTAAAATGATAACATTAAATATTAATGTTTACTACATAAGCAAAAATAGATATGATGTGGTGGGGTTAAGGTGGGTTGGGTGTCGTGTAGGGGTGATACAGGTGGGGTAGGATTAGGTAGGGTGGGTTAAAAGCAGAGTTGATTTATAATGTAGTAGAATGATATTAAGTAGGGTGGGTGGGTGTAATATAAGGGTAAGAAGGGATGTGATGGGTTTGGTAGGTAAGTAGATCGGTGGTCGGATAGGGTAGGAAGTGAGGTTAGGGTTAGGGTTGGGGTATGGTATGGTACGATGGGTATATAAAGGTGGTAAGAGATGTGGTAAGTTTGATGGGTGGATAGATTGATGGTAGGGTAAGATGGGTGGGTGTGATATAAGAGTGGGAAAGATGTGGTAAGTATGATGGTGGGTAAATTCATGGTAAGTTAAGGTGGTTGGGGTGTGCATGGGTGGAGTGGGATAGGGTGGGTGTAATATAAGGGCGGGGGAGATATGTGATAAATTTGGTGGGATCAGGGATGGGTAAATTGGTGATAGGGTAGTATGGGTGGGGTAGGGTAGGGTAGGGTGGCGTGGATAAGGTATAGGTAGGGTATGTGGGATTGGGTTGGGTTGGATCGATATGGTATGTATGAATGAATAGAGAAGACATGTCATGAGAATGAAATGTTCATTCATTGACAACTTTTCATGGAAAACACATTCCTTTGACAGAGGGAATGCTTTGTTTGAAAGAGAATTGTCATTCCATGAAATTTAACAGCTAAACATGTCATGAGGATGGAATGTTCTTTCCTTTTCTATCATATTCTGAAGGAATCTGTGAACCAAATTCCTCCTAAGTGTGAGAAATCTATGCTTAGGTGACAGCTTTAGAACCCAAATCTTGTTAGTGAAAGGATTACTCACCTTTTGGTCTCTATATGCCTTATCGACCTCATCTTGACACTCTATATAAGATGGGAAATCTTTCCCAACGAGGAAATAATCAGCACGACCATAGCCTTCGTTCCCTTCCAAAGATCCCATTAGTTCATCATAGTTGTATGGGCCAAAAACACCACTTCTGACATATTTTTTAACCTCCTCAAAGCGTGGATCGGGCACAAACTGCATATTAGGTAGATCAAGTGAGAAACTCTCTACTTGGTGACTTCTGGTGTTCCTTCTTCAAATCAATGTTTTTGGTCTTTGAGAATCATCTATGCATCACATCGTAGTAAGACTCACCTTGCCCTTGGATCTCTCCTTTCGTAGGCCAGTAATTTCATGAGCTTCAGCACCAAAAAGGAAAAAGTTTTCTTCTCCAACCTCCTGTCGTATTTCAACATTGGCACCATCCAGAGTTCCAATTTGGATGCAGCCATTCATGGCAAACTTCATGTTGCTGGTCCCACTTGCTTCCATTCCAGCAGTGCTGACGATAAAAACACACACCAATGATGCATTTACCAGAAAATAATCTAAAAATAGACTGTTATGATAGACGGTAACCATCATACCTGATGTGCTGGGACAGATCACTTCCAGGAATCAGAACTTCTGCTACTGTGACATTGTAATCTGGAACAAAGACAACCTTACAGTAGAAAGAAAGAAAGGTTGATCATTATTTATCATTTTAAAACTGGAGTTGTGCCAACTCCTGTTTGCTTTTAATGAAAACTCATATAACATGACAGCTAGATGCAGTTGCTAATCTCTTTCGGATTTTGATGTATAAATATGGACCATTGAATGTGATAGTAGATGATATAACATGACAGTAGATAGGACTCAAAAATGGAGAAGAATGGAGGAAAATGGTTTAAAGAGTGGAAACTTCTGAGTTTATAATGCTCTAGCCTTTGTTTACAATGGCAATTTCTAAGTGGATATGATATAACTGGGAATCAGGATAAAAAGGCAAATTCAGTCAACATGTACCTTCAAAAGGTCACCAATATCGGGATCACGATTTACAGTAGCACCAACATCAGTGATAAATTTCACAATCCTCTTGGCTTGGATGTATGTAGCAAATGCTTTTCCTCCAAAAATACATACTCGAGGAACAAATTTCTCCTTTCTTTCATCAGCACTCATTTCTTTCATCTTCTTGTACCTGTAAACGATTCCCAGGATATTCAACAGCTGTCTCTTGTATTCATGAATACGTTTCACCTGCATAAAATAACAAGTTAGTCAATTTGCAGCCAGCACAAAAGGCAGCTGTGAAATCCTTTCGGTCAACATAGATCCTATTGGGTGGCTAACTCAATCCTTTTTACCTTCCTGGTGTAAATTAAAAGTTCAAAAGAAAATTTTAATGCTGATCTTGACAAGGATAAACAAATTGTAAATTTTAGGCATTTTATCTGACCAATAGCAGTAGAATCAATTTACTGAAGTACCATATTATGATAGTAAAGACATAATAATTCACATTTTGACAAATACAGAATGCAATACAATCTAGGAGTTACTGGTATAGACGTATAGTTGGGTATGGAAAGGTTATTGATCCAAATTAATTATCTAGCCTAAGCATATCATTGTACGCTTGACATATACTGCTCCATGATTATTTTACATTCATTTTAACTGCATCAAGCCCTATAGACCACCAAATTTGGTGTTAGTACTGGTTCTTGAAACATATGCATATAGTCAATTTGCTTCCCAGACTACAACATGTCAAATGTAGCATTTCATGCTGGAACCAGGAGCAATAGTTCCTTTGCTTTAAGAAAAATAAAATAATAACCTGCACATCAAACATCGCATCAGGGCTGACAAGATATCCAGTTTTTTCTTTCAGGAAGGAAACGATTTTCGCTTTGTTGTTCCTTTTGGCTTTCCTCCATTCAGATTGGAGTTCCTCATTGTCAGCAAACTGCAAAATAATGAAAAATTAAAATTGTGAATACTTTTTCCTCCATTCATATGCTGTATCTACTTTAAGTTAGCTTCTAATTTTAAAATCCAAGGCCAGAAGCAATTAGAAAATAATCTGATAACGAAGGATAGAGAACATGGGTATTTTTACCTTTCTAAGTTCAACTAACTTCTCGGTGTTTAGCACCCAGTCTTCTGTTCCTGTCCACTTGGTTATGATTTTACTTAGCTCTGGATTACAAAAACTGATCCATCGTCTTGGTGTCACTCCATTCGTCTTATTCTGAAACTTCTTAGGCCACAACTGCATAGATAACAATAGAAGATAAACTGAAGGAAGAGAAAAACTTTTCTGAAAGAAAACTACAAGGAAAAAAAAGGCGGTCTACTCCTAAAGAAGATAAGACATGGTAATGGTAAGCTTGCTGATCAAATTACCTTATAAAATTCATTAAAAACTTCCTGTTTCACAATTTCACTGTGGATTTCTGCAACCCCATTGACCGCATGCCCACCAACAACACAGAGATTAGCCATGCGTACTGTTTTTGGAAGTTTTGGGTCTGGCTCAAATGTCACCTTTCTGCTAATACCACCATCCTTTGCCTTCTTCACTTTGAGGTCATCATCTTCACTACTTACTGTTACTTCCTCGTAACTTTTTTCTTTTTCAACCGTATCAACAATAGTGCTTTCCTCAGCTTGAACAAGCAGCTTCAAGGTGGAGTCAGGTAGTTCAACATTTTCCAAAACTCTCATTTGCTTCAGCTTTTCTTTCAGCAACTCAAGGTCCTCAACACCATACTCAGCAATGATGGTATCAATCAACTAAGTAAATTATCATCCATAAGAGAGTCTAAGAGCAGCATCGCACAACATTGTTTTGCACAAAGTGTGTTTTCAAACGAATTTATAGCATAAGAAAACAAAAAAAAATTCCTCAATGTAATAGCTTGATGTAGCTCTAAGAAAATGTTAGAAAAAATACCTCCTTATCAATTAATTCTATTATCTGTACATGCCGTGGAAGTAGTGTCTGCAAAAGATTCAGACTCCACTTCTCTAGAGCCTCGGGTAGAACAGTATGATTGGTGTAAGCCACAGTTCTGCAGAATTTGCAACTCTGATGAGTACTCGTTACAAAAGCATGATGTCTAAATGCTATGGTTGAGGTGACATAATTTTGATTCCAATGCAATAAACAGTTCACATTGAGCAATGAGAACAAATTGGTTTACAAAATGTCAACTCTAGAATGCACTTGGTAGTCCATACCCTCAAAGCCAGAAGGCAGGAAGGAAGATGACCATTTACAATGACACACACACACACACACAAACTAATGAGGCATTGAAGCCATCTCAATAGGCTTTCGTTTACTTTGTAGCCAGCAGGTCAAAATATGCTCAGTTGACTAAGAACTTCACCTTTGAGTGATTTCCCATGCTTCTTTCCAGCTTAACCCCTTATGATCCATCAATATTCTCAACAACTCAGGTATGCAGAGTGTGGGATGAGTATCATTCATCTGTACTGCAACCTTTTCAGGAAATTCATTCCAGTCCAATGCCTCCCCAGATCTCCTTTCAAACCGTGCAATTATATCTTGTAGAGAAGCAGAACATAGTGTATATTGCTGCTTCAGTCGCAGTGTCTTTCCCTCTAGTGATTCATCTCCAGGGTATAAGATGTAGCAAATCTGATCAAAATAAAACATTGCATTCACATTGTTCATCAGATAAATTTCAAAAAAACGTATTACAGTGTAAAATATATAATATAACAAGAAGGAATAATCAGTGCGGTTGCATAATAAAAGACATTAAAGATGACCATGGAAAACACAGTTCTAGTTGCCTGCGTAACCCAAAATCCACATACTCTACAAAGCATACAATCAATCATGCAGGTTAAGGGGGTATACAATATTTATCTTGAGACAAAGAACCAGGAAAAAGTATGACATCATAGCACTAAAAAATAAACCTTCTCTGCCTTTTTAAGGGCTTCATATGCTTTGGCATGATCTCCAGAATTGAAAGCACGTAAATCAAAATTTTCAGGTGCAACCTTTGTTGACCACAAGCGTAGGTTGATAGTTGTTTTGGTTTTATATCCAGGTATGGGAACATCATAGGCAACAGCCACAATATTTTCTCCACCAACCCATTCCTTACGTCCTTCTGGCCCAGTAACAACTTCCCCATAAAATTTTACAGGATAAGAAACGTCATTCCTTGGTACTTCCCAGGGATTACCCATCTGCATAGTATAGTAAAAAAAAAATAAAAAGATCTTACTAGATGCAGGTAAAGAGACATTTAGACGAACAGGAAAGAAACCCAAAAGTAAATGCCAAAAAGAATCAAGAACAACAAATTCCACAAGTCATGCAACAATATCTTAATATATAATTGGAATCAAGATGGATATGAAAACCTCAAGCCAATTTTCTGCAACTTCTTCCTGACCATCTTTTGTAATGAGCTGCTTGAAAAGGCCATATTTGTAACGAAGACCATAACCCCATGCTGGGTAATTCAGTGTTGCCAAAGAATCTAAAAAGCAGGAGGCAAGGCGGCCCAAACCTCCATTTCCAAGTGCTGCATCTGGCTCCTGTCAACTACTAATTCATTAAGACACTATATACAAATCAAGTTATTTGATTTCCAAATTAAATGCTTTCAGTTTCTACATATTAGAGCAACTGTGTATAGATGCCATACGATAATCCATAATAATATATTGCAACATCATCATACTATTCAAGATCAATCATTGGTGAACGCTAAAGTTTCAAATTCCAACAATTCCAGAACTCAATGAAGAGTGATCAGGGAACTTTTCTTACTTCAATGAACCATTTATTACCATATGGGCAGAGAATTAGTTCATAATTATGGGCATAAATACAAATTGAGCAAGTTAAGTTCCCATGGCTGCAAAAATCAAATTGATTGACCTTTCCAGTTTCTACATACTATGTAGCCACTAGGGGCCATATATAATGTGTAATGATGGCTTGCAATATCATCACACTGATCAAGTAATTATGTGAGGATGCTAAAGTTTGGTGATTGACTAGTTGAAGATTGTTTTAATGAAGTGACATGATGGTCAGAGTATCAGACCTCTTTTATTGTTAGTGAAACCATTTATCGTCAGTTTGATCAAGGTTTAATTCCATATGGGCAGTGCATCAATACAACTACAATTTGATATCAACAAATTTACAATTTGGAAGGTTTAACTCCATTATTGCTAAGATCGTAGATAGATGAGTTTGTGCAGTGAAGAACATGTGTGTGGCCTCGTGAACCAATGGGCAATGGACATGAAAAATGTACAAGTTTAAAGCCAACAAACATTACCAGTTTACGAGATGCATATGTAAACTCTAATAAGCTCACCTGCCTAGCAACATCCTCGAGATCATGACCAAGTTTCCTTAAAGCTTCAGCATAAGCCCCTGACAGCTCTAAGTTACCAATGGCATTTAGCAATGCTCTACCCTAGGACAATAAAAAAATAATGACATTACAACAAAATATCCTCTAACAATGAAGTCAACATAATAACAGAGGACAATGCTACAACTAACCTGAAGAAATTCCATAGATAAGTAATATGCCTGCTTCACATTCATCTTTTCATGGTAATCATATGTGGCATTCCAATTAACGATGAGCATATCACGGACACTTTCAGCAGTAGCATAGAATGCCTTTGGAAGCTCAAACTTTTCTGGAGAGAATAATGGTGTGAACTCTGCATGGTATTTGATGCTTGATATAATAGATTCAGAATCAGGAACAAGGATCCCATTATCTAAAGTATCTGTTGTTTCTGCATCACAATAAAAACGATAAGAACTACTAACATGACACTATAATTATTTATTAGAGTCGTGAAGAGAAACTAGCTATATGGCCCATATATGATTCCACACTATCAGCAGTTCGCTTCCATGTACTACGTTGATTGCATTAGTAACTCTAAATCAAAAGATTCTACTATTCAAACATTTCTGTAATCTGAGTCATGTACTCTCCCTCTCTTTGAGCATGCAATTCAATATGTTTAGACAATAAAAACATATACACTTCGACTTTTGACATCAAATTGGTTAATTTTCTATATTATAACTTCATAGATTAACCGATACATGTTTACATGTACTAGATAGCAACAATAAACTTTATGTCATGTGCTTCAAATACAAAAGGTAACAGTGTTAATAGGTAACTAAATACATAAAACATACTGCATCCATCCAAAAATAAATGTGCATTTGACTTGGAAGTTAACATGTGGTTTAAACTTTAAAGAGTCTTTGGCTAATAATCAAATGCCCTGTTCCCCCTGGAAATGACAATTAAGAAACTCTAAGGACCAACATCTATATCATTGATGTAGTATTGATAGTTTGCAAAGGCCAAAGAGGTGAATTTTCGATTAAAATCTTATTGAAGTAAAAAAAAAAAATGTTTGATTTATTTGGGACTAAGGGATGGAGTATCAACTTTGCAATTTGATGCGCAGTAGGTTAAAAGTCTGAAATCAAATGCACGGCTCTTTTTTCTCTGTGAAGGAATTATAAACTTAACTACAAGAGTAAACAGAAAACACATATCCACACCATTTTTTATGTTTAAAGTAAAGGTACCTATCTATACCAAAAGCGCTTATAATTTTTTATAGCCAGAAAGCCAGCCTTGTTAGGCTAATCACTATTGACATAATTTTCGCTTTTAAATTTTAGAAAACAAGAACACATTCAGCTGCGCAATTGTACCATAGTCCATAAACAAATAAAAAATAAACCAAAAAACTCTGGTACATCGACATTGCGAGCACCACTTGAAGATATACATTAAATCATTAATTATATGCCCAATCTCACAAGAACAGTTGGTTTGGAGGATTTAAACAACTCATTTAAGATTTGGATTTAGAAATTCTCTCATGTCAGATTTGGATAAAAATAAAAAGAGAGGATTTAACATTTCATATTCTCTAATTTTTAACCATATTCATAATCCATCCATCATTGAATATTTCAAAATCCTATCATTTTACGACCCAATCATTTTAAATTCATACAATCCAATCAGCATTTAACAGATATTCAACGAAAAGCAATCACTAATACCTTCTTCAACTGATTGCTCTGACAAATTTTGTAATTGCGGATTTCTGCTAGCGACTTTAGTTACAGATAAATTCCTTGTTCTAGAGTTTAGCCTCTTGCTCAATTTTGACCTCAACAGCAACAGATTTTTGGAATGTTCACTACATAAACTGAAATCGACAATGCTTGATTTTGAAATGTAGCTCGTGACAGAGAAAGATGAAGACGCCATTGTTTCTGTCTGTAGAAGTGCTGATTTCAGGAAACTAGATAGAGAAAAAGGAATGGAGAAGAATTGCGATCATGGACAGGTGGGAAAGATATTATGAGGTGAATAGTGGGTTTGTCGTCTTATACTCTGGTCGCCGTCGACCGTCGGTTCACGGAGCACGTTCTGAACGCCTTATATTTTCATCGGCTCCTCATCTGTTTGTTCTTTATACCGGGCCGGGCCCTCTGTTTCGTTTTTTTTATTTATTTATTTTTGCATGTAGATTTTGGTAACAGTAACATGGGTTGTTTTTAACTTTTTATTGTTGTAAAAGTGATTTTTTATTTGATGTATTATTATAAATGTTAACCTAATTGTAAATTCTAAATACTTTTTATCAATTTATTCTATGCTTTTCAAATTCTAATTATAGAAATAAAAAGATAATTTATTTAGTTTAGTTTAGTTGTTATTATTTTATTTTTGAATTATCATAATATTATTATATTAAAAACTAGTTTATTACTCGTGTACTACACGAGATATTTAAATAATTTTTTTTAATTTGAAAATTATTTTAGAAACAACAAATAAAATAGTAATATTATACTGTTAAAAAGTTTATTGAAAATATATAAACCAAATAACAAAAGGTAATATACATAACCAAGAATTAAATAATAACAAAGAAAGAAAAAAAGAATAGAAATCTGGTAAATAGTCCATTTTTTAAATCAATTTAATTATTTATTTTAATATTTTTGAAAAATCTTGGATAAGAAGCTAGTGAAAGACATAAGTTGTGGATTTAAATTTAAAAAAAAATTCCAAGATAATAAGTGGAAGATTTTTTCTAAATTAATTTAGTTATATTATAAAATAGAAGTTGTAGAATATTACACGTGTCGCTTCCAGGTTACGCCAATTAACTAATGAGTTAAGTGTCAAATGACATTTATTTACTATTTTAATAGAATAGATAGATTATATGTATTTTAGTAAACTTGTTTGGTAGTGGACCGGGACCATGAAAGTTGGAGGGTGGAGACGCAACCAAACCAAAACCAATCATATAACAAGATATTTCTATAAGTGAATAATAATATTAAAACCTTTCTATTTGTTTATATTCACATGTCACGAAAAATGTACCCCACTTCACTTGTTCATCAACATTATGCATGTGTCCTTTTGGAATGGGTCTTTTTATAAGCACATCCCCAAACACTAATTTTGTTTATTGCACAACCTTCCACTTTAATTACTTGATTAATGTAAGGGTCTCACAATAGATCAATGTCCATGTATTATATCGATTAATTTAAAACAAAATATTTATAACTATGTATAAAATAATAATTTTAAAAAATAATAGAATTTATTCAATTTTAATTATTTATTTATTAAGATCGGTTATGAATAGAATTGATTTGCTTTAAAATATAAATTATATATATTCTATTAAAAGAGTAACAGTTAACTAGATTGACAATTGACACAACCTCCATTTGACACGTATAATTTATAACTTTTATTTAAGTTATAATTTCAACTAATTATAATTACTATGTTTTAAGGATTTTGTTAACAGCTCTGAATTAATGGAATCTTTTTTCAATGGTTAATATACAACATTTGTAAAATAAAAATTACAACTTCTTAAGGTTGATATTACTTTATTAATAAAGCTAATAATTACATAATGATTAAAGTAATCAGAAGAGGTGTGCAATTAGCATTTCAGAGGTGTGGAGATAGAATGGATTCCATTATGCGTTTACATTTTACTATTCTATGTCACAAATAATTTATTATTATTTGAAAAAGACAGTCATGAATATAATAAAAGAAAACACATAAATGTCGTGTGTCACCATTTTTTATTTAGATATAAATAAATACAAAATATTATTTTTAAAATAAAATAAAAGATAAATATTGGTTCAAGTTTGTATTACTTTTAAAGAGCTAAAAGTTTTGAATGTGTCTAATATTTTACAAATAATTTTATATTATTTTTGTAGTGTGTTATGTGTTTTGTTTTGAATGGTTTAGTTAGGAGTTCTTTCATTATGTTTTTGGGTGTCTCTTTGGTGTTTCCTATCTTCATCTCAGAGATAAATTGTAAGTTGTTAAACTTAATTTTTGAGTGTTAGAATAAAATCTTTTGCCTACAAATATATTTATTTATTTATTTATTATTAGTGTGTCATTTGTAATTTTAAATTTTAAACAAACACACCCTAAAAAAGTAAACTTTAAAATTTAATTTCATGAGCCAATCATACACTGCCTACATTTTACTTAAATAAACTTTGATTACACACATTTACATTGTATAATTGTATATATCATCCTATTTAGATCGAATGTATATAAAAGTTGGATAGATTTTTTTTTAAAAAAATCAAAAGTATAATGAAGACCAACGGTAGGTTTTCCAAATATGGACGAGCAAAGAATTTTGTTGAAGCAAAGATGAAATTTCGCAATGCCTCTCAATAATCTCATTGTTTTTTTGGATAAATCTTCACCTCAAAAACCACAAATTTCATTGCATTTCATCTCTTAATTTATGTCTTCATCGGAGAGAAGACCCCTTTCACCGGTTTCTCTCCCTCCCACTTCATTAGTTGAATAAAAGAAACGAAATTTGATCGTTTTATCTATATTGGTCAGAATTTCGATTTCAGGTGATTTCGATATTTTATTTTGTTCTATTCGTGTGTTTTTTTTGTTCTAGGGGTTGTGCCTGAAATAGTGTTAAATGTTGGCATCGAATGATCGACAAACATTTGTTGGTTCAAAGTTTGCAATCCTGACAAACGATATCATAGATTCGTTCACGTAACAAGTTATCGAATTTGATCCGTTTATTAGAAAAAGCCATAATTTGAGTTTTATGAAATCAAAAGAATTTAGTTGTGACTACAAATGCTACCAAATCAAAAACTATTTATGGAACATGTTGAATATGCCATAAATTCATGTACACTTGAATGCTAAAATTCTAAATTAGATCAATGTTTCATCATGGTTGATGATTGTAGCACAATTGGATTGTTTTATCACAATGACTCAATTTAAGACCAAAATTAACACAATTGGATTGTTTTATCACAATGACTCAATTTAAGACCAAAAATTAACATAATTTTCTCATTTGTTAAATTTCAGGCATCAGTGCTGAAGAATCTAGTTTTAGGTGATAGGTAAACTCTAATTCGAAAAGATGTTTGGGTTTAGAAAAGCAGCTTCACCTGGTCCTACCAAACCTTCGGAAACCGAAGAACATAAGAAAGAAGCGCCTGCTAGAAGAACTACTTCTGAACCAGTGCTCCCTGTGCCAGGCACTAAAAAGGGTTCAGGGAATCCTTTTGACAGCGATGATGATGACGATGATTATTTCGGAAAAACAAAAACTTCAACACTTAAGAAAAAGAGTAAAGCTGAACTCGATAGCATGTCTAATCAGGAATTAGAGCATTATGCAGTGGATCAGGCTCAAGAAACTACGAAAAGCGTAAACAATGCCTTGAAAATAGCAGAGGATATCAGAGATGATGCTAGTAAGACCCTTGATACTTTGCATGCTCAAGGAGAACAGATTCATAGGACCCATGAGAAGGCTGCTGAAATGGACAAAGATTTGAGCAGGGTATGTTTTCATTATACAAATACCATAATCTGTTATGATATTGATGTAGAATCCTAATCTATGGTAAACGTAATTATGTAACTATTAACCATTAGATTTTATGAAATCGCGACTATGAAGTCAAATCACCCGTTTATCCACTCAGCTACAGTGTGTCAATTGTCAAATAACCACTTGCAACATGGAAGTTCGTCGATTATGGTAATTTTTATAGAAATAGGTATGACTGAATGATTAATCTATATTATAACGAAAAATAAGTGTACAATGATATAAATAAGAGAAACTAACAAGGGCCCTATATATAGATCAAGTAACCCTAACACACGCAAACCCTAAAAGCCCAAGAACTTAATGGGACTAACATTAATATAATTTATAACCCTAATAATTTTGTATATGGATGAGGGATCTAACATACTATGTGAATACCTTATAATGATGTATGGTTTTAACATAACTAAGGGGTTGTTTGTTTACTTCTTAATGGAATCATTAAGAAGACATTCAAAGGTAAAATGATTTCTTAATGATTCCATTAAGAGGTAAACAAACAGTGCCTAAGGGATTTGTTTTCTTGAATAACGTTCATTACAGGGTGAAAAGATATTGGGTAGCCTCGGAGGCATGTTTTCCATGACTTGGAAGCCGAAGAAGGGCAAGGAAATAACAGGGCCCGAACCAATAGGTTTGAACTCCATATGTTTCTCCCATGCATGCATACATGCACATTTACATAGATCATATCTAGCTACAATAATAGTCACATCGAATTGATACGAGAAAGGTTACTAGTCATCTTCGTATGCCAACATCCCACTCATTGTGATTTTCTAGATTCGTTGTATATTTCTCGATATAAATTATATGGTGTCTTGCTTTTTGCCAGCTGATGAGAAAACAGAAAAGAAAGCAAACAAGGAACAAAGGGAGAAGTTGGGTTTGGATAAAGCACATAAAGGGAAGAAGGCCTCTAAATCTTCTGGTGACCCAAAGGATGCCATGCAGCAAGTTGAGGTATGTGTGTTGTTAAAAGGTAGCATTACTTTTATGAATTGAAATATGTATTGTCCCAATAAAATATTACCTACATTTAATGAATCGTAAAACTTTTTACCATATATTGATCAAATATTACCTTTTTTAAGTCATAAAAAGTTCATTATTATTTATTGAGACAAAACTTAGTTTGATCCCATAATAGAAATTGAGCTAAGCCCTGAATCATGACATTTAATTGCAACACTCAACTCATTATTTATTTTCTACTCTTTTTATATGCATTGAATTCTATTAACGTTTATGAGTTTATATGCATTCAGTTGGAAAAGGAAAAACAAGATGAAGCTTTGGATGATTTAAGTAGTGTGTTGGGTGATCTAAAAGGAATGGCCAATGACATGGGAACTGAACTTGACAGGTCAGTTAGTTTCAATTTCTTCATATTTACATCGTTTTTTTGGTGTTATCATGTTATATCTACGGATGGCAAAAAAAAAAAAAAAACCTGAACCCGATGAGAAAACTGAAAACCGGTCTAAGTAGGGGCAGCCCTAGGATGTGGGCAGTGTGGGCACTCGCCCCCATCGGCCAAAGTTTTTATCAAAAAAATATATAATATCATGGTTATTTTGGTAATTTTGTTCTCATATTATATTTGATTTACATATTTAACTCTTGATAACATAAGAAAATTTTTGAGTTTTAAAGTTGGCCCCCACGTTAAAAAATTTATGGGTCTGCCTCGGTCTAAGCGGGACGGGTTTTTTCCTAAACGCAATTATTTTAAGTAGAAAGGGAGGACAAAGATGAGATTCATGATATTCGTCTTGATTAACCACTTTCATTAAAATCCCGATTTTCCATTTACATGCTCACTTACTTTTTACATAATAGTCAATAATTTATTTATATTTTAGAATGTGTGTGTATAATATTATTATTATATATAGATAATGAAATCATGACTATTTTATCTGTTTGCATACATATGTATGATTGTCAGTCAAATTCATAATTGTTTTTTCTATGATTTTATTCCTTTACATATTGGGTTCTGGTTTGAATCATTATAAAGTTTACTTATTTACGTTAAACGGTGATCCCAAAATAAATTTTCATCGTTAAATTATTCCCGCCTACATGGCGGGGATCCCGTTAAACTCCCGCGGTTTTTTAAGTGGGACGGGATGACCAATCTCTGTCCTGAATCCGTCCGGTTTTCGTTCCTACTTCCTAGCTATATCTATATGTTTGTCTATGAATTATTCAGACTGTAATGGTTGGAACAATGATGTAATATTTGTAGATCATACAAACCGAGTGGTGCTTGAAAAACCAAATAATATATAAAAATATATTAATATTGTTTTAGAAAACTTATTTAATACATCTGTTTTGAAAATGTTGTTTTATAAAATTGTTTAAAAATATACATAAATTCAGTTTTAACAATACGTGTGGTTTGGACCGGACTTGCTTATAGGACTATTGGGTCAAAATTGTAACCTCTGTGTATTATCAACTATCAAGCTACATCTATGTGTAAAGAAATAATCATGAGTGCACTGTTTTTTGTTCAAAATGCAGGCAAAACAAAGCTCTGGATAATCTTTCAGAGGATGTCGACGAGCTGAACTCACGAGTCAAAGGTGCAAACCGACGTGCACGTAAATTGGTCGAAAAATAAACCACGTCCCTTCCAACTTCATTCACAATTATTCATCCATATTTTAATTTTTATTGTATATGAATAAAATTGCATTATTACTAACTAATAATGCAAAAGCTTTCATGGTTTAGATATTTTGCTTTAGATACTTAGGACGTTGGTGGGCCTTGGGCCTAATCAAGGTTGTACCTTGGACAGGACCAAACCAACCCAAGCCTACGAACTCTTTGTATATTTCAAACCTCCATCTAGTATTAACATTTGTTCATTGTTTTGTGTACTTTTTTATGAGTTAATTTAATTATGTATGGTCCTAATTCATACGAAAACTTAATTTAAGAAACATTTTATCTCGAGTAAGTAGTCGAGGCGTGTCCAAGAACGATGGTGATCATGACCAAACCAATGGTAAATCGATGTCAATTAGGATCAAACGTATATCATTCCAAAGATCGTTTCATAAAACCATTCATTTAAATTCTTTTGACAATATAGTAAGTGAAACATGTTTATACTTAAATCAATGTTTGTAAGTTTATGATAAAAAAATATATAAAACACAAACAATGGTTTTTTAGTTTAACTTAATTATTTAATTGTAGGAAAACTATATATAGAATATGTATAAAAGACTAATGTCATATTGTCTAAATGTTAATTATCTACATAATTTACTGACGATTGCTCAAATGCTCACCATACATTTTTATGTATAAATATTTTTTTCAATGTTATGTTTAAGATAGTTAAAATTTGTCGAGTTTGCTTCAATTATAATTTATAATAGCTATCAAATAATCCAAGGTTGAGGGGTTCAAGTCTCATTGTGGACAAATATGTAGATTTAGGAGTAAGATTAGAAAGTATGTATTCCGTTGTTTAAAAAAAAAACTAATCACAGACTAATTACCAAAAAAACAAACACACATTTTCATTTTTATTGATAATAATAATATATTATAAAAAATTATCAGTGATAACAATATATATTTATGTTGTTATAAGTATCTATAAGATATTGTTATTACTTGCTTGTAAACAAAATGAATGGATGTTGCTATTATTAATAACAAATTATTATATATAACCACGTATTACGTGCATGTATATAGTGTCAGACCAACCGGAGTGGTATGTTCTGGCCACTTCATGATTGATTAGAACCAACCCAAAGCAAAAATCTGCGGTTTTGGTTATTCTGTTTTAATAAGACTGCAATTTACAGTTCGTTGTGGTTTTTGCTTAAAACTCAAACCAATTAATATAAACCAAAACACGTTCATCCATTTTCAATATTTGCATAATGCATACACATGACACGTCTTTTTTTTTTAATTTCATAATTCCAAGTTACTTATCGAGATTTTGAATAATGTTTTTGATTGAGTGATATGTAGATGGTTCATGTTTGAGCTAGACTTTTAAGCGATGTTTGGTCAAATGATGCATTGACGATTGAAGTTTATGACTACAAGTTACTTTTCAATATTTGAACAATGTTAAGTTGATTGAGAAACGTGGTGGTGATTATGTAATATTTTAATTATTATATAGATTAAAATAATTTTGAAAAGTTAATAAATGAAAATAGAATTGGAGAATACTTAAAAAAAAAAAAAAAAAAAAACTTGAAACCGTAAAAACCACGCTTTCGGTCGGTTTCATTTTTAAAATCGTGCATAAAACTATATAATCACTTTTGGAATTAACGTTCACACCTTTTGCTAGTCAGGTACGTGTAGCCTTAAATAGTTAAAACCTATAAAATAACTATTTTATGATCATATATTACGTGAATAATTTATAATAAATAATTTATACATAAAAACTTAAAATTAAAAGAACTATTAATTCTTATAAAAATACAAAAAAGAAAGTATAAATATTTTTCATGTATATGATTTATTTATTCTTTATAAATATATGTAAGTAACAGTTATTGTTTTATATTCTTTAAGTATTTTGGTTTCTAACTTTATGTATGTTTAGTCGATGTAATTCAAAATTTTAGTTTTACATAAAACATAATGTTTATACATATTTCACAACAATAAATAAAATGTTATGAAATATTATTTTATTAATATCGTAGTGTGTTTACTTTTTAAATATCTAATATTGTTTATATAATCTTTATGATTTATGTTCTTTATTAATGTTATATATTTTCTTCATTCCAAATGTAATCATATTTATTTTATTATTTTATGTAAAATAGTGTTAATTATTTATGAATGTTTATAAATATTAAAAATAATGAATTGTATTTATCTTCTATTTTATCTTATTTTAAAAATAATAAAATATATTTATATTTGAAATAATATTTATATTTTTTTATATTATTTTAAAAATAATAATATTGTATTTATATTTTTAAATAAAATGTGGTAATGACACGTGACATTTTGTGTTCTCTTTAGCGTTACTAATTATTTTTGTTTATTTATTTATTCCGAATGAATTAACTGCAAATTTATGATCAAAATGTGAATTCAATTAATATATTAATTGATTTCAACTGAAAATGAAAAATAATTCAAATCATTACTAATCTTCAACGTAAGGTGAATTGACCCGACCTCTATATGGGGTCCAAATGTATTAATCAATCCATTAATTCCATGATTTGAAACATGGAAATTATTATATATGTTATTAATAAATAATCTTTATCTTATTATTGTTGTATGATATTTGATATTTGCTCAAAAAACAAAAAAAAAAAAAAAAAACCCCATGAAATTTAATTTGTCATCACATTCAGTCAAACAACGACATTGATTTGAATAAGGACGATTGATATGGACTTACAATGGTGATTAATAGCATAAAACATGTCAGTCAAATGGTAATGTCTATGATTGATTAATATACTTGTTTTTGTTGTATATCTTTAATTATTTTTTTGAGATGATCATAAATATAACAAACACCATTTCTTTTAAGGGTTAAAGCCGTAGAATAGTTGTGTAAATGTATCGATATGGTACGTGTATTATTTTAATTATTCATATTATACGTGTACTTTCTGAATCGTTCAAATTTGATACGTGTACTATATTTTTTATACCAATATAATACCTTTGGTAATCGGTTACTGACTATACCTGTTAAGAGTGAAATTTCTCTTTTTATTAGTGTTCAAATTTCCATAATTGAAGCATCAAATACATTCTCTCGTCTTTATGATAACCTGGTAGGAGAAATCACATAGCACAACCAACTTCAAACACCTACGGATCTCTGTAAAAATCTCCAATGACTATCTCCACCGTTCAGGTCGAAGAACTATGTGTTGCGAAGCTTCTCCCCAAATTTCACGCAGATCCAACGGTGAACAAGTTCGTACCGATGATTCTCCCACAACTGCGTAAAGCTAGGCGAAATAACCGGTAATAAAAAAATAAAGGTATCATATTAACAATACAAAAAATACACGTACTATATCGATACACCTTAAAAAGTACACTGCTATTGTACGACTTCAGCCACTCTTTTAATTGTCTCCAAAAACCTACACATCAAATTAAATGGATAAATTTTGTTACACACTATAGTGAATGTGTGTAAATAAATATATAATTTTTATCAATTATATTTATATTATATATTTGATAATTATATTCTCTTATTTTTATCATCTGGAAATTTTAAATTCGATATTTTTTTTTCTTAAAATTGTGGTTTGTTATAAACGGTATGTATAAGAATGAGAAAATTATGTAAAAAACTGAGGTACTTTTAGTATGTTTCGATTAAGTCTCTTCATAAAATATGTTGTTAAAAAAATCTCCCAATTAACTTGAGAAATCACATGAAATTCGTTTTTGTTTTTACTAAATTTTTAAAAATAATATTCAACTTTTAACAATCTATCTATATATTATAATAAATGAGAACATTCTATTGACATATGTCACGTAGGGGTGAGCGACGGGTACCATTTCCCGAACCCGAACCGGTACCGTACCGACCGGTACCGAATTAATATATTCGGTTCGGTATTCGGTTTTTAAATTAGCTAAAATTCAGTATTCGGTTCTTAAATTAGCTAAAATTCGGTATACGGAACCGAACCGACACCATATAAAATTATACGGTTCGGTATTCGGTTCTTCCAAAACTAATAATTTGGTTTCGGTATTTTCGGGATCGGTACCGGTTCGGTTCGGTACGGTACCGAGCTCACCCCTAATGTCACGTTCTTGAGACACCATCTTTTAGGTTTCCCTCATATTTTTCCTAAAATAAAACCAATCCTATTTGACAATACAATTTTCATTTAATTCATTAATAATGATTAATTAAATTTATAACTAATATTTATTTGTATCTAAATTAGCTAAGAATATTTTAGTAAATGAACTTAATTACTTCAATGATTAAAATCCACCATCAATAAAAATCTAATTCTAACGCTTGAAAATTTATAATATGTTTTACAAAATTTCAATAAATTGAGTATTACAATCAGTATTTATTATTTTTTAATAATATTTTAAGTTTATATACTTAAAAAGTTATAATTAATATATATTTATCTATATATTATAATAAAATAAAACATTATATTGTCATGTGTCATGCTCTCGATGCATCGTTTTTTGGGTTTTTCTTCTATTTTTCCTATAATAAAATCAACCCTATTTTGCAATACATTTGTCATTTAATTCATTAAAAATGATTAATTAAATTTATAACTAATAATTATTTTTTATCTAAATTAATTAAAAATATTTTAGTAAATACTTAATTTCTTCAAGGATTAAAATCTATCATCAAAACTAATTAAAAACTAATTCTAATGTTTGAAATTTATTACATACTTCATTTTTTTTAAATAAAATTTCAAGAATTTCAATATGCTAATTTAGTATTAGTATTTATTATTTTTATAATAACGTTTTAAGTATATGTATTTTTAAAGTTATAATTAATTATAATATACCCATGTAATACATGGGTCAATAAGCTAGTACTTTTATTAATACATTATAGATTTATTCATAACTTTCTTATTTTGAATTTGGGTTAATTGTCAAAAAAGATAACCAACTTACCTTTTTTTTATTGTTATAGATAATCAAGTTTGTTGTAATAAAAAAGATCAAAATATTATTTTTGATCATTTAAGGTAACCATTTTTTATTTGCAATAGAAAAAAAGAACAAACTTTTATTTTTATTAATCATCGATGTAATCAATTATATATATTTTTATTATTTAAAGTAACCAAACATTCAAAAAATTTAATTATTTAAGGTAATCAATTACCTTAAACGATAAAAAAAATACAAAATTCAATTTTTTTACAAACAAACTTGGTTACCTTATCCAATAAAAAAGGTAAAGTTGGTTACCTTTTTGGCAATTAACCCTTAGAACTTTTAAGATTTGTGTAAATATTAACGGCCGGAGTTCTTTAATAAAAAAAATAATCTGAAAATGGTTAATTGGTTCGTTAACCAAATAACTGAACTAAAAAATTTGATTAATGATTACTGGTTATTTTTGTTTAGATTAAAATTCAGAAAATCAACAAACCGATATGTTCGGTTAAACATCCGAATTCATTTTTAGTTCGGTAAACCATTCATGAACAACTTTAACGATAATATCATTATGATAGGATTATTGAAAAATCCTAACAAACTTTTGCCTTTTATATTCTATTTAATGATTATAATAAATTTTCAATTGGTGAAATGATTTAATTTTTTTATACCAGTCAAACGTAGATAATTTATTACAAAGTGATCAAATGATTACTACATAAACGACTAATATTATTTCGTGAACGGTCATTACACTATGTGAATAATTATACATGTTTTTGTTATAAAACTAATACACTTATTAAACATAAAGATTTAAAATTTCGTAAACAATAATAGTAATTTGCAAACATACAAATGGTAAAAAAGTATATAAACAAACAAATGATTAATTTAAATTGAAAAATAATTAGTTGTTTGTTAAATATTAATAAAAAGAAAAGTAACAATTACAATGATGATATTAATAATAAGTTTTATTTGGTTCAAACAAAAAAATAAAAGTTTAATGATTATATCAATTAGAAAATAAAATGGTTTAAACCAATCATCAGTGTCGGTCCTATCATTTTTTAAGTCCGGGGCGTATACTTTGGAAGGGCCCTCTATATATATAAACAAAATTCGTATAAAAGGTTACAATTAATAACATTGAGAAAAAAACGCTAGACTTTTTATTCCAATGATTATAAATTGGGCAAAAAATTCATATAATGTATCTATACTATTAAAAGAGTAACTATACTCAAATCTGGTGAAGCCACGTGTCATCACCAAGAATCGACATGTGTCATTTATAGTTTTTAAAATAATAGAGAAATTTAAATTATGTCTATCCAAATCTAATATAATCTACTTTTGAATTCAAATCAAATTAAATAAAATCTAATACTCTACTAACTTATTAATTATAATATAATATAATATAATAAAAGTTTTAAAAAAAATATAAGAAAATAATTACTATTCATATATATTTAGAAATATATAAAATTAATAGATAATAATTAATAATAATATCATTCTTATATACTTCTTGTTTAAAAAAATAATATTTATACATTACCTTTCAATTAATTATATTATATATATATATATATATTAAAAATATCCGCGTAATACGCGGGTAATAAACTAGTATTAAATTATATTTTTATTAGTGAATTGAGAAAAAAAGTTTAAATTTTAAATGATTCGCAATATAAATAGTAAACATATGTGTCAAAAATAAATAACATCCTAAGAAATAAACACATATCTCATTAGTATTTTTAATAGTCGTATAATAATTAACATAAAGCACGTGATAAACAAAAATAAAAAAATCAAACTCATTGAAAAACAAAAGTTAAATACTGAATTTGATGGACAATATATTGACATAAAGTAAATAGATGATATCTGAAGATGAAAATCCAAATGGTAGTAATGAAATATAAAATAAAATAAAAATGCACATAATGGAATTGATCTCACACCATTGGGATTCCAAAATAAGATGACTGTCAGCTGAACCAATACATTTTTTATGTTTTTTATCGTGCAAAAAACATATAAGCTAGTACTGGACAGTTGAACTATATTAACATATCAGTTTCTTTTGGATTCCTTATAATGAATTGGGCCTTAGGCGGTGGCCCAGGTACACCAAGCCTAGAACCGGCCCTGTAGTAATGCATAAAACTTATATAGTTTTTTGTAAGACAAACAATAATACAAAATTCAAAAATTATTATTTAAAAATGCTGCTGATTAAATTGATATAAAACATGAAAGTTTGTTGTGTTTTTTCAGGAACAAATCAATGAATTCAAAAATTGAATCGTTCATTTAATTTAATATTTGTTTTCATTATCTGTAAGTTGACGCAATCTATATATTTATTACAAAGTAAAAAGTTCATTATTATCATTTCTGTAGCCAGAAAAAAACTGATGCCATATTTAAAATTTCATTTCAGCGTATGTCATTTCTCTCATTGAAGAATTTGAATTTATATTTTTACAAATTTTGACAGGTATTTTGATTCAAAATAGAAATACAAAATACCAACAGGCTAAAAGTCTAAAACAAATAAAAGATTAAATGTGGACTTTAATGCTAAAGAGCGTAAAGTTAAGGGGTCGATAATGTAAATTTCCCTTTATTGTCAAATTGAGCAGACGAGTACAGGGAGACATAACGCATGTATGTGCGTGACTCCTTTTAATCAACACCTCATCATTCTCATTCTCCGTCGCCGCCGTCAACCACCACCGTTATAAATACAACAACCTTCCATTTCTTCCACTCTAAAAAACACAAAATGAAGAACTCTCTCTCTTCACCCCAATCCCTTTTTCATATGTTAATCATCTCTTTCTTCATCATCACCATCACTTCATCCACCACCTCGCCGGAAACCTCCACAATCACCAACCACCATCACCGCCGCCACCAGCAACTAAATGTTCACCATTTTTGCACCACTATATTCAATAAAAAACGCCCATCTCTTCTCTGTAATTCCCATCACCCCCCACCTCACCCTCCTACACTGCAACCACCACCGCCACCTCCTGATCAGCCAATCGACGAAATCGATCCAAGATACGGCGTTTCAAAAAGATTAGTCCCTTCCGGACCCAACCCACTTCACAATTGACAAAATTAAACCCATTTAATTTCTTTTGACCATATAATTCAAGATTCTCTACTATCTTTTAATTCTTCTCATATATATTATATATATATTTTCTTGAACCCACCCCATGATCAAAGCCAATCACATCTTGTTTTTCCGGCCACCGGAATTTGTTTCTTTTTGACAACTACTCAGTTCCAGTCCTAGCTTGTATTCGAATTGTGTAAGGAGTTGCAGCTTAAAGATGGCCGGAGGAGCGTATATTAGTATAATGTTGGTCTGGAAGAAGCAACAAGAAGCATGGAAATAGTCATGATTGAGTGACGTCATACTCATAGTAGTACTAGTACTATTAGCTATGGTAGTTGTACCTTTCTCTTAATTTGTAGGTAGAGCTGGAGAAGTACTTGGTATCAAGAGAAGTCCATGACTTGCATTAAAGTTTGAAGGTTCCATGAGGAAATTGAATATGGTAGTAATGCAAATGCAATTTGAAATATAGCTAGGAGGGTAATTTGGTCTTTCTGAGATGGGTGTTGGCCAAATCTATGTTAACTTTGTTCATGTAAATAGTTAAGTACTAAGCCAATGAGTGTTATGATAATGAGGTTTGAAAGATTTTGAGTTGATTTCTCTTTTTTGCCCTTGTAAAACAGTTCTTGGTTCCAATTAATGTATGGGGTATGATCAATTTATTGAGGCACCATGAAATCCATGATCCTTTCAAATCAAATGTACTAATGTCATATATTGTATGCAAGCATAAAGTTCAGAATACAATAACTAATTTGAATAAAGTTGGTGCATATTAAAAGTTTTATTAACTAATTATATTGTAAGTTTTATATATCGACTAATATCATATTCGAGTGACCAAATCCTACCATTTACTTGCAACTCGAAATAATCCAATTTATTTTCTAGACTAACATTCCTAAGGGTGTATTTGACTTGCAAAATAGAAATTGATGCAATCATCCACAACCTACACCCATAGTCAAACATATTGATGACCGTCCTTAATTAATTACTCGCAAACGGATAACCAAAACCAAAAGCACAATTTATACTTTTACAACTGATCAAACCGGACTGATTCTTGCATAACCCTAGTGACAACAATAATATGCAATAGGATAACCGTTCTTCTAGTAAATCATTTGCAGGAAGAGTCTAATCTATAAATATATGAGATGGATCTCATTTGTATGATTGGTAGTTTTGGACAACATAGTTAACTCATTATATTTATCTCAGTTTGATATAACAAATTAACAATTTAATCTTGTAGAGTCATAAATGTTACTTGCTTGATCATTGGAGTACTTGTTATCCGAAAACTCCTCAGTGATAATCACTAACAAGTTTTATGATTTTTGCAGACACTATAAAAATCATAATGATAGGTTTGGTATGTTGAAATCTAGTAGACTTTACAAGTGTTTTTATCTTTTGACAAAAGTCTCAATTTTTAATGAAAAGGAGTAAAGAATTGAGTTTGTTGGACACTTGTTAATTAATTTTTTTGGTATAGAGAATCCAAGTTGGACAAAATATGTTACATGGCGCTATGTCGTGTACAAATTGTGTTTAAAATAAACCATTGAACTATATTGAATTCATCAGTTTGGTTTTTTAATCTTTTTATATAGTGTTAAAAATTCTCAATGTTGTTTATCTGATTTAAAAGTATTTTCATTTTACGGTTCTACGTGTAATCATAGATAAACTTGGATTTTGTTTGGTTTTATTTGAACGGCTAAACTTCTTAATTCATTGCATTTTAGTGTTTTGCAATACAGACTTAGAAGATGGGAAACCTTAATGTTAAAGTTGTGGTTCACCTGCACTAGCATAATTGGTTTCAATTCGTGATCGTGAACACCTAGCTAGAGAGGTTTCCATTGAATTACAAGCTTCATATGGTTGGATACCACCACTGTTAGATAGCCATTCCGCAATCTCCAATGATAGGATCTCAAATTCTTCGCATGCAATCTCCAAAGCCTACGTTTACAGACAATTTGATTAGGTTCAACACCTCGATCGATCTCCTGACACATGAGTTTTGGTTTTATAATAATTATTTTAATTTTAATTTTTATAATTTACCGGTCGTCTTCCTTCTTCCTCCTACATTCATATTTTCCCATGTTCTCTAACAAAAATTGTAATGTTTATGTTAGAAATAATTTCATATATATTCTTGTATGCTTTAAATATTACACATATATAATTACAAACTTTCTTCTTACATACATATCATTTGAAACCTTTAAATCATATCAAAATTGACTATTTTAAATTTTATTTAATCATTTAAAAATTATAATGCAACTTTCTTAATTAATTTATTATTGAATACTAAACTACCCTTTAAACCCCAACAAAAAAACATGTCTCCTTCCTTTTCGTTCTCTCTTCGTCTACCTTATTTTCCATCACTTGACGTTTTATCTTCATCGACTGTTGCAACATCGTCGACTATTCCAGTTGATTGCTACATAATTGATAGAACTCTTGGTTTGCTTCCGATTATAGCATTTAACCAGTAAACAATAAGTAGTTTGTAATTTCAAACAATATATTACTCCCCGTCCCATTTTAAATGTCCACCGGACACAAGCACACAGTTTAAGAAAAGTGAGTAATTATTATTCTACTTTATACTTAAATTGTAAAAAATAAAATTGATTGCCACAATAAAAGTAGAATAAAAAGTAGGTTGTTATTGTAGACAATAAACATAACTATAACCAAATTTACCAATTAACTTTTGTTGTTTAACAATTAAATGCTGTAATTGGGAATAAACAAAGAGTTAATTTCATTATTTGAGACAACATTTACGAGACTGCTATAATAAGAAAAAGAGAAAAGTTATTTGCTATTTTAGTAATTCTCCAATAAAAATATTCGGAAGGTCGAAGGAAAAATAATTGAGATATTTGTGCAAAAAACTCTTAAGTTGAATCATTTTTGTGATTAAAACCTCGATCGTTTTTCATTGCACCCAATTCTCAACTGACTAAAACTTATCAAACTAAAGTTTTTTCAAAATTAATGACTTGCAACCTGATGAATCATTTGCAATCTGCTAACCAATACTTCGTCGTCTCTGAAGATTCTACTTTCTAGCAACCTAATTTGTCTGTTTTATGATTTAATTTCGCATTTATTGTTGATTTCTTTGTTTTTTGTTGTATTTACTTTTTCGGTGAAATACCGGTAGTTACTGATAACTTGTCGATGGCGGCTACAAATTTCAATCGGTTAAAATCAGTAATATCTAAATTCTGCAAGATTTTTCTGGTTGTGATTTATTGTGTAATGAAAAAAAGTCGGGAGTTATCGTTTTTTAGTACAATTATCCCAAATAATTAAAGAAAACCATGAGAAAAGTTGAGTTCAAAGATCCACCACCACCGACGATAACAAGCCAACTTTTACGCGTTCTCCCCCACTGCTGAAAAGTGAAAATCTCTCTTCGTCACTCCCAGATCTTGCTCGGCGAAATACACTATTGATCTACTTGATTTTACAGACACACCAAAAATACTGACGAACGAGCATTTGATGCTCTGAAATCAAAAGGAATTCTAAAATCGACATCAGCAATGCTGCGTCTTCGAGTATCTACACTATTTTTATTGATTGTATTACTTATTTGCCTTCTCAACGTTGGTGTGCACTGTAAAACCCTAAAAAGAGATGGTAATATATCGATTATCTTCTTGTATTTTCCATTGAGATTCATGATCGATCATTTATGATATTGCTTATGCCCTAGTATTTGTTCTTGAATTTACATGAGTGTCTGTGATTTCTTTTTAACTTATTCTGACTGTCTTCAATTGCTCCTAGATCTTACTGTTTTAGGAAATTCGAAACTGTTTGTTTACTTTTCAGGATGATATACTTGGGTGGATTGATTTGACAGTATTGGAACGTTAATCTAGTTCAATGTTTTTTACCAGCGCCCTAGAACGGAAATTTTAATGTTGCCCATCCTGATCTTAATCTAATATTAATTCTAGGGCACGCAATTAAGTTTCAAAACATTCTATAAATGGGAAGATGTTGCCATTCAACGCTTCTATCCTTTGAATAGTCATCTAGGAACTTTGATAAATGTTTTTTGCTGTGTTGTCAGTGTGAACTTTGATCTGAAAGCAATGAATATGAAAGTATGATTAAGATGTTCGTGAGTGAACTAATCACATCTTTCATTGCCTGCACTCTGCAGTGAAAGCTCTTAATGAAATTAAAGCATCTCTTGGATGGAGGGTGGTGTATGCATGGGTTGGAGACGATCCGTGTGGAGATGGTGATTTACCAGCTTGGTCTGGCGTCACGTGCTCCACACAAGGTGATTATAGAGTAGTTACCGAATTGTAAGTGTTTCTTCATCATGGTCCATACATGCCATAATATGAACACTGCTTCGTTGGACCTGCTTCAGTTTTTTTTTTTTTTTTTTTTTTTTTGCATGCTTGTCATTGAATTTTGAAAATTAGGCAATAGGTTTGATATTTACAATATTTTTTACATCCAACTACGTCATTTCAGGGAAGTATATGCAGTGTCAATTGTTGGGCCTTTTCCTACTGCTGTGACCAATCTGCTGGATCTTACTAGGCTGTACGATTCTTTGTCCTACTAAATTAATGCTCTTCTTTTTGTTGCTTAATTCCTTCAGTTTGCACCTGGATTTCTAATTATGGCTGATGGTGAAATTAAGTAGGGAAGGCTGGTACTACCTTCTAAATAGTGAGTTAGTTTACTTCTTTTTTGTTGACAGGGATCTCCACAACAATAAGTTGACTGGACCAATTCCACCTCAAATTGGGCGTTTAAAGCGGCTTAAGATACTGTATTATGCTTTCCCTAATACTTCATATCAGTCATATGTGGTGCTTCTGCATCTAGCTTGTAATTTTGTTAATGACGCTTTGATTCATCTCTGTTACTTTCCAAATATTATTATAATTGTTAATACAACTTGGTGTACTTGACCCATGCATGGGATCATGTGGCAACTAACTTTCGTTGTGTTTATGATTACTTGGATTGAGAATGCTATGAGTTTGCAAATTGCATCTTTAAACGCCATGCTTTTTGTACTGCTGGGCTTTAACTGTCCAATCACATTAGATCCCACCTCTGTTCTGTACTTGATCTATTGGTTTATTAAGTTCACTGGTCTGACCCATTAAGTTTCAACATTTTTGTTAAGTCATTAATTCTTGCTGGTTCTTAAGTTGTGGTTAGATTTCTTTTCAACACAAAGATTTGGGTAGTTAGTGCAGTTGTATTTGAATAAATGTTGAAGAGTTAGACTATACAAGTGAAATTGATATTTAATTGTTGACATAGAGTTTTTAAAGAAGCAAAATTGTAATGGACAAATATGAATCACTAATGATTAATTTCAAAGTTTATAAGCTTATTTAAAGTTCAGTCTATTGGCATATCAAAAGTCGGCTGATGGAAGATCATATAAAAGATAAAACTAGGCATACAAATAAGGTTAGTTGGTGTAAGAAGCATTAAATATTTACAAATATATGGTTATTGGAGGGGCTCCCTTGCTATTATTCTGGTTGTATACAAGTTTATTGAAATTCTTAAGTGTGGCTTAAGTGATTGCGAGCCATTGCAAGGGCTAATGGCAAATGGTGTTATTATTTACAGATTTTGTCTGATCATGTTATAGCTCTAGTTTTCATGGGAATAGCATCTAGATTGCAATCTGTGATGCAAGCCATCCTACATTATTTTGGATTTGGACAGAAGCAGATTAAACTACCTGAGAATTTACTTTTTACTTCATGTAAATGACAATAGGAAATATAAGTTTGTCTTAGAAAATTGTGTTAGATTGTCAAACCCAAACAATTTTTTTCTGAAACAAATTAATCTCAGTTTCTTATGGGGGTATGTTAATATCTCAATGCAGATTACTTCACCGACCAACTAGAACTCATTTTTGCTGATGTGTGCTGTTTTTTTTCCCCAGTAATTTGAGGTGGAATAAGCTGCAAGATGTCATTCCTCCTGAAATAGGTGAACTGAAGAAACTAACGCATCTGTGAGTGTTTTTATTCTTTTGATTTGAATATATTGCTTTTTAGACCGTGTATGAGATGAACATCTGATTGGATTACTTACTCGTATGGTTACAGCTACTTGAGCTTCAATAACTTTAAAGGGGAAATACCCAGGGAGCTTGCTAATCTTCCAGAGCTGCAGTATCTTCATCTGCACCAAAATCGGTTCATCGGGCGAATTCCACCAGAATTGGGCTCTTTAAAAAATCTTCGCCATTTGTACTGTTCCTCTTTCTCACTACCGCTCCACTGATAGGTTTGCAAATAGATATCTTTAATGATCTGAATTACAAACCATGTTTGTAGGGATGTTGGTGACAATCATTTGGTTGGAACTATTAGGGAACTGATCCGTATAGAAGGATGTTTCCCAGCTCTGCGCAACCTGTATGTCATTGGCTGTTTCAAAGTTTTTCCACTCCCAGCCCCTACTATCTATGCGGTTTTGAAGATTTGATTTAACCTTTTAATGGGATTTGCAGTTATATAAATAACAACTATCTGACGGGAGGTATTCCGATGCAGCTTGCAAACTTGACTAAACTGGAAATTTTGTGAGTATTGAATATGCAAACTTATATTTTTTAAGAAACTGAATTTCAAGCTGGTAGTAAAATCGATGCTAATATATGTTGTGTTGGTTTCAGGCATTTATCATACAACAAGATGTCTGGGATAGTACCATTTGGACCTGCTCATATTCCAAAATTGACATACTTGTAAGTATGCTCTTATTGTAATCAGACTCATAGCTGAAAAGTGACGATGTGCAGTGTTTTCTAGGATCTATGCTTTCAACAAGTTTATACAGTTGATCTCTCTATTCATGATCCCCTATGAAATTAATCACATACTCCGGAAAAGATAAATGACCTAATTTTGAGGTATTGCTTAACCTGGATGGGCAATAATTTGTATTGAAAGTTGAACTTTAACCTTCGTGCTTTGATTGTGGTCATTAATTATGTCAGTTCCAGTTTTCTCTGTTAGATTGATTGTGGACTAATGCTATCACTTGTTACTTCCAGCGCAAAATAAATTTTAAAAAATATTCCAAATTCAAGATTTTATTTTTTGGCAATTTAATGCTGCAAAATCTGTATTGCATTGATACTGGAATATTTGTTTCTTTTGAGGTTTCTAGTTACTCTGTTGATGTCCAACTTATGTTTGACTGCTTCATTGACCATCAATGACATTTGCTTAGCATACATACGTGACACTGATATTTAATCATTCTATTAGCAGAAGCAAAGTTGTACATGATGTGTGTAGAAATTTATATTGGTTGATTGTGATTGATAGAGAGTGCAACAGAGGGTTTGGTTGTCTGATACAATCTTTCTGTGTCCAAATTTCAGGTACCTGGATCACAATCAATTTAGTGGGAGGATTCCTGATGCTTTCTACAAACATCCTTATTTGAAAGAATTGTAAGCTCACTCTTTCCAGTTTCCATTCCCTCCTTCCAACCCAACATAATAAGAATCTGTCCCGATGTCTAGAGGTTGATTTTTGCTTGAAATTTAAAATAACCAGAGGTGGAGCTAGGCAGGGGCTGGAGGGGTACTCGACCCCTTCCATTGAGCTCAAATATTATAGATTTTGACATTTTGTTTAAGGAAAATTCATTGGCCTACTATAATTGTTTATTTGGCCCTCCTCAAAACTAAATAAGTGTAAGAAGCAGACTAACTTTATTGATCTTTATTTTTGCTTTTTCATGAGTGGAGGTTTTCAAGTTTCAAGATGATATTTATATTTTACATTATTTTCTAATTGTGTAAAATAATGTGTCATACAAGTTGTATTATTATATTATATCCTTTCACAATTAGCAATGAATTTGATGGTTGAAATTGATATGTCTAACTATGGTACTAGTAAAAAAATTGGGATTTAATTATTGGTTTGTTATATGATTAAATTTTAATGATCCTAGGTTGAACTATGGGAAAGAAAATAACTATTGACTTTTTTTAACGAAAAGACGATGTTTTCTAATAAAGACTTTATGTTCTTAATTTAGTTTCTAGTTAAAGACAATGTTTTCCGTTAAAGACTTTATGTTCTTAATTTAGCTTTTAGTTACGAGACTTTGTTATATTTGCTCGAATATACACACACACACACAATCAAGTATCCTTTTTTAAAAAATCCTAGCTCCCACAGAGGTTTTGAGTCCTAGCCAAACACCTGTGGTTGCCCAGTTATAATGGTCGGGGTGGCCACAAGTTTTCATCTCTGGTTTACTCACCGTTTAATGAGGTTTCCATACTCACATTTCAGGATTTTTGTCTGACACAATAGTATGTATTGCAGGTACATTGAAGGAAATGCATTTAGGCCGGGCGTGAAACCAATTGGAGTTCATAAAGTACTTGAACTCTCGGACTCAGATTTCTTGTTTTAAACGGCTTCGTTACTCAAATTGTGTCTAGTTAATAGTTGGTGTACGATACACCCCCCCAAAACCCCCACGGAAACAAGCATTCATTGGTGACCTCCTTGATGATGAAAGAATTTCATAGTTGGGGTCTCGAAATCTTTTGTAGCTCAGCATCAAATATATGATAAACCCTTTCACAATCCCGAGGAATTTAATTGTATAGTACGCTATGTAGTTGTAATTGCTTTTCAAAATGTAAGGATCCGATACTGCATTATGCAATTGTACTTCCCCATGTTCCCTTCTAGAGGACTCACATGTTCCTTGCATGGAGATGCTATCTATCTTCTTGGATTGACCAGGACGTTAAATTTATCCATGTACTTGTCAGATCATAAAAGATGCACAATAGGTGTTTGATAAAATGCCAAAACATTATGTTGTGTCATGGACCGTTTATTTATGGGTATGCTAAAATGAGAAAAATCGGGGATGTTGAGGTGACTCAAGTAGCCTTTGATGAAGCACCGGTAAAGAATGGAGGAATTTGGGATTTTATGATTTTTGGATATGTGTATAAAATTGTTTTAAAGAGGGTTTAGAGATGTTGCAGTTGATGCAATCAACCACTATTGTGCCCAATAAGGCGGATATTGGTTAGCATACTTGGTGCTTGTGCTTATCTGTGAACACTCGAGATCGGGGCTTGGATTCACAAACTAGTGGATGAGATAAAATTGTGACTTAGTGTGAGATTAGGTACTGTATTGATGGACATGTATTGTAAATGTGAGAATTTGGATGAAAAAGTCTTTGATGAAATGCCCAAAAGAAAACCATTTGCTGGAATATTAGGATCTCGGACTAGGAAAACCATGAAGGTTTAGATGCCTTTACATTATTTTCAGAATTGGAATTTAGCCTGATGTTACTTTCATTGTTGCTTTCGTTGCTTCTAGTTATTCTGGTAGTTCATCAGAAAAGATTATTTTTTTTGAGGTTTAAACCCAAAAGCTGATCCAAATCTATAAAAAATTGAAACCAGTAAATCATGGGTTCAAACCGAAAAATAAAAAAACCAAACCTGGAAAATTCGAAAACCGAACGGTTTCTAATATACAATAGCCAAAATTTTCAGTTTAGGTTCGGTTTCGACCAAAAACTAACCAATACACACCCTTAGAGAAAATTAATCATCATATAGAAGAGATTCACAGACTTTTAGATAATTTGAATAGACATTTGGATTGATTTAAGCAGAAGAGTACAAGCCTTGAGATACCGCTGGTTGTAATTAATGAAACTTGCCTTGATGTGTGCCTTTGTTTTTACACATACCAAATATTTGCCATCATGTGCACAATATGAAACTTGCACGTTGTTAGATATGCTTAGAAGATGGAATCAATGAGAATATTCCACCAAAAACCTAAAATTTTGATAAACATATAAACATTGTATTTCTAAGAAAAAGAATGACATTCAAAGACAATCTTAATTGAACTTTGAGGAAATTTTTTGTCTAGGTTAAGTTTATTAGAAGAATTTGATCATATGAGAATTTGTTCCAAATAAGATGTGAAACAATTTTTAAAAAATTTTATAAGGTTGTTGCGACATTCATTAAAATTTTTTGTTTAAGTAATGCACTAAAGGTTAGTAGTCTAGTGATTATAATTATTTGTACATTCGATGGTAAAAGATTGGATCGTATAACAAGTTTCTTTAAAGATTATTCTTCAATGAAAATAAATTGTTAAAAGTTTATTAATAAATTGAGTTTGTCCAACCAAACGAGTATACTCATCTTGAAAGCTTGTTAAACTATAAAGCCTACCCTAAGTTAGTCAGCTCAAGCTTGATCACACATTCACACCGTTAAACTTTCCTTGATCAAAATTTTATTTTATGTTGTTTTTTGTATTATTCTGCTATCTTATTTTTACAAAAACTTATTACTCGGAAAAAAAAAAAACATAAGAAACGTTCTTAATATGAAATGGCTAGAAAACTGTGTTTTTTTATCAACAAATACATACTAACATAAGGTGGGGATGCTGCTGGAAATTTAACAACCATGTGGCTGCTGCTATTAGTCTATTTGTTCAACATCTGAAACAGGGACTATAAAGGTAATTAATAAAAAGATGGAGGGTGATTTTGACGTATGTACATAAGCCGCAGTAGAGAAAAAGTCGAAAGTTTAAACAACACAAAAAGACAACAATGAAGAAGGTCAGGGGTGTTTTGTGTATTTTTTAATTTTTGATTTTTGTAATTTCTCACAAGCTCTCTTTCTACCCAGGTCCAAACCAATAATTATCGTCAATTTCTCTCTCATCTCTCTCTATACACAACCCCAAATCTCTCACCGATTAGCAGGTATCTATGTTTACGAATATCCTAATTCCAGTTTATACATCTCAAACATGCATTTAATTTAGTTGTTATCATCTCAAATGTTTCTCGATTTCTGCTTGTGTGTTATGTGTTTTTATATGATTATGATATCATGCAAAACTCCCTCTTATTAGTTAATTGGCCGAAAAGATTGAAACTTCATTTAATTGGTTTTTGAATAACTAGCGATTCAGGGTTCTGTTTTTGATGTAATTTCTGTTGACGCCCTTTTCAATTTTGAATCAACTTGATTTATTGTAATGCAATTCAGCAAATTCGCTTAAATCCCTAATTTCTCTTATATTTGGTGCTGTGAAGGTCTTTGCGGGCTTAATAAACCTGTAATGGCGGATTTTTGAACTTCTATGAGTTGAGAGGGATATATGGGATAATAATCGTGTTATTATTCTTGTTGTGTGGATAAAGGAGGGTGGTGGAGATTTGATAGGAAACAAATGTACCGGCATATGGCGGAAACCACGACCCGTGGTGGACAACCAACTGATAGTGGAGATACCGTGGTGACTCTTGATCAAGTTCCTAGATGGAGTGATGGGGATTTTAGATATTCTTATGAAATTGAAGATCCCAATTTTCCAAACTCTCATTTTCCTGATCCGTTAACTTCATCTTCTGGGGCAGAAAGTAGTGGAAAAGTTTCAAGGTTTCCTGTTGATCATGAAGTTAACTCGAAGATATATCTGTGGAGAGGAAACCCGTGGAATCTTGAGGTAGATGCTGTTGTCAACTCCACAAACGAGGTGAGCAGCTATTACTTGATGGTTATAAATGCTGGCTTAACAGCATATTGTATATCGATACAAAAATTGTGTTGTGTACTTGTGTGCATTTGGCTTTGTTGGCATAATGAAAACTGGTGATTTGGGTTTTCTTTCTTGAATATCTGGTGTCATCCTAAGTCACTCTTTTTTCATTATTATGGTAAATAAGTATATTTCTGCATGGAAACACTATTGGTATATCCTAATTTTTATGTAGTCTGATATAGGCTAGACTAGAGTCCTCGATTCTTCTTACATTTCAACCACTACCACTCTTCATTCTTGCTAAAAATTTGTTGAGTTTCTCACTCCTGATGCTATTACAGAACTTTTAAGTTAGTGATGTATGTATATCTATATATCAAGGAAATTAATAGAATCTGAGATCTAATAGTTAAATGTCAACTGAATTGATTTTATCTGGTGACAACCTTTTTACTTAATATGATATAGTATGCCGACTCTACCAATATTTTTGGGACAAAACGCTTGTTCTTTGGAATATATCTTGTTCCTCGCTTCACTATACTGTTTGCATACTCCTTATGGATGTTCCTAGCAGGGGTGGAGGTACTACTGTACTAGGGGATGTGTGGTGTTGGGGGCCCTATTTGAATTCATTTTCTTATAAATGGTGGATTTTTTTGGAGTTTTTACAATGCCCCAATTGATTAAAGTTTGTTAGTAGTCGGGGATTCTCTGTCTGGAAGCTTATTATATTATCTACATTTTTTTTCGTCTCATCAGTCAAACTTGTTTACTGTCTCATAATTCTCTGCTACTGCCCTAGTACAAATATTCATTTAAGATGATGCGTCCATGTCTCAAAATTTGTGCTCCTATAAAATCTAACTTTTAATTCATAACATCCCTAAAAAGAGCTAAGAAATGCATGCCTTATTTGTGGTCACTCTAGTTTAAAATTATAGATCAAGTCCAATGCTCCTGAAACTTCAATAATTCAATCCTCAATTCGTAGCCTTGAGCATCTAGGTTTTTCATGCTTAGGCTTGAAAAAATAATTGATTCTGGTAACGCTTTTCATATGATGTTTCTTGTTGAGTGTATTACAGAACTTGGATGAAGCACATAGCAGTCCCGATTTGCATGCTGCGGCTGGACCTGGTCTTGCTGAAGAATGTGCGACATTGGTACAATGACTTTTCTATAAATGGTCACATCTTGAATTGAAGGAACATATCTGTACTGTATGTTAATTATCCAAAATAATTAAAGAACTTGGCATACCCATAAATCTTTTTTCCATGGTATTATACTTGGATGTCTGTATGAAAGATAACTGAAAGATTTGGTGTTACTCGTTTGCCTCTCAGGGTGGCTGCAGAACAGGGATGGCTAAAGTTACTAACGCGTACGATCTTCCCGCACGGTAAGTTTTGGTTTGTTTCATCAAATTCTCTGCTTTTTACATTCGGTAGGTGAAAGAAATGGTCATATAGCAATTTTTTTTGTTACAACTAGGTTTTAAAAAAAGCTACTAAACCTTATGCATAGGGACATATTAATTTGTTAATGTTTGTGTCTGCACTGTTAGGGTTAATCGCACAACGCACACAAAACATGATCACAATAAAAGACACACGTGGTTCGGTCGAAACTGACCTATGTCCACGAGAGCAACTAGTGATCTCTTATTATTCAGTGATAAATGATACAAGTACAAGACGTTATATTTATAGAGAAGGAATTAGGCTAATCTTCTAACTAATCACCAATGTGGGACAATAGTTAAACTAATATATCAATGTGGGACAAGCATAACTAAGGGTCGAGTGCCCCTTAGACTCCCACGAAGCCTACGCCACAACAATCTCCCACTTGGAGTCTTCGAAAATCGAACAACTGCTCTCCACAAGTTAGCCTTTCTGTATTTTTGTAAAAAACCCAACTGATCTGTTAAGCTCAATCTTTTCTAGTTGCCACCAGCCTTCTCAACACTATTCCTGAAGGCCAGCAGAAGCCATACACAGCTTCAGCTTATCCAACGTTACCCATTTAGTAAACATGTTTGACGGATTCTTCGCACCCGAGATATTCTTCATTTCCATTGATCCTTTGCAAATCAATCCTCTGATAAAGTGATGCCTCATCCCGATGTGCTTAGTCTTTCCATGATAGACTGGGTTCTTCGCAAGCTTTACAACACTCTCGTTGTCACGGTATAACGGATAATGTGTCTGTTTCTTGTCTAACTCTAGCAAGAAGTTCTTCAATCAAACAAGCTCCTTACTGGTTTCAGTGTAAAACCAAAATTGTGTGCGGCAGTCCGGCAGACCTATTTATACTTGCTTATTTAATGTATATCCGCACTTAAAGTAAAGTTTCATACATATGACCTTTTGTGTTCAGAACTACATGCTTTTTGTTACAGATATACTATTATTCATAGTGTTCTCAAAGACCATGATATATTTCACTATACTCAACAAATATAGCTCAAAATTCTTCACTGACACACCCAACTTGTATGCCATGTTTCTCTTACAGGAGGGTTATACATACAGTCGGCCCTAAGTATGCTGTAAAATACCATACTGCAGCAGAAAACGCTTTGAGTCACTGTTATCGTTCTTGTCTGGAACTCCTCATCGAGAGCGGGCTTCAGAGGTTGTTGCAAACCCATAATGTTGCATACAATCATTTATTATACAACTTCTAACGTAGTATTTTGTATGTGTGGTAACATTTGAGCTTATTATTAATGAAATCTGTGAATGCAGCATTGCTATGGGTTGTATATACACAGAGGCTAAAAATTATCCACGGGAACCAGCAGCTCACGTGGCGATAAGTAAGAAATCTTTTTATTTTCTTCTGTTTCAGTTACATAAAAATATAAAATCATGTTGATGTGCTTGGTTTAATTAGTGAAAGGGGTGAGACTCAAGCCTATAATGGGTGTACCAATCACCAGTAGGCTCTCAGTTTGACGTGTGCATGTATTCTTTTTGTGTACCTCCAGTAACCATTGTGTGTTCTCTTTGTTGGAAAGATTCCAAGCCAAAATTATTATCTGCCCATCTTCATAATTAGACATGAATTGTTGGTACTGATTTTCGTCTACAAGATACATTCATTTGTGTTTAGACATTTGACAAATGGCCAAACCTTTTACTTACGCCGTATTTTTTGAGAAAATTGAAGAGGGGAACTGGGGTAGTGAAAGTAGAGAAAGGAAGGGGAGGGGAGGGGAGGGGAAGGGGCGATGCATGAGAACACAATTATAGAGCTTTCAGTGTTTCTCTCCATTTCCTCCCGTTATTGGGAGGAAAGAAATCAAGTATCTTTTCCCTCCATTTTCCTTCTTAAAATGTTTAATGAACATGCTTAATTTATGTGCCAAGTTTAGTGTTGCAGTTTCCATCCTTTTCCCTCTGTTCCCTATTTAAAATGTTTAGAGAACACACCTAATTTATTTGCCAAGTGTTGCAGTTTTCATGTGCTAGACTTGTGCACTATTTTGTATCGTTGCTGATGCTTATTTATACCAGGAACTGTCCGTCGATTCCTTGAGAAACAAAAGGATAAAATTACAGGTGTAGTCTTTTGCTTGACGACAGCAAATGATACCGAAATATATAAGAGGTAAGCTGGTGGATGACTTTGACTTAGGCAAGACCGCAAGACAGTGTTACATACTCTTGTACTGTATGAAATATTTTTTTTAATATGACGATGTAAAAAGGTTCACTTTTATTTCTTTACAAATGTAGACTGCTTCCGCTTTACTTTCCACGTGATAAAAAAGAGGAAGAGATTTCCATTTCAAAGCTTCCTGCTGATGTTGGAGATGAAAATGGTGAGACAGTTATTGACGAACGAAAAATCAGAATAAAGCCCTTACCCAATGTCAAGAAGACTACTCCCAAACCTCCTCGAGCGTCACTTGATGTTCCTGCCAGTGATCTTGGATTAGCTAGACGGTTAGTAACCTGTAAAACTCATTTTTAAGCACTTACCATTGCAACAAATCCATATCATTTAGGCTATTTAACATTTTCAATTGTGGTTCTCACTTTGTGTGAGGAGAAATGAAGTGCTAACCACAAATAAAGAATAGAAGACTTTATTATTTGTCTGATCATCTGTGTTTTGATACATAGAACTATTCTTGTTACAGGAACTCTTCATATTTGGAATCATATTTAGATCCTGCTTTCATGTCTATAATTAAAGATCCTGATCAACGGCGCAAGGAACAATGGGAAAGAACCGCTCGAGCACAAAACGGTTTCAACTTTGCTAAAATGCTAGGCTTTGGTGATCTTGGGGGCCCACCGCTTTCTGCTGCTGAAGAATACTCGCTCCATTCTAGATACCTTGCCAAAGCAAATTCTCTTAATCTCTCTGAAATAGCAGAAATGAAGATTCTGTAAGTAGCCATCGGGCTTATTTTTTAAAGCTGCTTTGTGTTGTGTAGTATAAAATTCTTATCAATGCCACAAAACCTCACCCACAACCACTGTCATCTTTGAGTGCTTACATGCTGTATTTATATTTCAGGTACCGAGGTGGGGTAGACAGTGAAGGTCGTCCAGTTATGGTTGTAGTTGGAGCACATTTTCTTCTCCGTTGTCTCGACCTTGAAAGATTTGTTCTCTATGTAGTAAAGGTAAAAACAGTTTTTGGTTCATGTATACAAGTCATGTGACATTATTGGGCTAAAGATATGGTCTACAGACAACGGTTACTCTACAATCGATTTGTTGAAATCATCTTTTATGCTCTTAGTGTATAGAACTTATTATTTGAAATTATTAAATTTCAGGAGTTTGAGCCCTTGATCCAAAAACCTTTTAGCATTGTTTACTTCCACTCTGCTGCATCTTTACAAGTGTGAGTTACATTGCTTTAGCTTGTCTTATTATTCCATTAACTTTTTTTTAAGATTTTCTTTCGTGGTATATAACTCTGTAAATATCATTTTATGGATATAACAGGCAGCCAGATCTTGGATTTATGAGGAGATTGCAGCAAATACTTGGTAGGAAAAGCCAGCGCAATCTTCATGTAAGCTAAATACCATGTCCCCTACTTTCACCAAAGCATATATTTTCTCCGTACCAATTAAATAATGTCAGATATCTACATTATCTTCAACACTTCAACAAAGATGAATGTGGGAATATTTTGCCACTAAATCAACTCAATGAAATATATTTGTAATAATAATGATCGACAAATAGGTCATTTGAACTTGTCATGTTTGTGAAGGAGATGCAATACTTCATTGGATGGACGGTGTAATTGTTTTTAAATGTTTTATTAACTGTAAATTACTGAGTAATTGTTTGACTCACTTGTGCATCTACTTCCCACACATGCAGGCAATATACATCCTCCACCCGACCTTTGGACTGAAGGCTGCCATACTTGCATTGCAGCTATTAGTGGATGGCATGGTATGTACAAACATGATTGAAATTCCGTTTCATCTCTTGACAAATAAAAATTGATGGTATACAGTATACTTGGTTTAAATGTTCAATAATATAACATCGTTGATGAAATATTTATAATACCACCTTTTATTAATGACGAAGTAGGGAAATATTGTAACTAAGGATGTATTCTAGCATAACCAAGTTTTGGCTTGTGAAGAAATAGGGCAGGCTTGGAATTGGCTTGTGGCTTTCCGAGCTTGAAAAATCAAGCTAGGGCTCAACTTATCTAAAGTTCAAGGGTTGACTTGTATGGATTGTGCCTATGAGCTCATATAAGCACTATAATGTTGAGCATTTGCCTGGCTTGTATTGGTTCGGTTTATAGTGTCTTGTATGGCATAGTAAAGTTACAATTATGCTAATTAAATAATTACAAGTAGAAGTAGAAGTTCCCATTAGGCCAATACTAAAAATTATAAGTTAAACCATATGGACTCGCAAAAGATTACGTAGGCTTGCTAATTCTGACGAGCCTGCTCTTCATGCATACATGATACACCTCAGTTTGTGAGAAAATCAATACCATCAATAAACTGTAACGATGACGATGTGTAAATTGGTAGCTTTTAACTTCCAAAGCCTAGAAAGAAATATTGCAATGCTAATATGGAACCATCCATGCCAAAACGAAATTCTTTCAGTTTTTGTGTTAGCTTCCTTCTTTTTCTTTTTTTTTTTTTTCATGAGAAGTTTATCATATATATATAAATGAATATTGGTTCGCAGGTGTGGAAAAAGGTTGTATACGTCGATCGACTTCTTCAGCTTTTCAGATACGTTCCTCGTGAGCAGCTAACCATCCCTGACTTCGTGTTCCAGTTGAGTCTTAATCCTTCTCTCCTGGATATTTTTATTTTCTTCATTCGATTTGGATGAGACCCTGAACCATTGTCACCAATAGCCTGTTCATGTTCACTATGTGTTTTGGTTTGTAGGCATGATCTTGAAGTTAACGGAGGAAAAGGACTTATCGTGGATCCAAGAACGAAATATGTATATCATCGACCTTAGGGATAACATTGTTCATGCAAGCCCTAGAAAACACAGCACCAAATCTGTTCGGATTGGGAAGAGACGTCATCATGGACAAGTCTGTGTTATGACTCAAACCCGTGACCTAACCGTCATGCAATAACGTTATAACAACGCTACAGTTGCTCCAAGATTCGCTCATGCCATATATGACAGAGTTTCTATTGGATTTATTTGAAATTTGGGTCTTTAGAAAATGTGGGTTGTGATGATGTATTTCCTTTGTGATTATTCTTTCCTTGTAAAGTTTTGAATTTTAGCTTCTTTTTGTATGCAAATCTGTACGAGATTGAGATATTCTTTATTGTTTGGAATGATCATCTTCAATAAATTTGAATGGAAAAATGTATTATGCGTCTATCCGTGTATGTTTAGCTAGAAGACTATATTTCAAGGAATTGCGTGGCATCTGGTTCATGAAATGCAATTTTAATAAATTGGAATTTAAATTTTAGTTATTAATATGATTAATGGTGAATGTTAAAGATAGTTTTCAGTATGGGTTAGGGATGTACGTTGTTGGAATTTAATTCATATACAAGTTGGAAGGAATGTCAAATTTTTATATACAAAGAAATTCGATGGAAAATAAATTAAACACAAGCCTTTACATTAGTTACAAAAAATTCTAAACAAACAAACTTTAAATTCCAATTCCATCGAATTTCATTACACGAACCAAACACCACTTTAGAATATAATTATTTTATTAAATGTCATCAAAATCAATGGTCGATTAATCAATTGTAATATAAAATTAGATTATAACACTTCGTAATTCATATATCTGTGAGACACTAAACCCAATGTTCTATCCCATATTTCCAGTCTCATCCTTGGAATTTAAATTCCAAATTCCTGTAGGGGGAGTTTGGATTGAGGCTACAAGTTTGAAGATATAAATATTGTTTGGTTTATGATTGTGAGTTTGAAGATATGAAAATTCCTTTAGTGATTCATTTTGCAAACCAAACGTTCGTTGGTAATTAAATCTCGGTATCAAACACTCTTAAACCTAAAGTGACAATCAAGTTATTATCCAAAACATAGATTTCACACCGTTCTTCACTAAGAAAATGAAAGAGAAAACAAAATAATATAATGATTCATTTTGCAAACCAAACGTTCGTTGGTAATTAAATCTCGGTATCAAACACTCTTAAACCTAAAGTGACGATCAAGTTATTATCCAAAACATAGATTTCACACCGTTCTTGACTAAGAAAATGAAAGAGAAAACAAAATAATATAATGAAATGAATCTAAATATGTTTTAAAAAGAAAATTGAAAGGAAAAGAAAAGAACAAAACAGAAATATGGTTTGAATCTTTCCTTCCAAATATGGAAAGAATACGATGGAAACAACTGAACGAGAGCTAATCGTGTTTTCATACTCTTCCTTTTTCCTCCTTCAACTTTCATTAACACTATGGCAATTGAACTTAGTTTGACAGCATTGTATGCATATTAGCAATCTACTTATATCCACAGTAATAATGTTTATTTTTAACATTTAGATTATTGAATTTTAAAAATTGTAAATTTCAAGGAAAGAACTTTTATTTTTATTACTTAAGATTGTGTATTTCTTAAAAATATAAGGCTAAGAGACAAGAAAAGATAAAGAATTTTAGAACTGTCATTAGGGACAAAACGAAATATTGATTATCCAACGTTTAAAAATTAACTGAATTCAATAGATATTTAATTAAACTAAAAAGTAATCATATCAATCACTTATTCAAAATCAATTATCATTTTTTAAGTGATTATTATAACGTCCAGCAATTAAATGAATTTTAATGAATATAAAATTAACGTGAAAAAGTTATTAATTCAATTACTTTTCTAAATCAGTTATTATCTTTTTTTGAATGATTATTATAACGCTCGAGAATTACATTTTTTAAAATCAATTTTCTTAACTACTTTCCAAATGTGATATAAGTATCATTATTTGGTAATGTGCTATATAAATAAAGACAAGGAACAAATTGACATTACTATTTACAAGGTAAATTCAAGTAAAAAAGCTAGCAAGAAGAAACATCACTAGGAATGATGATGATTATTCATCTCATCTGATCCATAAATAAAATTAAATGGATGAATACAAGATATGTAGTGGATATGGATGATGATTTGTCATCTATAGATAAAATTCATTTTTTCGAAATTAACATTTTGTTATTCTTTAGGTTATATTTAGAAAAAATAACATTTTTACGGTTTTTACATTTTCGTTTCTCAATGTTATTTTTTTATAAGAAAAGTCCTCAAGTTATTATTTTTTTGTTTTGTGAAATATGACTATTAGAGCTCGACTATGATTGACTAATCAAGTTTATAAAAACCGAAGAACATTGTTCTAATAGTCAAATCTCGCTAAACAAGGAAGAGAAAATTTTACTTGAGAACTATTCTGTGGAAAATTAACATGAAGTGACAAAAACGCAAAAAAAAACGTGAAAACATATTGTTTTCTTTCCATAATGAACACTTCTTTTTTAATATATATGCTATACAATTCTATATATGTTTCTAATCTTTATTATGTCATATTATATTATAATTAAATAATTGAAAAGAAAATTAGATATATTTGTTTTACTTTGACTTAATTTAGTAGTGAGTTAACAAACTTATTTTATTTTATTTTTTTTTATCTTATATAATATAAAGTTACAAATTTGATGAAACTAAAGGCATAATAAGAGACACTATCCACTCAGACGTTCTTATTTAAGCTTTCACTTTCAAATTAAAATTCATTTACTGTTAACGGAGATGTTACCTAACACATACGGGTCGTATGAATTTCTTTCTCTCAGGTAATTAAATCCACAGTTTAATCGATTGCTTGTAGGATTTTTAGTTTTCTCTATTTATTTAACTGGTTTTTTATAGACGACGTCAATTATAAAGCTATTGGTTTTCTCAAACGATAACTTTAAGGCTTTGCCATACAACATTTATGTATACAAATTATGTACTTTGGTATTTAACCAAAAAACAATTCCTAATATTTTTATCAGTTTCGTCCAAATGATTTACATGGATGGAAAAATTTGAATAGATATGGATACGAAAGATGAAAAAATAAATAGATATGGACGTGGATACAAATCATCTTATCCATGTCAAAATAATTATCATCCTTAGTCATATGAAACTTTATCTTTTTAACTCTGTTATTAAATATTTCTTTATAGAAAAGCATGCAATTATACGAAGAATAAAAAATAAAAATTATGGGAGATGAAGAAGACCCATTTGTAATTACGGCATTCAAATATGACATGAATAGTTACGCGGAAAAGCGAAGGTTATTGCAGTTATTAGTGAATTTCTGAGGTTCAGGAGAGTGAGAAACAGCGACCATATACACCTGTGAAGTTCTGAGGCTGAAACTGAAAGTCTGAAACGCAAATCAAAGCCCTAGGAACTAGGGTTCCAAGAAATGATACCTTGATATCCGGTTTTCTCGTAAGTAATCTCCAACTCTCCTGGTTCAAAACTTCAGTCGATTTGGGATATTTATTATCTTCTTCTATAATTGATGTAGTTTCTTTTTAGTTTTGTTTTAAAATCTTCAAGTATCTGATTCGTAGATATATTGAGCTTGCATGTCTTTTCAAGAAAGCAAAATTGTTTCAGGTTAGAAATTGTTTTGGTTTAATTGACCTATAGTTGAATGATGAACCCTAGAGCGGTGGGTTCATTAAATTATCATCTAACCAAGTTAATTAACAATTTCATTGTAAACTAGGGCAACTTTCAGGTCCTGGTAGGAATTGGACTTTCCATATAGTGTGTTTGGAAATGTGGATCACAACACATAAATAATGAATAAAAGTTTATTTGAATTCCATCAAAATATATTGTTGAAGGAATTCATTATTCTTAACTATTTGTAATGGAATTTAGATTGCTAACATTTTACAACTCATACCCTAGATAACCTCTAATATCATTCCATACCTTAATCAATAAACATACTAAAAAAAATTTCAATTCCTTCAAGTTTCATTCCGCAAGCCAAACAGGACTTCAGTGTTACAATCTTTTTTAGTTCTGAAAATTTCAGTGTATAAACTTTGTAATGAGTACGCAAGATTTCTTGTTGAACTTGCTTAGGATAAATCTATGGCAACCACCAAATATTGATCAAACATTATAGTTTCATGCAGATTCTTTCTCCTGATAATTACATTTATCTCTTAGAAATTTGGTTCATTGATTTTAACTTGGTGATTGTAATAGATTTCTCCAATCATTTAGCTACAGCGATATTATTTCTGTTCTAAAAAGGTACTGGGCTTACCCTTGAAAATTATTTTATCTCCAGTCTTTGGGGTGAATGGAGTTGGTTTACTTTCAAGCTTGAATACTGCATTTGCATTCAGTTCCTGCACCTATCGATTTGTTTGCTTTGTTACTAGTTTTAGTTGATGTATTCATATTGATGATACTAGTATGATACACCCTGGTACCAGGCTCATATACATAACAGCAGAAGGAAAAACATAGTTGTCTTAAATAAAGAGAAGGTTAACGTGTTCTGTGCTATCATACAAAAGAATGTCAGTAACCACCATTGCAGCACCCACAAACAGTAGTGTTTGTGGCACTGCCGATGCTTCAAGGAGGCGTTTGAGACTGAGGGAAAGCCATGTAATCTTTGGGACTAAAAAGAGATTCCTTTCTCACCAATCTGTACAAAACCTTCCATTTACGAGCCTCTCAGATATATCTGGACAACGACATATGAGGGTTGAAGCAGGTTGGTTTTTTAAAGGAGGAGGTGATCAGAGTTCAGATGCGAGTTTGGAGCGTAGTGATAGCGCCAACGAGGACATATTGATATTCTTTTACCAGTTGGATTTGGCAACTAGAGTACAGGTTTTCAGTTTTCACACACTTCATGCTTTGTATTTATTATTGCAAAGATTTTACCTCTTTAGTTGATTGACTTGCTCGAAAATCGATTTGGTTATCAAGTTATACGTTTATCTCTTCTTTGCAGTATGCATTGAATTTGGAGGAGTATGACATTGCAAAACAATTGAGAAACAAACTCAATGAGGTTTGATTATGTAATTCAGTCCTTAGGTTGGAATGGCTTATTTGGCACTTGCTTAAAAAAGTTGCTGACTTGATGTTTGATATTGAATTATCGTTAGTGACAACTAGAATTAACAAAACTTTGGATGTAACATAATTTTTTTTTTCAAAAGCTATATGTTATTGATGAACCCAACAATCAAGATACATCCAAGAGCCTTTCTGCAAGAGGCAGAAAAACTCATCAATTTATTTTGTAATGACAAGATAAATTAAATAGGTAACTTAAACTTCAAAAAGTTTTGTGATAAAAAAGATTGTGCCATTATCAGGGGCCAATCCCAAGTAGGAATTATTTTTGGTTTTCATGTCCTGATGGCCAAAGGGAGAATGATTTTAGGAAGTAGTTAGTGGATCGTATAGCGGTTTAAGCTTATGATGAGTTGTTTTCATAAGGTTGAAGCTGAAGTTATCAAGCAACAAGAAACGAAAAGGGGCTTGTCGTCAAAAAGTGAAGCTCAAGACAAGGGGATTAGCTTGTTGCGTTTGCGGTGAGTTTCACATAAAATTATCTTTCCATAATTTAGTTTGGGTTTGCCTGATTCAATGTCCACTTCTGTGATATTTTGTGTTATACTTTTTCACTTTCCATATGACTTCTTCAGAGCAGACCTGCAGAACGCAATCGAGAATGAAAACTACTCTCTGGCAGCTGAAATACGTGACCAAATTTCCAAGCTGGAGGCAGATTCATTGGCTGCATCAATAAAAGCCCAAGCTTTTGAAAAAGCTCAATTTGAGTTTCGTTTAGGCCAGAAAGTGAGGCACAAAAAGTTTGGTATATATCTCTCATTTCCTCTGCTGTTTCAGATACTATGGTTAGAACTTAGAAGTTATAACCTGTGAGAGACCATGGAACTTGACAAACATAAAGATAAGCCTTTGTTCCTCCCTCTAGCCCAAATTGTGAGAGCTAATTTACTCATTCTATTTCATTACCACATAATGAGAAATCATTACCAGAAACACATGTAGATTGGCCATTTGACCTCTCTTTTCAGATTCTTTTTCATGCCATCTTCGTTCCTTGCTTATATTTGCAAGATAAATTTGGTTGTTTTATATGTCTAGTATTCTTCTTTCACATACTTAGTTTCAGCAGAAACCCCTTTAAGCTCTTGTATTAATGCCTCTTTCAAATTGAACAAATTTTTTTTTGTACAGTCCTAAAATAAATGCAATATTTCATATATGGAAATTTTCAACCCTAGAATTATCTCTTTACTGGATCATTAAAAAAATATCAATTGCATTGATATTGGTTGACCTGATTCTTTTTTTTTATTTTATGATTATTGAATGGTATTTAGATATCTGACTTATAAGCATACCCTTTCTTAAAACTAAATGGCCAGTCAAATGTTGCATTTGTTTTTAGGATGATGGAAGTGTTATATAAGGGATTAAAAAACAAACATAATGTTTTAGAGATTTCATATTTCTTTGCATGAATTTCAATAAAAACCATGTTTATTGTAGCATAAGGTTTAAGAAGACGTAGTTTCGCTTCTTAAATGGTTAACGTTTTTGGTGAAATTCTCTGGAACAAGAAAGAAGCTGTTTAGGTGTGGTTGCAACCGCAATCTACTGCCAATTTAATTTAGATGCAAGTAGATAACTGCATATACGCTGGATGTTTATGTCAGAAATGATTGTAATTGAAGTAGCCTATGCTACAAAAGATTATGGTTTTCATTCCCTATTTCCTTATAAATCATATCCGTTCCCTATTCTCGTCATTTTATCAGATTGCTACAGCTTCCCTATGTTTCTCAAAAAGCTCTTGTTGCTCTGTGTTTTCTCAAAATTAGTCTTGTGGTCATAGGATACAGAGCCGTGGTTTGTGGAATGGATCCGGTGTGCTGTGAAACAAGCTCGTGGATGGAAAATGCAAATGTTGACCAGTTAACCCGTGGTCCTGATCAGCCATACTATCAGGTCCTAGACACCTCCCTATTTTACTTTGTTTTTATTCCTGAAAGAGTCATGTTAGCTACCAAAAGCTCCAATTCATTTCTTTATACTAATAATTTCAAATGGGTCAGTTTCACAAAATTTAAAGTTTCTGGTATTTACTTCTTAGTTAAGATCTATATTATAATCAGAAAGATGGTTTATATTCTTGCAGGTCTTGGTTGACGTAGGTGAAGACCCGAATCTATTGGTAGCATATGGTAAGTAGCAAATTCTTGATAATGTTTTTTTTCTTGCAAAATTATATAACCTACTTCCATTGTCAGAATCAACTGAAAGTACAATGGTTTTTTCAATGTGCTTTTTCTAAAATTATCCAAATTTGATGATTCAAGCAAATTCTAGTGTTTTCTTTTTCCACTTGTGCAAGAACGACGATTGAATTGCAATGAAAAAACCTAGTTCAATGATTTAGAAGAATCTTAGGGTTTGCTCAATAACCCTCGGTTGTTGACTTATGCATCTCTTACATTTTGTTAGTTCCTGAAGAAAATTTACTGGCCCCAGAAGAACCGGATAAGGTACGTATACATGTAATGCTCCTAGAAAAGCACAACACCATATATATGATAATAATGTATGCAACTTGATCACGGTGATGCAGGCTAGGTTTGATCATCCGTACGCATCCTTCTTATTCTATGGTGTGGATTCAGCTGGAGATTTCATTCCGGTGAAGCAGCTGCGTGAGAAGTACAATAGACCTAGACACGAGATGCCATACGATCCACAGGATGAGAGGACTGGAGATGCTTGAACGGCTCCAAAAAAAGTATGGATAAAATGTATATATCTTTGTACTTAACTTGATGATGGTTTTTTTGTCTGTGTTTTGAAGATTAATTAGCAAAGGTTGAATGTTGGAATTTTTGAACACAAGTGATGATGTTGGTACCTTCAAATTCAATATTAGGGATTTGATCCATCTGCTAAAACCAGTCTACTACACATATCTCGTTTACTAAATTGCATCAATCGTGACTGAATTTACCATTAATATGAGAAATGATACCACAAAACCAAGTTTTACATGAGTTTGTAAAAAGAGGTTCGAACTTCTAAGAAAAAAAAAATTTGGACCTTAATTTAAATTTGATTGTATAATTTAGATATAACATATTATTTAAATAATAATTTTCAATATACTAACACTTACCAACATACATTTTTCCTTTTATCCTTTTACTATGTTAGAAACTCGTGTTATACGGGCAAATTTAAAAAGTGGTTTAACAGCAAAGATTTATGAATAATATAACGTGTTTAAGAGATAGTTATAGACTTATAGATTACGAACTTTAAAATATTTCATTTTATACGCATTCCAATCATATAATAGAACTAAATGATATGTGAAAATAAATTTGTAGTATTTATCATTATAATTGAATCAGTAGTATAAATCAATGAATAAATAAATGACAAATTAAAAATTACTATATAAATAATTAAATATCATTTTATAATAAAGTGTTATTATTAATAAAAATATTTTAAGATTTTGAACTCGATGATATATTAATTAATTATTGATGATAAAAAAGGTTTCTTATGACAAAAAACCAACATATTTTCACGTTTTTTGCGTTTTCGTTCATTCATGTTAACTTTTTTCTTATTTTTGGTTTTGTGAAACTTGACTGTTAGAACTCAGTTTTTCAGTTTTTAAAAATCTGGTTTACCAATTAAAATCGGGCTCTAATAGTCAAATTTCACATAACTAGGAAAAAAAAAATTAATTTAAGAACTTTTCTGGAAAAAAAAATAACATGGAGGAACGAAAACGTAAGAACGTAAACACATGTTGCTTTTTTCGTAATAAACCCAAATAATAATAGTATTATTACTTAACACGAAAATAAATTAGTTCATTTTTGAAATTCAAATCAAATTTAAATTGCAAAATTAACTGTGTATATGTTAGATCTAATATAAATTCAAATTCAAATCAAAATTTAAAAATAATCAACATTTTTTTAATTCCGATTAATATTTAAATTATTTATAGAAATAGATAAATTATTATTTCAGATAATTAGATAAATAACATATGTCGAAAGCTCGTGATGTCAAATGATATCAAGAGAAAATGACAAGTGATGAATAATTTATTCATTTATTAATATTTTAGATAGATATGTTTTTTCCAAAACAAAAAAGATAAGTTCGATTTTGATGGACTCATGGACCACTAGGATGGCAGTTGTAGTACATTCAATCAAACGGGTTGAACGGGTCGACAATCGAAAGACAAATTTTTTGACATTATTTTTGGAAAACAATTTGTTTAACGCCTTATTTTCTAAAACTTTTTTAAAAAAAAAATATTTTAGCTAAATTTCATTTTGACCGTTTCACCCGTTTGACTTGTTGCGTCAAAATTGCACCCTTTATGTTCCATTTACATTTAGATGTTTTATTTTAGCAGAGAGAGGATGTCAAATGTTGCTGTGATTTATTTCGTATTTCTGCATTCGCTATATGGATGGGCCGGCCCATCCAATGAAAATAATTAAATTAATTTCTTTTTTTTGTTTTTAATAAAAGGATTAAAATTTATTAAATTATTTCAAGAATGTATATAGTAGTAATTATAATAATTTGTTAGTTACAACTTACAAGCATAAAATTTGTTTATGATTGGAGTAATAAATTGGTTCAGAAGTCGTCGTGTGTGTGTGTAATTCGACTTCAGATTCATCTTCCTGAAACAGAGTTTAACCAAATTGCTGAAATCTTTTCATGTCTCTCGGCAGGAAGTGAAAATGATACAACAGTACAAGTACATGCCCTTGTTCAGATGTTGCTCCACCATTAAAACACTCACTCAACTTCATGCTCATCTTCTTGTCACAGGCCAATACAGAAGTCCACTTGCTTCAACTAAGCTCATTGAATCATATGCCCAAATGGGTTCACTCCTTTCTGCCAAGCTTGTATTCAGAACCTTTCCTGCACCCGATTCTTTCATGTATGGTGTACTCATTAAGCGCTATGTTTGGTACGGATTATTATCAGATGCTGTTGCTTTATACCGTGATATGCTCCACCAACTAACCCTCATCAGCAGCTTCATATTTCCATCGGTTTTACGGGCTTGTTCTGGTTTTCGTGATTTGGGTGTTGGTCAAAATGTTCATGGAAGGATTATCAAGTCCGGGTTTCAGTCGGATCCTGTTGTTCAGACCTCTTTACTTAATATGTATGGTGAAGCATCCTGCTTGACTCATGCACGCCGGGTGTTTGATGAAATGCCTCAACGAGATGTTGTTTCTTGGAGTTCAGTCATATTAATGCATGTTCGTAATGGTCAGCCAAGTCAAGCGTTGAAATTGTTTCAAGAAATGGTAATAGAAGGGCACGAACCGGATTATGTGACTCTGCTTGGTATAGCAGAGGCATGTGGAGAGTTGGGTTTGGGACTACAATCGAAGTCAGTTCACGGTTATGCAGTGACTAGAAAGATCGAAAGCAGTGAAAATGGCACACTGAATAACTCCCTTATTACAATGTACGGAAAATGTGGAGACCTAGACACTGCTCGGAGTCTTTTCGATCGTGTTTCTAATTATTGTACATCAACCTGGACTGCTATGATAACCTGCTACAATCACAATGGTTACTATCACTTAGCATTGGACATGTTCAACAAAATGCAAGAATCTAAAGCAGAACCAAATGTAATCACCATAATGGGCATTCTGTGTTCTTGTGCTAGGCTAACTTATCTTAGAGAAGGTGAGTCAATTCATGGTTTCATAATAAGGAAACAACTGGATCCAGACAACGATATTTTGGGGCCAGCACTCATTGATTTGTATGCCAATTGTGAAAAGTTGTATACATGCCACAAGATTTTCGATGCAGCTAGGGACAGACATGTAATTTCATGGAATGTGCTCATATCAGGTTATACCCGAGAGGGAATGACAGAGGAGGCATTAAATCTCTTCAAACAAATGAGGGAACACACCATATCACCAGACGAGTTCACTGTAGCAAGCGTTGTCTCGGCTTGCGGGGACATAGGTTTCGTTAATTATGGAACTCAGATTCATTGCTATGCTACTAAAACAGGGGTTTTGAATGAATTCGTTCAGAATTCACTCATTGACATGTACGCTAAATGTGGTTTTGTTGATTCGGCATATAAAATATTTGACAATCAGCAATATAAGAGTGTTGTAACATGGAACTCTATGATGGGGGGGTTTTCTCATAATGGTTACTCGGTTGAGGCCATGTATCTCTTCGACCAGATGCATTCGGATGGTCAAGAAATGGATGATGTAACTTTCTTGAGTGCAATTCAAGCTTGTTCAGATTTGAGGGATCTTGAAAAGGGGAAAAGGATTCATCACAAGCTTATTACAAATGGTGCATTGAATGATGCATATGTATATACAGCTCTACTTGACATGTATGCCAAGTGTGGTGACCTCTGGATGGCTCAAAGCATTTTTGACATCATGCCAAACAAGAGTGTCGTTTCATGGAGTGCCATGATCGATGCTTATGGGATGCATGGTTTGGTTGATTTGGCTATCTTAGTTTTCAACAAAATGATAGAATCGAAGATGAAACCGAATGAAATTACCTTCATGAACATCCTCTCTGCTTGTAGTCACACTGGATATGTGAAAGAGGGAAAATTTTACTTTGACTCGATGAGGAAAGATTTCGGGATTGAACCAAAGTTGGAACATTATTCTTGTTTTATTGATCTTCTAAGTCGTGCTGGTCATCTGGATGACGCTTACGAAATCATCATTTCAATGCCATTTGTACCAAATTCTGGCATATGGGGTTCTTTGTTGAGTGGGTGTCGAATTCACAGGAGACTGGACATGATCAAGCTAATTCAAGAAAATGTTGAAAATGTTGATGACTCAGGATACCTCACTCTGTTGTCTAATATATCTGCTGAAGGAGAAGATTGGAAACAATTTCAGATTGTGAGATCAATGATGAAAACTACAGGTCTTAGAAAACTGCAGGGGTGCAGCATGGTTCAGACCCAATGTCGAATCCAGGACTTAAAACCTCTAGGTCCAAATTAATCGAGGTGGTAGTTTGCCGGGTTGGGTCCCAACTAGGATTGTAAATAAACCGAACATTCGTTCGGAGAGAATTTCATTTATATTTATTAAACGAACGAACATGAACAATATTTTTTTGTATGTTTACTTGAATAATCAAAAATTAATAGAGGTCGCTTTTGTATGCTTAATGATAAGGTACGTGGAAAATGGAATTTTAGTCATAAGTAAGCAATTTAGTTAAGGTGCGCCAACGTGGGTGGTTTGCACGCGTCACCTTTGTGGGGACCATTTAGATAACCGAAAAGATGCGCTTAGGGCACACAAGGAAATAGGAATAAATCTGTTATGACAGCTGTCTTATTTTGATTGGTCATCCGATTAATCACGCATCTCCGCCAAAGGTATAAATAGAGCTTCTCATCGTCAAAAAATGGTACGCAATATACTGAAATCTAATTTTACTCTAAAACTCTCTCAAATACAGTGACTGACTTTAGCATCGGAGTGTCGACGCAGGATTCCCCTGCTTCGACCTTCACTTAGTGTCTTTCAGTGGTTTTGCAGCTCGTTGCCTCTGGATCAAGACTCGAACACTTAAATTCATGGACGTTTGTTTAATAAATGTATAATATTTTAAAATATTCAAATACATATAAAACAGATGTCATCTATTCTAAATTGGAGAAGACGATCGGGCGGATTTCGTTGCCAAATGGTAGTGAACCAGAAGTGAGAACGAAATCCACGTCAGATTTTTTTACCAGCCAACAAGTTACATGTGAAAATTAGAGAAAATTACTGATTTGGTCCCTGTGGTTTGTCCATTGTTGCTGGTTTGGTCCTTTAAGATCAAAAATTACTCCGTTGGTCCTTATGATTGTAATTTTGTTTCATGGAAGATCCTTTTAAGAAACGGCCGTTAAGTGTCAAGGTTAGTGAATGGGCATTTTAGTCTTTTACCTTCTCTCTCTCCTCTCCCTTCTTTCTATTAAATAATCTAGCCTATTTCTTCATCTTCTTCATTTCTCATTCTCACCATTTTCTTCATTTTCTCCTTCTCCATCATTTTCTTCTTCTTCCTTCTTCCTTTTTTTTCCATTTGATCAACACAATGCTTTGCCCTCATAAAAACTGCCGTACTTAGATTGCATTGACTGTTGAGTTAAAGATCATTGTTTCTCTTGTTGATTATTCTTATCATTAATGACAAAATATATGCATCTGTACATCATGTCACCTGCCATTACCCAGTGAGGAAACAGATCATTAGAGGGTTGTTGGTTGGAGGGTGGGTTGATGAGCCCGGTCATCTGAAAAGTATAATATTGATGCATTTCGAAAATAGGTTCAAAGAGCAGAATCATCAGAGATCGTTCTTTCGCAGCTCTCTTTTCAGTAAATTGATTGATATAGATAGTGTTGCAAATGGATGAAATCTGGGATGAAACTTTTACTTTGTAAAGTTGACTTTTGAAAAAGCTTTTGACAGTGTTGCAAATGGATTGCAGGGTGCTTCAGACCTCAGTTTCGAGAATGTTAAATGGATCTTCATCAAAAGAATTTGTTATGGAACGGGAATTAAGTCAGGTTGATGCGCTTTCTCATTTGCTATTTCTTCTTGCCGTGGAAGCTTTGTAAGTTTTATGTTAAATGAAGAAGGAAGAAGGAAGAAGAAGAAAATGATGGAGAAGGAGAAAATGAAGAAAATGGTGAGAAGGAGAAATGAAGAAGATGAAGAAATAGGCTAGATTATTTAATAGAAAGAAGGGAGAGGAGAGAGAGAAGGTAAAAGACTAAAATGCCCATTCACTAACCTTGACACTTAACGGCCGTTTCTCAAAAGGACCTTCCATGAAACAAAATTACAATCATAAGGACCAACGGAGTAATTTTTGATCTTAAAGGATCAAACCAGCAACAATGGACAAACCACAGGGACCAAATCAGTAATTTTCTCGTGAAAATTATATAATTTTAAATAAGATCAAAATTGTTAAATATTTCAATCAAATTGCAATAAATGACAAAAACTTAGTCAATATAACAATTATATAAACAAATCTAAAATAATATAATTAAAACTTACGTTAAATTAGTTTGGTGTCCATTATTTTTATACATCATTGTGTTAAAAATAAATAATTACACATTAATGCATTATAAAAAAAATAAAAGTTAAAATTTTATTGGGTTCCGATGATCTCGATCACCATAGACTATATGGAATCACAAAATCAGACCAGATGATGCGTTGTTGAGTTGTACAGTAGAATTATCCCTTCTGATTAAGCTGCATCCAGGCAGTTTGCTCAAGTCTTTTAGCTTCATCAACTCCCTTACCTGAGAAACCAGTCCCCATCTTCCATCTGAAGCATATAAATTCGAAATCAGCACATAATATGAAGCGTCCATTGGATTCGGATGCTGCTCGAACATCCATTTGACTGCCACCTCACCAAGGTCAAACCTCGAGTGCATACTGCACCCATGGAGAAATGATCCGAGTAAGCTCACATCAGTTGGATGAACATGGAAATTCCGGATGAAGTTGAATGCTTCTTCAAGCCTGCCAGAACGAGCCAACAGGTCAACCAAACACCTGAAATGAATCATTTTCGGGACAAAGTTGAATTGTTGGCACATCAAGTCGAAGAATTTCCATCCTTCAAATGTCCCTGTGTGACTACAAGCCGATAGAATTGCTGTGAATGTTGCATCACTAGGATCCATGTTTTCCTTCAGCATATCTTTGAAAACTGCAATGGAACCAATACAATCCCCATGCGTTCCATAAGCAGTAATGAGTGCATTCCATGAAACCGTGTTCTTCTCACCCATACCATCAAAAACACGACGAGCGGTTCTTAGATCACCACATTTGGCGTAGAAGTGGAGCAGGACTGTGCTGATATAAACATTATCAGAAGAAAGCAATTCTTTGATGGAGTAAGCATGAAGAGAGGAACCAACTTGAAGATCACCAAAGGAAGCAAAACATGAAAGGAGGGTCACTACTGTAAATGCATCTGGACGAAACCCTTCTGCTCTCATTCGATAATATAATCTTGTAACCTCATAAGTACAGCCACTTAGGGCATAACCGTTAATAATGGAGTTCCATGTTACCAGATCTTTGTTTGAGATACTTTCGAATAAGTAACGAGCATCTCTAATCATCTGACATTTCGCATACATGTCCACGAGAGAGTTTCTCACATGAACATCTTCTAACCCTAGCTTAACCTCTATACAATGTATCGTTCTACCTAGTTGTGGATCCCTCAACTGTGCACAGGCGGATATCAAACTAGAAATGGTTATTGAATTCGGCAAGATATCAGAGTATTTCTTGTTGGTAAACAACATGATCGCTTCGTTCGGGTAGCCACCTTGACTGTACCCGGCAATCATGGACGTCCAAGTAACAAGATCAACGTTAGAAAGCTCGTCAAAAGCAGAGCGAGCATCAATAATTGCTCCACACTTTGTATACATGTCTATCAGAGAACCAACCAAATGTAAATTAAGATAGACTCCATTCTTTATAGCATACCCATGAACCCATTTCCCTTGATGTAAAGCTCGTAACTTTGTACATGCCGAAACAATGCTCCCAAATGTATGTTGATTGCCTTGGATATATCCACTTCTCATTTTATTGAACAACCCCAAGGCTTCCTCAGCACAACCATTTTTCACATATGCAACCATCATAGAAGTCCAAGAAACAACATCTCTATCAACAATATCATCAAAAACTCTTCGCGAACATTTAATCTCACAACACTTTGCATACATATCTACAAGACTAGTCAAAACAAAACCATTAGAACTTCCTGCCTTCACAATATGACAATGCACCATCCTCCCTTCATTGAGATCCCGCATCGCTGTACACGCCTTCACTACAATCGAAAAGACGATGTTGTCATGTTCTTTGAGGCATTTCATCATACACTTGTAGAACCCAATAGTTTCAAAGTGTAGATCGTTTATGAAATACCATCTAATCATTACTTTACATGAAAAGATGTCTGGGTTAGGCATTAGATCAAACAGCATGCGGGCACTTTTGACGTCCCCAAGTGACCCATACAAACTAATGAGTTTGTTTTGAATAAATTGTTGAGTTGATTGACCATCTACTATGAGCAATGAGTGCAATTGGTTGAGTAAAGATAGACTTGTGCAAGACCCCAGGAGAGTAAATAATGGGTTTGAGGAGATGAAATTGATGTAATCAATGGTGGGATCCACTTTCTCAGAAATTAGGGTTCTGTAATGGAACCTGGGTTTAAGAAAATTGGAAAGATGGAAGCATGTCTGCATTAAAGTCTTCCGATTTATCATGGAGATCTTTTAAACGTTTCAGCTGGTGCCGCGATTTGTTTATAAACTCGAGTAAAATTTCACAATGAGGGATATTTTTTGACAAACACATTTTAGTATTTTTATTTTTTTTATTAACTTTATATATTATATGCTACAAAACTTAATATTTGTAATTATAATACTTTTAAGTAATTAATATTATTGAACCAGAAATAAATATTAAAGGTGATGGAATTTGATGGAATTGGAAAATTTCATTCCGACGTGCTGTTTGACAGTAAAAAGAAATGGAATAAAGATTTTTTTTATAAAGCATCACTTTTGAAGCAATCTATTTTCATTAGTTAGTGTCATGTAATTTAAATTTCATTCCAAAAATTTTTAACAGTCTAAAACCAAACCCTAGACTTCATCTTCATCGGCCTCTATTTCAATTACGACAGCTTCCATTCCTTCATGAATTCAATTCCTTGACGGATTTCATTTCAGGAATAAGAATTCTACGAATCAAACGTCGTCTAAGTATTAATCTATACTGACTCACAAAACAAAGGATACAAATAAGGGTTTATTATGAAAAAAACCAACATGTTTTCACGTTTTTTTGCGTTTTCGTCCCTCCATGATATTTTTTTTCATAAAAAACCTCAAGTTATTCTTTTCTTATTGGTTTAGTGAAATTTGGACATTAGAACCCGGTTTTTCAAGTTATTAAAACCCGGTTCACAAATTATAACCGGGGTCTAATGTCTAAAATTTCACTAAACCAATAAGAAAAGAATAACTTGAGGTTTTTTATGGAAAAAAATATCATGGAGGGACGAAAACGCAAAAAACGTGAAAACATGTTGGTTTTTTTCATAATAAACCCTACAAATAACATTCATATTCTACAAAAGAAAATACAATTTAAATATTTGTCAAGATCACATTTCTATTTGGCTATTTTAAGCTTTTTATTAAGATATTACAAATATATAATTCGTTTATAATAAGGGGTAAAGCCATACAATAGCAACCTACTTTTGAAAATGTATCGATATGGTACATCTACTTTTTTAATTGTCTATATGGTACGTGTACTTTAATTTTCAATATCGATATGGTCATTCTACATAATAGAGCCCGGTTTTTACATACGAAACACGGTTCTAATGGTATGAAAAACAGGGGTCTATTACAAATATGGTCATATCGGTATGAAAAATTGAAGTACAGGTACCATATCGATATTTAAAAAAGTAGACGTCCCATATTGATAAATTTTCAAAAGTATGTTACTATTGTATGGCTTTACCCCTTATAATAATCACAGTGATTGACATTTTTCTAAAACTATTGTGTAATTTTTTGAAAGAAAAATGTGAAATAAAATTCTCCATTTCAATATATTATAGCAATTGAAACCATTTTCAAATTGATTTTAACTAACAAATTTACTTATGTGTTATGAGTCGTAAAATATTTTTGACAAACACAGATCCAAATTTTACCCCACATTCTCACTCACTCTTTTTGATCAATGAAATTATTACATGTAAATATATATTATAACAAATTAGAAATCATGATCAAGTAAGAATTTTTTTAACATAAAATAATTTTTAAAAAAATAAAAGCTAAAAATTAAACTATGGAAACATAACTTAAAAAGTTGTAAAGAATTAATACATATTAAGTTCCAATTGGATTCAAGATGACTTCAACTTTATCGCTTTCCAGTATAAATATGACTTATAAAAAAACAGTACAATCCGGATATACATATTACATACACATACAAATATGTACAATCTTTTTCCTTTTTCTTGGGAAAATTACACTAAATAGCTATGTACTTTTAAGTTTGTACACATTTATTTAGGTGCTGTTTGATTGCATAAGAGGTTAATTGTCTGATGTCTGATTCCACATCTGATTGATGAGAGGTGGTCCTGATAAGATACTAAGATCTGATAAGAAAATTCAATAAGTCTGTTTGTTTTATAAATTATCTGATTCTGATATTTTTATTAATTTTACATATTAATTCCCAAAACCAAACAGATATCATTGATTAAAGTCAAATATCAAGTAAGAATAATATCATTGAATCAAAGTGATCTATGTAAACATTTAATATCATTCAAATAACATTAACAAGATTTAAGTAAGAAACCAATTCAAGTTTATAAGTTATAATCAAGTAACATAAATGCATTCAATAAACATACAACCAACATGCTTTCAAGAATCAAATAACAATTAAAGTTTATAAGTTATAATCAAGTTTATAAGGTTATGTTTATTAACTTCCAAATAACTTAAATTTATAAGTTATATAGATATGTTATTGAAAAATAATAAATTTTATCAAAAAGTGTTGGAATATTTCACGTTATAATAAATATGGTAAGAGGTAGGGTAGGGGTGGGGTAGGTTGAGGGTGGGGTGGGGTGGGGTAAATAGGGTAGGTTAATGGTGTAGGGGTAGGGTGGGTAGGTTGAAGGGTAAGGTGGGTGGGGATTGGTAGATTTGAGGGGTAGGGTAGGGGTGAGGTGGGTAGGTTTGAGGGGTAGGGGTGGGAAGAGATAGGGGTAGGGTGGGGTGGGATAAGGAGGGGTGAGGTGGGGTGGGTAGGTTTGATGGGTTAGTGTAGGGGTGGGGTAGAGTGGGATAGGGTAAGTATGGGAGTGGGGTGGGTAGGGTTAAGGGTGGAGATGGGGATGGGGTGGGTAAGTTAAGGGTAGTTAGGGTAGGGTGAGAGGTGGTTAGGGTGGTAAGGGTAGGGTAGGGGGTTTAGGATAGGGTAGGGTAGGGTAGGGTGGGTGAGGTAAGGTATGGGGTAAAGGTATGGGTGGGGTAGGAGAGACGTGTATTTTTTTTTTTTTTTTTTTGTGATAAATGGTGATAAGTAGCATATCAAAATCTTATCCTGATAAGACATGATAAGAGAATTTTGACTCTTATGTCTTCTGCATATCAAACGCACTTATCAGTATTTCCTCTTACCGAATAAGAGGTTACCTCTGATAAGAGCCTGATAAGTGGCTATCAAACACCCCCTTAGTGTACTTTTTTTGTGCACATTTATGTAATGTACTTTATGGTAATCTGTTGTACCGGTCATCAGGTCATTCAATTACTTAATTGAAACACTTTTAAAAGTTTGAATAGCAAATGTGCACAAATAAAAGTACACTACATAAATATACACAAATTTAAAAGTATATAGCTATTTGGTGTCATTATCCCTCTTTTTTTTGTTCAAATATATATACATTCACACACATACATATAGATTATAGACAGACTGTGATACCTCATCTCATGTAAGTAAAGCTGAGTAAACTAAACCCAAAAACTTGCCATTTATTTGATAATTCACTTAGAATAATCCATCTATTTATTCTATTGTATTGTATAAAGGAATTATAAATTCAGCTATCCCCAACAAAAAACAGCAACCGATCAACACCATATTTCTGAATAATACCAAGTTAGCAAAAAGGAAACACAAACATGGGTCAGATCGGGTCGGGTCCAACCTGAACCTCAACCTGAACCTGAACCTGATTTTTGGGATATGCCATACAGACATACAGACAGACATGTACAATGACAATCCCCACAACAATTCTCACTCTCAACAAAGCCATAAATCAGCTTTCCCTAATTTGTGTTTTTACCTCCCTCTGACTCTGTAGTTCAGAGTTCATGTAGATATTTAAATTCCACAAAATTTATGTTAACGGTACCGCCACCACCGATGTCCCTGCAGCGCATCGTTGTCTCCGAGGACGTCTAGTCGTCTTCCCCCACCCCGTTAGGCTTCTTTCCTCCAATCCCACCACCTCCATGCTGTTAACATGCTCCGACAATGGAGGTGGTGGTGGGGTGGCAGCAGGAGGCGGCGGCGGCTCCACTGCCACCGCCGCCACAGTTTTCTTCCTTCCCCTGGTTCCGCTCCTTCTTGTCACTCCTACATTCCAAGAATGCCCTGTAGCTCTCATTAATCCTCCAAATATCTGGAGATCCTCTGTTACCTCATGCCGTGAAAGAGAAACCAGACCGGGAAGGATGTCCCTTTGGAAGTCTCTCCGGGGCCTACCTCGCCTCGCTTGACCTCTTCGGGGCCGTGTCGGTAGTGTCGACGGGCCCCCTTCGTCAGGCTCTCGGAAATCAGGAGCCAAAGGCTTGGGCATGTAATCTTCTTCTTTAGTCTCCTCTAGTTGCAAAGTCAACTCCTCGTATTCATCCAACTCTTTAGGAACGGAACCCGCATGTTCGATCACGCCAACAAACCATCGGAGGCGTTCAATGTCATCAGAATGAACCGCCACCTCAGACGTTGAACCCGCTTGATCTTGCAGACCAGATATAGCAACTATTGCTTTAGCTGCAACCTTTGAAAGCGATTCATCATCAGAATCATCCAAATTCTTGACCTCATCGATGGCTGCTGCTTCATCTTCTTCAGCCTCTGGAACAGCAGGAGCTTCTAAATCTATCTCCATTGTCTTCTTTTTGACTTTCTCACTTGTGATTTTAACAGACTCTGGTACTAGAAAATCTTCATCCTCAGTCACACAGGAATTCAAGTCAAAATGATTCTTGATTTTCTCGGTTTCTGTAACGGTTTCTTTCTCAAGATTACAAGTTTCCACATCAATCTGATTGTTTGCAGGATCATCCCAAGCAACATTGATGTCGAATCCTTTGTGTTCCATTTCCGTCTTTATTTTTCCATTTTCAGGAGTGCAATGAAGGGATGCAGAGGTGGATACAAGCGAAGAGGAATCATTTTTTGAAACACAAGAATTCCCAAAAAATGGAAACCCAAGAATCTTTCCATTATTAGCCATGGGATCATGTTTCTCCCCACGATCAAACTCTCCGTGTTTAGACTGATCACAAGGGGACTCATTTTTACAGATAACTGGTTTGGCTTGAAGCCATGGCAGCCCTGTTTTATTGCATTTTCTCGCACCATTGTCATCGTTCAACGTACTATCAACCGTGTTCAAGTCCATACCTCTGTTATTATCCGTCAAATCTATAAAGTTTGAACCTTTAGAGATCTTTTGTGACCTATCATCAAGATTATTGTGGTTTCGATTATCAAAACCATTAGAAGGCAAGCGGGCACATACTTCTTTCGACCCAGACGATGACCCTTGGTAAAATCCATTTGGTGTATAACATCCATTTGTACGCCACTTGTCTCCAAAAACCACATGGTTCTGCGGAGATGATAGAAAAGGCGGTTGTTTCTGAAAGGAGGTCAACTTATGAGTAAAACTACCATTTGGTTTTCCCCAAGAATTTCCCAAATCTGAGGAATTCATATATGGGTACGAACTAGATGTACGCGAAGCCATAAAGGGCAATGAGGTTTGATTAAGATGGGAATGATCCTGAATTCTGGTAGACATTTCGGGATAAGTTCCTGGTGTGAAGTTCTTGTTGCTTCTACTATTCCCTGTTAAGAGAGCAAGCACACCACTTACTTCAACACGGGCTTGCAAAAATTATTACATATTTCACACCATTTATGAAGATAAAACATGAAACAAGTGTTTGACTATTACTTAAATATATAGGGATTCAAAACCAAATCCATCAATAAATTATGATAACAAAAATGGGAAAATACGATAGGTAGACATTTCACCAAAGAAGAAAATGTTGCCAATTATAGGGAAAACCCACATCAAAAATTGGACTATAGTATTTCCAAGGCATCAGGAAGTTCCTTAGACATCAGCAATCCGGAAATATCTGTTACATATCTACCCGTCTATAAATGGGTTAATTGCATAAAAAGTTAACGAACTTAATTTTTTGATTTTTGTTTCAGGTAACGAACTAAGTTTGCCCCACAAAAAGTTATGCACTTCTAAAATAAATTTAGAAATGGTAAATTTTGGTCATTTTGTGGACAAGCGTCACGGAAAAACAAAATTTTACCCTTTCTATAATTTTGTAAAAGTAATAATTTTTTATGGGAGCAAACTTAGTTTGTCAGCTGAAATAGAAATTAGTCATAAGTATGTTACCTTTTTATGCAACCAACCCTTATTAAATACTCAATCTGCTTTAGGATTAGGAACATTAGTTTTTGTCTATTTTTTTCTGATTTGTATTGTTCCCCAATCTCCATATAGTAAATGGTCATTTGACAGCTTTGGTTGCATTTGAAGAAAAACATATAATTTGTTATACATGAAACCTGAATCATAATTCAAGTTTACTAAAAGACCACACAATTTATTATTAAGTGTAGCAATTTCTTAACCAAATCATACTATAATTTAGCACTTGATATACAACTAGGACACTAGGATCACACGAGAAACATGAGAATCACAAAAGATAAATCATAACAACAACAAAAAAAAGAGTAAATAACAAATATATTTAAAAAAAAGGAGACAATGTTACCTGTTTCGCGTGTATTGGACAACCAATCTCTTCCGTTGCCTTTTCCCTCAAGAAATAAAGGGTTAAATGGCCCACTAGGATGCCCACTTTGAGACTTTTCGAAGAGCTCATGTGTCTGGCCAAGAAACGGTGACGTTGTTGGTTTAGCCGAGGGACCGAGGCCATCAACAGACACATGAGTGATTCCTTCTTCAACATGAAGAGGTTCATTAAGATCAGCCAATCCATTAGACCCCCTAAAACATTTACCAGATGAAGTGGCTTTATAACTCGATTCTTCTGATGCTTGCTTGTATTGGATTTGGTCGTGTTCTTCATGATCAATGTTCTCATCAGGGGGAAGTTCAAGATCAAATAACTTCTTTCTAACTTTTGAAGGTCTACATTCGACCACCTCGCAATCTTTTGAATCATTATTCCCTTTTGAACAACTTAATGGAGAATTATTACTTATCTCTGCTCCAAAAATGGACGTTCTAGCACAATTGGAGTTGGTCAATGGAAAGCTTGGGATCTGCCATTTTTGAGCATCTTCACAAGGCTTTTGAGGCGGTAAGAGACTTGAAGATGATGATGCATCAACAGATATCCGATGCTTATGGTACTCCTTCCTTTTAACTTCTTCCATCATGTCTCTTTGTCTTCTATAAAGACGATGGAGTTCGTAAACCTGATTCTCCACAACAAAATCAAATAAATTAGGCCTCCAGAAGTTAAATTAATCCCTTTGTTCAAGGAAAAAAGTAGGTATATTTTTTACTCCGTGGAGTCAAACCTAGTACTTTCAAATTTCAATGCTACATCATTAGTTTAGTTTCTTCTCTCTGAAATCTCACTGTACTAATGATATTTATATACTTACAATATATCCATCATTTTTTACACAAAAACAAGATAATTCAAGTCGATTTCAAGGTATAAACATAACATAACTAACACTCAAAAGTAAAATGTCAACTTTTTTAATATGGAGGTGCAGAAACCTGGTTCTTGAAGATGGCTTCATGTTCGAGCATTTTTTGCTTTAAAGCGTCCTTGTCACACCCCGGATATGCATCTGTGATGGTCCTTGGTATGAAGCCATTGTAATAATGGCTATTAGTCAAAGCTTTGTCTCCATAAAAGAGAGGCCAGCTGCTACCATTGGAATCCTCGTTAACATCCCTCATGGAGTAATACCCTTCAAAAGAGCTTTTGCAGTGTACTTCTGTTCCCATTCCTGTTCATCAATTAAAAAAACATGTTTTGAGTTTCAAAGGTCCGATAACTAATCGCATCAGACGTAAAAACCTAGTTTTCACAAGTTTAGTGAAGTCTATGTGACTATGTGGCTAAAAGTTTGAACCAATTCAAAACAAATGCATGACTGCTCCAAACCGCCCAAAAGGGGTACTATAAAACTTTACATAGTAAGGGGGACAATATAAAAAAGAATACTGGGAGCAAATGGTATCAGTCCAGCAAGACTCAAGACGCTGCTCAAGAGACTGAGCTTGGGATATTGAAATGTTAAGATGAGACGCGAAGAAGGACCAAAGGGATCACAAAACGAGGGTTTCGCTCGTTATAAGACTTGACCAAACATCTCACGACACGAGCTGGCGACAGCCATGCAGCACCTGTATGAAAGTCAGTAAACTATGCAAGTAAACATGAAATTTTCAAAATGGCAACATATAGAGCCTTAAAACCCAACACTGAATGGGTGCTTGTGGTTTAAGGTTATGAATTTGAGGTTATGGGAATGAAAACCATAAAAATGAATCCTCCATACATGCCTAATACACAGGGAATGACAATCGTACTCCAGCCTGCTTTCAAACTCATGGTTATAGTAGATTTTGACAGCAAACACTACTCGAGTAATTTGTCCAAAAATCAAATCAAGTTAGAGAAGATCAATAAATGGATGGAAACCAACCTACACAATAACGGAGACACAGAGGGCTAGTTTCTGTAATCTGTTGTGCTTGTCATGCCAATCCAATTCTTGCAATTAATAGAATTTTACAAATTTCAGTATAAACTCATAGATTAAACAAGTTTTGCACCGCCACTACAAACATGAAACTAACTCATCAATCTTATCATGAAGAAGTGCAATGCAATATCTTCCTCAATCCTCCTCCAAATCTTATGTAATTCAGTTTAATTATGTAGCAAAAACTAACAAGATATCCCCATATCTTTAAAGAAGTTTACAAGAGATGACATAGATTTGGATGTTAAAATCGAAAACAAACTCAAGTCGATAGATTCCCACAACAATTTGAAGCAGCACATCTCATTGTTATCTTAATGCTTATAGTCAAACCATTAGACAATCATGACAAGTAAAAAGAAGCGTGCAATTAATTCCCATATAAACCAACAAAATCAGTTGCTAACAGGTAAGAGTCTCATTGCACTTCACCATTCTAAGACAAGAGGCAAACACAATTTAAGCACACTGTACAATCTTGGACCAAATATGCACTTGATATTTGGTTTATATGAATCGAAATATTTAGTGAGAACTATATCTCGAAATTTAGACTTTAAAACCCCAGAAAACATAAGGTTAAATAGAATACTTGAGGACTCTGTACGAAACTCAAACCGGATTATTTTTATCCATGGTGACTTGATAACAAATGAGCATCAGGTCATCAACAAATATCAAGCACATTATTTATAAGTTCCTGATAAATAATACTATAGCTTATAAAGTTAAGTAAAACACGGCTCCTAACTACAAACATCAATACATGATAATTAATATACTCAATTACCACATTACAAAGGAGGGATGAACAAAGTTAGTGGCTCAAAAGCTTCGATAAAAAAAGGAGTCAACTTTACAATCTTTCAGATCATAAACAAAAGGAGTCCTAATTCAAATTTTACATTAATGTAAATTCGATGTTGCTGAACAAATTAAGTGCAAATTGCCCCAAAGTTCGCTTTAAGTTCCTTTCAATTAAAGACAATTAAATGCAGCATTCAATCACATTTTAGTAACCAGAAATGAAACTTCAAACTATCATTAGGTTGAACAAGAATTACCATACCAAACCATCAGGGGTTCCGGAGTTGGAGTAATGAATATGATAATTTTGCGTGAAATTAAGCTCTATATAACAAGAAAAGTTAAATCTATGACTGGGCGCACAAATTAGCATATCAATAGCCCTATCTACCAGCAAGAGAATTTGTTAAATTGTTTCCCCTTTTGCAACTTAAAATCAGAGAATCTAAATTAGAAAAAATATTAATAATAAAAAACAGATCCTGCATAATAAAAATCATTTATCATAATATCAAATGCTTAATTTCAATTATCAAAAACCTAAATCAAGAAACTAAAAAAAAAAACCAAAAATATTAATTAAATATAATCAAGCCCCAAAATCCGCATGAATCTAAAACACATAAATTGAATGTAAATTTTACCTTAGACCCACATCGCTATTTTCCCTCTGCTTCACGGATTAAAGATTGACCGAATCATTGAATTATTTCTTCCATAACCCATGAACTCAAGAATCTTGAAGCAGAAATAGACAGGTGGGAATGATAGTAAATAATTAATAATTAATAGGAACAATAATTGTTTATAACAATAAAGAAAGATACAAAACCCGCCATTGAAGGAGGTTAGATCATCACTTCATGGGTATAAATGAAAAAGATGAAAGATTTTCGATCTGCTGGGCCAGTGTCTCTCTCTGAAAGAAAGGAAGGTTTTTTAGAGAGAGAAAGAGGAGGTTTTTTTGGGGGAGAGAGAGAGAGAGAGAGAGATCCCAGATAAGAAATCTTCACACAAACAAACGACCTTCTAAGAACAGTGACATGAAATTTGTCAACATCCGGTCTCCTTTTTATTCTCTGCTTTTTCCTCAATCCTCACACACACACACATACTGATTTCTTTTGCTAAATAAATATAATTTCTGGGGTTTTTGAGGAAATGAAAAGAAATTGCAGCATTTCTAGATTCTCTCTACCTTGCTTTTGGTACAGATATTAATGAAATTTATTATCATATACTAAAACTGTCCAACATGCATTAATGTGTACATTTTATATTAGTATAATTATTATTATTATTATTATTATTATATTATTATTATGGCATATTTATACATACATCCTCTTTCAATAATTATACGATTCTCACTTAATGAGTTTTGATATCTCGTATTATTAGAAAATTAATTGCATGCAAAATTAGTGTATAATTAGTAAAACTAAAGTATATGAGACGTATATATTTCATATTCTGTTATTATACGTAACAATTTGTCATTTATATCTTATAACAAGGGTCATGCCATTGAGCCATTCGTATACTCAAGGCTCCTTAATTTTTACTGATCACACGTTTTCTTTCATCGTATGCTTTTTGTTAATCAATTGAGTTCACTAATTAAACTTAATCTCTTAGCTCACATTGAGTTGGTGTGTGATCAGCAAAATAAGATGTATATATTTAGAATTCCTTTATAATAACTCAATAATTGATCTTAAAAGTCCATTTACTCCAAAAATCTTAATTAAATATTTAACTGTATGATAATTTGTGTTTTAGGATTAATGTCATAAATATGATCATATTTTTTAAATTTTATTTCATTTAAATAAGTATGTTTTCTATAGGATTAAATTTCTAATCATTATAGTTGTAAAATGTTCCACTCATGCTTTATATATTAATAATAACAACTTTATAGACATACTACCACAAAAAAGGCTCATGTGAATGATTTTCGAAAGCATAATTGTTTGGAATTTAGGTGAAAAACATAATCATCTAAATGACACCAATTAAAAGGCATGTTATTACGGTTTGATAAACATGAACTTTATAAATTGGTTTTTATTTTAAATAACTATTTTGTTTATGAAACTAGGAATATTTATATATGGGCAAGCCGAAAACACAATGCTAATGGTTGGTGGTTTAAAAGAAGTTATTTATCATTTTTAAGTGAAATTTCAAAGGTTTAGTAAGTTGTTTATTTAAAGTTATTTGTGCAAAAAAAAACTCTTAGATTGGATATTTTTGTGATTAAAACTCTCGACCATTTAATTGCAAAAAAAAACCTTCAACCAGTAAAATCTCACGGAATTAGAATATTACCGTTTGTTAACTGACTGAAAGTCAGAGGACACCTTCAACAAGTCACCAGTAGGGGTGAGCTCGGTACCGGACCGTACCGAACCGGTACCGATCCCGAAAATACCGAACCCGAACTATTAGTTTTGAAAAAACTGAATACCGAACCGTATAATTTTATATGGTGCCGGTTCGGTTCCGGTTCTGTGACCGGGTTTTCGGTGCCAGTCACGTATTGGGACCGAATAAGGAAAATATATCAAATACCAAACATACATCACCAAATATTGCACTCGAATACCGAATTCCTAATACCGAATACCAAACAAAGTTTAACGTTTTAAAGTTACAAATACCGAATTTTAGCTAAGTTATATATTCGGTTCGGGATCGGAATATTCGGGATAAATATGGTACCGAATACCGAATTTTAGCTAATTTAAGAACAGAATACCTAACCGAATATATTAATTCAGTATCGGTCGGTACCGGTTCGGGTTCGAGAAATGGTACTCGTCGCTCACCCCTAGTCACCAGTGACCATTAGAATTTCAACAAAATACACAGATTTGAATAGAAAATTTAACAAGATATATGGATTTGAATCAAAACACAAACAAATAAGTTCGTTGGAGAGAATGTTTATCGGAGACGAAGGATTGATCAGCATATTGCAACTCATTTTAAAAAAACCCTTATTTTGATAAGTTTTAGTCAGTTAGAGGTTTTTTGTGCAATAAAAAATAGTTAGGGTAACGTTTTTTTTTTTAAATAAGACCCTAGTAGTTACAATCTTTGGGAAGTAAATATTATAATTTTTTGAGTAAATTACAGAATTGGTCCCTGTGGTTTGTTCAAAATTATGGAAACGGTCCCTCAACTTTCAAAGTTGCAGTGGCGGTTCCTCAAACCACTTTTTAGTTGCAGAATTGGTCCTTCTGTTTCTAAATTTTTTAAAAATGACGATTTTGCTCTTCTTTCAATTACAAGTTTGGTAATTTCAATTTTGGTCCTTTCTTAATTTTTCATTTTTACTTTTAAATTTGAAATAATAATTTAATAAATTATGATTTGATTCATTATTATTATTATTATTATTATTATTATTATTATTATTGTTATTATTATTATTATTGGTTGCACCTATTTATTTTGTAAAATAAATCTATATTTCTTTACTAAAAAATATTTTTATTTATATACTTAATTAGTTAAGTTATGCATCTTTTTATGTATTCAATTTATTTATTAAAATTTTATTTAAATTTATATTTTATTCGTTAAACTATTGTATAATTTTATTATTTATACTTTCCATCAAACTATTTCATTACTTTTAATAAATTTGAATTTGTGTAAATTTTGATTTAAATTTACTAATTCATTACGTTTTGATTTAAGTTTGCTAATTAGTATTTTTGATTTAAATATTTTGTTACACTAATAGGTTTTTATTTAAATTTATTATTTTATTTGTTTGGATTTAAATATTTTGTTATGTCAGTACATTTCGATTTCAATTTATTATTTTATTTGTTTTGATTTAAAATTTTGCTACGTTAATACTTAAGTGAAAATTAAAATATTTAAGTGAAAACGAATAAAACATATTAATGTATAAACAAAACTTGTAAATCAAAAAGATTAAACACTATATTGAAATCAAAGCGTATAGGCATAACAAAATATTAAAATTAAAATAATAAAATAATAAATTTAAATCAAAACGTATTAACGTAACAAAATATATTATTTTAAATAAAATAAACTAAAAGATAAATATTATTCATTATTTCTAATATCTATAAAGATTAAAAAATATAAATACAATATATTATTTTTACATCTTTAAATATTAATAAATAGATAAGATTTAAATTTACATTCAAATTATATTTTATATGTACTTTATCTATAAATCTAATTAAAAAAAATATTATTTGTTTATTTATGAAATGATTTGTAAAATTATTTATTTTTAATATATATTAGTAATTTAAGGCATTTTTTTAAAACCAAACAAATAAAATAATAAATTTAAATAAAAACATATTAGCATAACAAAATATTTGTAAACTTAAATCAAAACGTAATGAATTAGTAAATTTAAATCAAAATTTATCAACGTAATGAAATAGTTTGATGGAAAAGTATAAATGATAAAATTATACAAATAGTTTAACCAATAAAAGATAAATAAATAAAACTTTATAAATAAATTGAATACATAAAAAGATGCATAACTTGACTAATTAAGTATATAAATAAAAATAATTTTTACTAAATAAATATAGATTTATTTTACAAAATAAATAGATATAAATGATGATAATAATGATAATGAGAATAATAATAATCATAATATAATTAATAATGAATCAAAATCATAAATTATTAAATTATTATTTCAAATTTAAAACCTAAAATGAAAAATTAAGAAAAAGGGACCAAAATTGAAATTACCAAACTTGTAATTAAAAGAAGGGCAAAATCGTCATTATTAAAAAATTTAGAAACAGGGGGACCAATTCTGCAAGTAAAAAGTGGTTCGAGGGACCGTCACTGCAAGTTTGAAAGTTGAGGGACCGTTTCCATAATTTTGAACAAACCACAGGAACCATTTCTGTAATTTACTCTAATTTTTTTACAAACATATACATGTTTAAAACCGAACATAATTACTCTTATCTGATTTGCAATATAAAATAATTAAATAAATGAAATTGTAATTAGTACAATAAGTTGAAGAAAATAACAAAATTAGAAGCACATATGATATAATTAACAAGATTTCAAAAAGTAATAATTGTAAGTTTGTTTTTTTTATGAATAAAAGGTTTTGGTTGTCCAAATAATATGATGGTTATCTCGAAATACGATATGCTTAATATAAAATTTGCACACCACAATTATAAAGTTGTTTATAACTTTTTAGATGCTTATAATCATAAACGATACCATGTTTTTTTTTTCAAAGTAAACTTTGCAACATAAAAATAAATAAATTAAAACTTAGTTGCTCTCTGGTTAATATTGGATCTACAACCAAACTTTAAAATATCGTTACTTAGTATCATTAGAATAAATTATAATTAATTAAAAGATTTCATACTCAGTAGCGGATTCAAAAATTTTTTTATAGATATCGGAATTTATCATGTTATGACAGTACGAGTATTTGTGGTTGTATAAAAAAATTTCACACCTCAAAAGTTCGGGTAAAATTATATTGATTACATAATAAAGAAAGTACATAAATTTTACAAGTCATTAATCATTACAAATTAAAAGAAATTAAATTATACAGTTGTTCCCTACGAGTTTTCATCTTTTGAAAACGGGTTATTAGTTATTACGTCATTGTTCGAAACATTAAATAATTTTGTCTATATGGTGCAAATGCAGTAGTCACTTAATCATTCAAATAATTGTTAAACACTTAAAGTGTTAATTATTCAAAATATTCTTTCTATATGGTGCAAATACAAATGAACTTAGGAGGCGTTTGGTCTATGAGATTTCAGAGAAACTGGTGAGATTTTCATTTGAAAATCCTTCTTTTATCATGTTTGGCAAAAAAAAAAAAGAGGGATTTCATTTTCCTTTAGCATTTCACAATCCTCATTTTAAAGTTTTAGAATTCTTCCTTACCCCCTATCATTTCAAAATCTCATATATTTACATTTCAAATTTCTAACCAAATGATAATATTACCATTATCCTTAACCTAACCACCACCTACCTATACCTATTGACCCTACTTTACCCTACTCTATCCTACCAACACCAACCCCATCCCACCCAATGAAGCCTCCATCAACCCTTGAAACACTCGAAGCATCGATTTGTTCATTCTCGGAATGATAATTTAGGTTTTCGTTCGATCTGTTAGTCTTTAAACTGTTGATTTGTTTTTTATTTTTCACCCGGAATCGTTTGTTATTGAGAGGGTTATTATAGAATGTGGTTGCCGGAGCAAAATGCAAACTGGTTAGAGATCGCTTTTTTTTGCAAAAAAAAAAAAACACTATTTTGATAAATTTTAGCTGGATAGTGGTTTTTCTTTTTTGCAACAAAATGGTTGTGGGTTTTAGTCGCAAAATTAGTCCAACTTGAGAGATTTTTTTACATAAAAATATCTTATAATTATATAAGGTGGCAAATTATATTACAATAAATATAATATTATTTAAATATTGATAACTCTTTTTAAAACGCTCACCCACAATTACCATTTACCAACCATCTAAAAAACATCCACCACTTTCTTTCAAGGACATTCGGTGATCGAAATTTTAGGAGAGGAGGAAAATATACAAAAAAAAAAAAAAAAAAAAGAGCATATAATATGAAATTTGATTCTTCTTATTAATAAAATAACTACAAATTGAATAGAAAAATATGAAATATACTCATCTTCTACAAATAATGCCTAACATACGAAATCTTCAAGATCTAAAAGAAGGGAAGTAAACATATGTAGCATGTATAGTTTGAGATGGGGTAGTCACAATAGGCTACACATTTAGTATAGTTTCAAGTAGACTAGTAACCTTTAATATTTGGTTCGTCATAGTAGGCTAGGGTTACTGATAAAGGTTGATCTTCACTGTGATATTTCATATTATTGTTTTTTGTTGTAATCCGTGAATTTGCTCTATCTTGAAGCTCTTCTTTTTTGTTGGTTTTAATATATATATTTCTTTGCCTTAAAAAAAAAAAAAAAAAAAAGTAAGATATATTAGGATGAGCCTTTTTGAATTAGAAGGATTGGATCTCCAACCAAGATCCTTAGTAGCCCCTTAGTACGTAATAGTGGCTTATTTTTTGGTTCCTTTCCTGGTGCCACTCTTTTGCTTAGAGACTGTTTGGATTTGCGTTTGAAAAATTGTTGTAGCGTTTTGGAAACTAATAATCATATAATAATTGTAACAAAAAAATGATGTCGGAAATGTAGTGTTTGGTTTATCTTCTATTGTTTGCTATCATAATTATTAAATAATCAGTTTTTAAAATGTTTGGATTTGCATTTTAACTTGTAAAAAGACCAAATAATCACTTATCAAGCAAATAAGCTACATTTTTAACTAATGAAAAAGAGTTGTAGGATTAACTTTAAACGCAAATAATTACTTATTTACATATGTAATACAAACACTATAAACCAATTATTTGCATTACTATAACGTAATAAGCTAATTATCTCGTTCCTAACCTAAAACCAAACACCCTCTTAATGCTTGGGGGCTTCTACTTGTAGCTTCTCTTTTTTCATAGAATAAAGTTTTAGGCTTTCAAAAATAATAATAATTAGGGGTGCGGTGCGTATATAAAATTCGTCATTTTTTTTATTTTGCCTTCTTAAACACACAATGAAAGAGTAATTAATTTATTTTCTTTAATTTATCTGTCTATCTATATCATACAGGCAAACAATCACTTAATCTTTTTGTTTTTGGGACCTAAACTTTGAATTATAACTATTTTGGTTTGCAATGTAAAAATAATGTACAAGAAACTAAATATTGGTATTAAATATTGGTGTTGTTCTTCCTTGATCTCTGGTGTTCTCTAATGGTGATGGTCATGGTTGTGTGTAGGGTTGGAATGTTCATGTCAGTAATGACTTTTTAATGTACTTTTTAGGTTGGTTTGGTTTCTTCGTTTACATTTTGAAATTGTTTGCTAAGTTGAACTTTGCCTTGTATCGTTTTCTGTTATTTATAAAATTTAGCTTTTATATAAAAAATTGCTATCAAATGAAAATTCAAGGATAAAGAAACAAACTCTTATTATGGTACTAGTATATGATGATTTGTTTGGTGAGGTTTATGGCATTGGAATATACCATTAGTAGTCTAAACATTTAAGTCACATATATAAACATTTAAAAAAAAAAAAAAAACATGTCCCACACAAAGGTTTATCTATGTATTTGGACATAGGGATTTTAAAATTTTTTATGGAAATATTTGCAGGTGTTTTTTCTTTTTCTTTTGAAGAGCAAGCTAGATTTTTTAAAAAAGAAACTTGAAAATACATCAAACTACATCCTCAAAAGTCTGCAAGCTAGGATGTGCTAGGGGATTGAGAATCCTTTCATAGATGAAGACAACCATTGAAGCGAAAACAATCGTATCTCGAAAGTTATCTCCCCTCCCATATATGCCATGGATTTGGCCCGCCATATTTCGAGCATGCCATATGATACAAGGCTATCCAAATAATCGAGTTTCAACATTTTTCTGCTGCTAAGAGAATGACGAAATTCCTTCATCTGTAGGGGAGAAGTAATCAAGATAATCTACGCTCTGCCAATTTTTTTAAATATAAATCACCGTACAATTGAGCTTTGAGGCCAAATGACAAAACAATGTTCCAGAGATTCTAAAACATGTGTTAATTGTGTGAACCCTTTATCAAAATCACGAGTATTTTCTAATAATTTTTACTTTGTGCATCATATTTTCAAAACTAGCATTTAAGTTTGAAAATATATACTTTGGCAACTAAAAAAATGTTAATAGAAACTTTTAGATCTCTATGTAATCTAAGTTTCTTGTTATGAATGTATTTATTTTTTGAGTTGAATCCCTTGAATGTTAGAGTTTGTTAATCGCAAGGATTTAATAGGCATGTCATTTATAAAAAATATGAATTAATTTGTATTATTTAAATACTTGAAATATATTAAAAAAACAAATTGATGTGAGTAGGTAAACATAGGATAGGTTCCTTTAGGAATTCATTTAGACGCACTCACCAATGAGGTTTAGCCCATTTGGTAAAATGGGTGTTATGTAAGTGAGGGGTCGCGGGTTCGACTTTCGTCGGAAACAAGTTGAAATTTAGATGATAATAGTAAGACTTGAGGTAAATAAATATTTAGGATTAGAATTAGGATAGTTTGCGGTATCAAAAAATAAAAATAAAAAATTAGAGGCACTCAATGCAAGAGGACGCAACCACCAAGACAGACTTGACAAATCTCCTCCTAAAAAGGTAGCTATAGTTTGTTAATCGCAATCTGAATATAGTAATCATCATTAATTACTTCTTAATGCTGTCTCTTAATTGGCTCATACGCCTTAGAAATGGGGACCATTCTATGGGCCCCACAACCTTTTCAGATATAGCGATGAAGGGTTTTCTTTATTTATTTTTATTTATATTTATTTATTATTATCATCTCATGTCCACCCCATTTCCAACCTTTTTAATATAATATATTTATATTTATTATATTATTCACACCCCAACCCCAACCCCAACCCCAGTAGTATTTTTATTGGCAAATAGTACCATTTTTCTCATAAACCATGTTTGAATATTTATTTCCTATGTAACTTTATGCATAAGTGTCGTTTTAATCATTCAGTTTTTAGATTTGTTTATTTAGTTACTAAATTATCTTTTGTTTTGATTTAGTTAATAAACTGCTTTTTCATACATATTTAAACACTAAACTTTTTAAAACTCATTTAACCGTTGAAAATTGTCTCGATTTGATCACCAAACTATCATATTTTGTATTAAGTTAACAATTAGTTTCATTCATTTTTTCCAAAAGTAGAACAATAAACTAAAGTTTACTGGCTAAATAGGAACAAAAATAGTATAGTGGCTAAATGAGACAATTCTAAAAATTAGATGATCAAAAGTGTACATAATCCTACTATTAATTAAGGGTAAAATTCCACAGAAAAAATGTTGTATTTATTTTTCTTAAACGGTTAACTATTTAAAAAAGATCAACTTTACTTTTTTATTGTTAAAATAACCATGTTTGTTTGTAATACAAAAAACATTAAACTTTACTTTTTTATTATTAATATAACCACTTTTGTTTGCAATTGGAAAAAGATTAGACTTTTATTTTTTATTATTTATGATAATAAGTTACCTTTAAAATTTAAAAAATGTTTATTTATTATTTACAAATAAATTTGGTTACTAATGAAAAAAATAAAAAATTTAATTCTTATTTTTATAAAAAATACAGTTTGTTACTTTGAACAATCAAAAAGGTAAACCTAATTATTTTTTTGAAATTAACCTTATTATAAAATTAATGTAAAGTACTTTTATTTTATCAATTAATTCAATATGCATTTAAATATGTATATTAATACAATATATTACATCGAATGACATAAAGTTAAAAATATGCTGTACTTTGAAAAGTATGTTATATTGAATGGTAAAAGAAAGTATAAAATAAACTGAAAAATAAAACCAGATATATTCCACCTCAGGAAAGCAATATAAAAAGATCAAAAACCATTAAGTCAAGATAGAAAAATTTAAACACCAAAGCGAAAAAACAGAAATATTATATGATAGAAAATGATAACTATGATAAACTATTTAGTAATATATATATATACATATATATATATATATATATATATATATATATATATATATATAGAGAGAGAGAGAGAGAGAGAGAGACATGTTCAAATAAGTACTTCTCGAAATCAAGTGTACCCGAAGGTACCAACCTTCAAAAAAATTTAAAAATTTTTTTTTCCACATAACCATGTTTAATTTAATGTTATACGCATGATATATGAATTTCACATAGATTCACACTTTCTGTGTCCTTAAAAATTATGTGAATGCATATTTATGTGAATGGTCATCCATGGGAATCGTCATTTTCACATGATCTTTTTTTACCATTCACAAGATATATAATGTTGCTCCTTTTGAAAAAAAAAATCTTATAATGTTGTCTTATACATGTCTATTCAAAAAAATATATATGTGAATGATCATTCACATTAGGGTACGCTAGATACTCATAGGTATGCTGATGAACCTGATTATATATATATATATATATATATATATATATATATATATATATATATATGTATGTATGTATGTATGTATGTATGTATGTATGTATGTATGTATGTATGTATGTATGTAAAAATAGAAAGAGATTTGGGTTCAAGTGAGTACCATTAAATTTGTGAAGTATCAGAGGTACCTCACTTAAAATTAAGTTAAAACCATTGTTTTAGTTTTTTTCATAATCATGTTTAAATTAATAATACAAGATTATTTGCAAAAAAATCATACATAAACACACACTAGAACTATGTAAAACGTGCATGTTCACATGTACTACATTGCTGTAAATGTATGTTCACACTAAGCACATTCACATAAATTTTTTCATGTTCACATGACTTTTAAGATGTTAGAAAATGTGAATGTATGTAATTTTTTACAAATAGTCTTATATTGTTTGTATATAAATGAATATTAGAAAACAAAATTTTAAAAACTTTTTTTCAGAGCATGTTCACATTCGAAACTCGTGTGTTCACAGGTACTCACAGTACTCTGCATTTTTTAGGTACTCACACGAACCATATTATGTGTGTGTCTACATTTATATTTACATTAAATGATAAAAAAAATAATAATAAATGATACATTAAATAATAAAAATAAAAGTATGTTACATTTATTAACCAAAAACAATAGCAGGTATCTTGTATTTGTCCATTAGTTAACATGGGTTATATCAGAAAAAACCAAACATATTTCATACATTTATATTAAAATAAGCTACGTTTTTTTAGTTTTTGAAAAAGTATTTTACAATTAATTATAAACACAAATAATGAATTATTAAATAATGCAATCCAAACAATTAAATACATTATTTATATTACTATAACACAATAATAACTTTTAATAATCAAAAGTAAACAACTGATAGCGTGAGCATCATCGTTATTCTCTTTTTCACGAGTTTGTTGTGAGCTTGCGTTTTTGGTTGTTTCCTTGTTTCAATTATTTGATTATTGATTTCAACTTATTGAAGTATATAGTTTGCGGAAATAGATTTCATAGATGGATATAAATACATGTCAACTAGAAAATCAGTTTATAATATTTGGATAATTCCTTTTCTCTAAAAACATTTCATACACAAATGATGTCCCATAAAAAGTTAACTTTCTTCTAAATATTAGTTCTAATTTTGTATCCTTTAAATTTATGGTAAATAAATTGGAAAAAGTTTGTTTTCAAAATTGGTTTTGGTTCAAGGTTTCGGGAATTGATGGTCAGTCAAAAAATCATAAAAGTTTAATGAGTTAATTATAAAAATGGTCTCTCTGGTATGTCCTAAAGATTGGATTCGGTTCATGAACTTTCAATTTTGCGGAAACGGTCATTATTTTCACTATTTGTTTGTAATTTTGGTTCCTCTACATATTAACTTTTCTAATATGACCAATTTACCATTATTTTGATGCAAACCATAGGGATCATTTATGCAATTAATTCTTTTAATTCTTTTTTACTCTTAATTAAATAATTTATTTTTTAGTGTTAATTAACTTTAATATATTATATAAAAGAATAGATTTGTTTTATTTATGTTGGTTCATAAATTATTTAAATATTTTTAGTCTAAATTAAATTTATTTAAAGTGTAAACCTCTCAAAATTTATAATAAAAAATCAATTATTTTAGAAATTGTTTTTTTAGAGGTTTCATAAATAAAATATTTTGACACTATATTTATTTATGTTGGTTCATACATTTATAATAAAAAAAATATTTATGTTGGTCAAACCACAAAGACCATTTATGTAATTAACTATAGTTTATCTTTTAGTGTTAATTAACTTTAATAAATTATAAAATATTTATTTATGAACCAAAAATTTAATTCAAGCCAATTAAGAAACAAAAATATTAAAATCATTTAACTTTTGAATCGTTCAATTTATAACTATTTATTTATGAACCAACTTTATAATTTTGACACATTAAACTATTATTTTTTTTAAAGAAAAAGCATTTATATTTAAAAATATCTTAACACATTAAACTCTTTTAATTGTCAAAAAATTCATTTATGAACCAACATTTTTATTATTTAAATCATTCAAACATTTAAATTGTAAACATCTCAAACTTATAATCATTTAAAAATTAAAACGTTTTATTATAACTTATTTTAACAAGGTGATATGAGTTTAACGATTAAACCTTTATAACAATATTAATATCAACATCCTTCCGATTAAAAAACTTATCTCAAAAGCTCCGATCAAACCAATAGATCATGTCATTGTTGAAAACTTAAACCTAATAATTTGTTTTCAATTAAACTTTTAGAAAAAAACATTCATAATTTTAGGTTGGAAAAATTAATTTCAATGATGAATTTATTTATTGGAGTCAAGATGATTAAACATTTTAATCATATGTGTGTGCATAATCAAAACTCCTTTTAATTTATGTGTTTTCTCTTCGCGGAAAAATAATTGAAGAACTTAAATAAATAAAATTTTTACATCTAACTTGACCGAGTTAAAAAAACTTCCAAAGGGTCTAAGACAAGTCAAATTTATTTATTTAACGTATCAATTATTTTATCGTTTTAATTTTTAATTACACTAAAAACAATTTAAAATTTTAGGTCGTATAACATGTTTGAGATTCATATTGACTTTAATTTTAATCCAATTAAATCAATTCCTTAAAATTTAAACCACTTTGATTTATCACTTTAACATGATAACCTTGTTTTGATAAAAAAGTGAAAGGACTATAAAATAAAATTTTTGGCCAATTTTATTTAAGACGAAAGTAAAATATATTTGAACAACATAAATATTTTTTACTACAAATTTATGAACCAACATAAATAATTATAGAGTCAATTTTTTTATAATATTTTATTTATGAAACCTCTAAAAAATAGTTTTTATACATAAATGATTTTTTAAAAATAAATTTTGAGAGGTTTACATTTTGATTATAGTTAATTAAAATAATTAAGACTAAAAAATATTTAAATAATTTATGAACCAACATAAATAATTAAATAATAATAATTTTTTTTGTCGTTTATTAAGGTTAAGTAACACTAAAATTAATTATTTAATTAAAATAAAAAGAGTTAAAATATTAATTGCAGAAATGGTCCCTATGGTTGGACTAAAATAAGGGTAATTTGGTCATATTAGAAAAGTTAATAGGTTGATGGACCAAAATTGCAAACAAACAGTGAAAATAATGATCGTTTCTGCAAAATTGAAAGTTCAGGGACCAAATCAAACTTTTAGGACATACCACAGGGACCATTTTTGTAATTAACTCAAGTTTAATTATTCTTTAAAAGACGTCTTCAATTTGACCTTTACAAATTTTAATTTCTTGAGGTTAATTCGTTTTTCAAAGAAAAAGTTTAAATATTATAAAAAAACATTTATTTACGATGGAAAATTTTAATATTGAGGGTCATTACCTCCCAATTTTTGTAATTCATCCCCTTTTTTCAAAACGAAAATCGATATAACCATTTATTTATGATGGAAAATGAAATTGAAAAGAATTGTCGTTTTTAAAGTTTGAAAAAAACAAAAAAAAAAAAAAAAAATGGTTCGCCTTCTTTTATCGAAATGTTAAAAATCAAAAAGATTTCATATAATAATAAAAAATTAAATAATGCTACAATATATAATCGTAATATAACATAAATATGAACAATTCAAAGTAAATATAAAAAGTTATTTTGTATCTTAAGAAAAATTTAAATTCTTAAATAAATGATTTTATTATAATTAAAAGATTATCGATGATGATGATGATGATGACAAAATTAATGTAGGACTTAATCGAACAAGTTTTATACTTTAATGGTTTTGTAAAATAGATTTAAGAATGTTAACCTGCTATAACAGGTTAACGGATGAATTTAAAATATTTAAGCAGTTTGAGAATTTATAAGGAAAAAAATTCAAAGAAGACTTAATTGAAAGAATTTTATACTTTTTGGGTTTTTTTGCATAATTTTTTCTTAAATAAAATATACTATTAAAAACACTAAATAATTTTATTATGTATTTATCGATATATAATCTATATCTATTAATGAAACAAAATAATGTTGTCATATGTCACTCTCTCGTGACATCTCAATTTCATTTTCCCATCTATTTTGTTACCATAATTTCTGTTATAATGTTAAGGAAAGTTAATGTAACATCCCGTTTCTAGAATTATTGCGTGGATTTATTTTAGTGGATATTTAATATATTATTATTGTGTGGGTCCAATAATAACCCGAGTAGTGGATTATACGTGTCGGGTTTGCGAGTTACGTGGCGTTGAATAATTAATTTAGTGGATTAATTATATATTTGGGTTCGTGGAATTAATTGGGTTAAGTGGATATTTATTGTGAAATTGGGATACCGGGTTCGGGTTTTTGGGTCGGAACCCGCTAAAAATGGAAATATCATATGTACGCTTCCTTTTCCTTTCCTTCCTTATCTAGAGAGTTTTGTGTGTGTGTGTGTGAAGGTGTACGTATGTATGTATGTGTGATAGCAGCAAGGAATTAGCCTTAAATCTCAGAAATTGGTTGCTGAAATTCAGATTAATCATCCTTTTCATCTCCATCTTGTGTTCTTGAGGATACGAAGGTAAGGAACCTCAAACTAATTTATGAAATTCGAGTTATGTGTTATGGGGTTCTCTAATCTAGTTCCCAAGTTGTTACATAGTGATTATGTGCTTGTAGATCTGGGAGCAGGGATTATCTAGAAGGCTTTGTGCTAGTTTCGTGTAGCGATCTGTACAGTTCAGCTTATGTGATTAGTGGATTATATGTTAACAGTGTTTATGTAAAAGTTTTAAATTATCAGTGAATCCTGTTTATCCTATGACATATGTGCAATTGAGCTATTGAGATGTGCCACTTGTGTATTGTATTGACGTGGCATTTTTGAGTTAGGGGAGGGTGTTACAGCATGGTATCAGAGCTTGTGGTTTGAAGTCTGAGTATCATTAGTGGATGCTTAACTTAAACCTTGTTCCGATCCGTGGGGGATCTATTGCGATTGATATTAGTGGAGTTAACTAACCTGGCTTAGTGTATAACGCTGGGTGATCTATCTATGGTTCTCAATTGTTTTGGGTTTGTGCAGATAGTTATGGCAGATCAGGGCGAGGGATCCGGCACGGGTAAGCCGACAGGGGACGAGTTTATTCGTAGGTCAGGGCTTCTGGGGGTTTTGACTGAGTTTTACCGGCAGCAGAGAGAGCAGGAGCGGGAACAGGATCAGGGTATGGGACCACGTGCTGAGGGTGGTCAGGATACGGGTACGGGTGCCTCTTCATCTATGTCTCGGCGAGGGGGTTCGTTTAAAGATTTCATGACCGGGAATCCGCCAGAGTTTAGAGGCGGGGTGAGCCAGGGATGGCTATGGCATGGGAGCGCGAGGTAGAGGCTGCCTTTCGAGTTGCGCATGTGGAGCCGAGGGATATGGTAGGGTATGCAGCTTATCTGTTGAGAGGAGGAGCATCTCAGTGGTGGCAGTCTATAGAGTCAGCAATGACATCTTCTGCGGCGTATGCGATGACGTGGGATCAGTTCAGGGCTGTGTTCGAGCTACAGTATATTCCGAGAGACGAGAGGCGAGAGATGGAGCGGCGATTCCTTCACCTACAGCAGGGAGAGATGACGGTGCAGCAGTACGTGGACCGGTTCAATGAGTACTCCCAGTTTGCAACTCATTACATCGCCACCGAGCAGCGAAAGGTCGATGCATTTATTGATGGACTGCGAGCCGATATTAGAGAGTTCGTTGGGATGCATGAGACGCCTACATTCGCCAGAGCGTTAGAGATGGCCCGCATCAGGGAGCGGGAGATAGCCAAGCAGAGAGAGGACCCATCCTTTCAGCGCAGGCGTGTGAGGACTCCCGAGCAGTCCTCGAGAGACCGGAGGCATTCCAGAGACGATTCCAGGGAGCGGCGTTCGAGCCAGAGTTCAAGAGACAGACGGGATCGAGACAGAGACAGGGACAGGGAGCAGAGATCGAGTGGATCGGGGTGGAGCCAGCGATCGGATAGTCAGAGTCAGAGGCAGAGTTCGAGGTATACAGGGCAGAGTCAGAGCAGCGTAGGGCAGAGGCCTCGAGATGGGGGCGATAGGGGAGACAGTTCGGTTGGAGATCGGGAGTGCCCGAGATGCCACCGACGCCATAGTGGGCCGTGTGTGCCTAGGTGTTATCGATGCGGTCAGCGTGGGCATGCTGCCGCCACGTGTACTGTTCCAGAGTCATTGTGCTTCCGTTGTGGGAGACCGGGGCACAGAGTACGAGACTGTCCAGAGCCGGGACCAGCGGTGCAGGGTGCGAGTTCTAGTGAGACCAGAGCAGGGCCATCGTCATTCGGTTGTCATGATTCCAGGGCGCGGGGTCGAGTCTTTCAAGCGACTGCAGAGGAAGCTCGGGATACTGCTGATGTGATTCCGGGTATGTCTTTCTGAGCTTGCTTTGAGTGTGTGTCAATCGTGGGGCAGGTCATTGGGTTATGTCTGCGATAAGTGTAGGTGTGACTGTTCTGTTATGTCTGTGGTTATGTGGCTCAGTGATAGAGATGTGGAAGGGTTGTGTATGGGTTATGTGGGCATTGTGTCATGTTAGTGGATCAAATTATATGAATAATTATTGCGAATGTGTTTGTGATTGTGGGATTCAGTGACAGAGGGGCGGGATTGTGTGTATGGGCTGAATGGGGTCGTTATGTTTGGGGTGAATATGTGGAGTCAATGTGCTAGATTTGGGTTTATTGTGATCTGGGTTTTCGAGTTCTGAATTATGCTATGTTAGTGGATTAATCCTGTTGAGCTATGTGAGTTATATGAGTATCTATTGCGAATGTGTTGTGATGTGCTAATGGATTATCATATTGATAGTGGATTTAAATTCTTGTGTGTGCTATCAATATCTATGATGTTGCGTTTTATGAGATGCGTTTATCTGTGTGATGAAAAGAGTTGAGAGTTCTGCTGTGGTAGTGGATTAGTCTATTGAGAGTGGATTTAATCCCTTATGAGTTCAACCATGTTTATGAGCTTGTGTTTAGTGATTCGGTGGAAATATCTTTATGTGTTGTGTTAGTGGATGATCTATATAGAGTTATGCGAGTATGTGATGAGAGAGAGCGAAGATCGATGGATTGAGATCATATGTGGATTTAGTGGCTTATGAGGTGACGCCACGTGAAGATTCTGTGAATAGGGGATATATCAGTTGCCGATATGATTTAATTGAGCTATTAGTGGATTGTTAAATTGAGTTAAAGATTCGAGGGAGTCGACTTGTTTCGAGAGTTGAAATAGAGACGCGTATTAGTGATGATTATGACATTCAGAGTTCAAATGCGAATTTATCGAGAGATGTGAGTCAGCATTTTCGGGAATTTTTGTGTATTTGCGATTGGCTTGCGATAGATTCCGGGGACGGAATCTCTTTAAGAGGGGAGGATTTGTAACATCCCGTTTCTAGAATTATTGCGTGGATTTATTTTAGTGGATATTTAATATATTATTATTGTGTGGGTCCAATAATAACCCGAGTAGTGGATTATACGTGTCGGGTTTGCGAGTTACGTGGCGTTGAATAATTAATTTAGTGGATTAATTATATATTTGGGTTCGTGGAATTAATTGGGTTAAGTGGATATTTATTGTGAAATTGGGATACCGGGTTCGGGTTTTTGGGTCGGAACCCGCTAAAAATGGAAATATCATATGTACGCTTCCTTTTCCTTTCCTTCCTTATCTAGAGAGTTTTGTGTGTGTGTGTGTGTGAAGGTGTACGTATGTATGTATGTGTGATAGCAGCAAGGAATTAGCCTTAAATCTCAGAAATTGGTTGCTGAAATTCAGATTAATCATCCTTTTCATCTCCATCTTGTGTTCTTGAGGATACGAAGGTAAGGAACCTCAAATTAATTTATGAAATTCGAGTTATGTGTTATGGGGTTCTCTAATCTAGTTCCCAAGTTGTTACATAGTGATTATGTGCTTGTAGATCTGGGAGCAGGGATTATCTAGAAGGCTTTGTGCTAGTTTCGTGTAGCGATCTGTACAGTTCAGCTTATGTGATTAGTGGATTATATGTTAACAGTGTTTATGTAAAAGTTTTAAATTATCAGTGAATCCTGTTTATCCTATGACATATGTGCAATTGAGCTATTGAGATGTGCCACTTGTGTATTGTATTGACGTGGCATTTTTGAGTTAGGGGAGGGTGTTACAATTAATAACTCTAATTATTTGTATAAACTATTTATGATATTTTATTTTTATATTAATTAAAACATTTAATAAATCTATATATATATTTAAAAATCTATGGATTAATCTTCTATTCCAGTCAGTAAAATTTTTGTTTATTCGTATATTATGTATTTTAATTTTATAGTTTTATATCGTTTAGATAATTTATTTATTGAGTTTTAATATTAGCATTTAATTATTAAAAATTTATAATTGTAATATACTAATTTAATTTTATATGTATTTCAAAAAAAATTTATTTTATAAATTTATCTCATCTAATACATGGACAAATCTATCTATACTATTAAAAGAGTAACTATACTCATTTTTTGTGAAGCCACGTGTCGTCACCATTAATCGACACGTGGCATTTATAGATTTTAAAATTAATAAAGAAATTTAAATCAAATCTATCCAAATCTAATATAATCCACTTTTAAATTCAAATCAAATCAAATCAAACAAAATCTAATACTCTACTAACTTATTAATTAAATCTATCTAAATCTAATATAATCCACTTTTAAATTCAAATCAAACAAAATCTAATAATCTACTAATTTATTAAGTATAAGATAATATAATAAAAGTTTAAAAAAATATATAAGATAATAATTACCCTTCATATATATTTAGAAATATACAAAATCAATAGGTCATAATAAATAATAATGTCATCTTATATATTTTGTTTAAAAATAATATATATATCTTTATCTTTTTATTTATTATATTTTATACTTATTAAAAATATCCGCGTAATACGCGGGGTAATAAACTATTAACTAGTATAGTATGATATCAAGATGTTCATTCTAACAATATCTCATATTAAATATTAATTCAAAGTTCATATTAACTAACACATCAGTTTAAATATTAATTAAACACTAGGAGTTACTATTAGTTATAAATATTCATTAAATGCTCATTTTTGCATTGTTACATAGATCACGATTAAGATCGTAGGATATGTCGATTCTACGAATCCACCTTTGGATCAATCGGGATCGGTACGGAATCGATATTTAATAGGATTGCAAGTGAGATCATGGATCGATAGTAGGATTGTAGGATCGGTTACCAACTCAATCCTACCTTTTAATCGATCTAGACTCTTTTACCTGGTTTTTTCATAGGATCGTCTTTAAGATCGTACGTAAATTATAGGATTGTTTACTGATCCGATCCTATATTTTTCATTTACCCAGTAGAATAATTGGTTGAGTCATAGGATCATAAGATTGCTTGACTCTTTTGCATTATTATAAACATTCAAATTTCAAAACATTAACAGGTGTTTTTCAATTTAATGTATAAATATTTCTTTAAAGTGTTATATAATTAGTTTATGATGTTAAATTACAAGTTATAGTACCTTAGAAAAAAATTTTAAAAACTAATAATTTTGTGGTAGGATCTTATGATCCCTATCTTCAAGAACAAAAACAATCCTAGCTAAGATCTCCATCTTAACCATTTTGCATTTTAGCAGTAACTTATTTTAAATATTAATTAATTGTTCATTTTAGCAATTACTCCTTTTAAATGTTAATTAAATAAATATTTAAATATAAAGAGACTCACTTTAGCAATATCTCATCTATATATTAATCAGGTTAGCAAAATTGAGATTTGAAATTAGTTCGTTTTGTCTTTGCAATGTCGAATCATAAGATCAAGATCCTAGAATCTTAATAAATTAATAGTTAAAACTAAATATTTAATTTAATAAAACTACTTTAAACTATTACATAAATAAAAATAAAAAATATGAAACTAGAATTAAAAATTACGAAACTAAGATTAGAAATTACAAGAAACTAAACTTAAAAAATCACAAGAAACTAAAAAGAAAAAATTACGAAACTAAATGAACATTAAAATAACTACAAATTAGCCGACTAAATTGAGAATATGAGCAGTTGCTATATGTTTCACGAGATCCGATCGAATGCTATTGTGTGTTTCCAAATATGAATATTCAATAATTTGTTCTGATATAATTCATTGGAAGCAGAATACACACACGCTTCATACTTTTTTAAATAATAATCTCACGTCATAAAACATTCTCTCAAAATTTCCTGACACCATAAAAAGTTCTCTCAAATGGCATTTGGATTCCGATTCTAGTTCCTCCAATAATCCAAACACACAAACTTTGACTAACCAAGGGTATTATCCGACACCTGTCAAAATACCAACCAATATACTCTTCAACAGGTTTTTTTTTAAAACTTTGTGGGTGTTTTGCAACACGTTTTCGGTCGAGGGCATGACATCAAACCTACACGACTAAACTTTATGTCGTCGAAATGTTTCTCTATTTGATCCGTTTGCGTAGTACCGACCATTCCCATCCCCAAACCACACTCCATTCGTACACCCACAATTTCAATCCACATCGTAATCTCAATCCAATTCGAATATCGTCCAGTAAACACAAACTGTGCCCGAGCCGACTAGAAATGATAAAAAGAAAAAAAATGACGATGGCACCTACTCATCTTTGGACCACCGCAAGAAGGAAAGACTTTGGCTCGATGTTTCCGAATACCCAATTGCATAGAACAACCAAAATAGGAATCAATTTTGGAAACGAGTACGGGTACGATTTCACCAAGAAACGAGTAAAAGTGATTATCGTTCAAAAGATCAACTCTACGTAAAATAGAGTAATATTAACACTGCTGTTAAACATTTTGTACAATATAATACTCGATCCAATGGCTAAATTGACAAAATGATGCCATAAGTTTACAAAAATCATTTGTGATGTTTACAGAGACTAACGTGTTTCCGTTTTGACATATAGAGGTTTGGTCCGTGTTAAGGATTCCCCAACTTCGCAACGTGTTGCGACAGCCGATGATTTTTATTAAACATGAGTCTAAACGATCCAAAACAACTAACTCAAACGACTACACCATGACGTCGGATGCGTATGTTGGGATTAACATTAACGACGACGACGACTCCTTTGAGGTTCTACCACTCACACGGCCGATTGGAAGGACGTCGGCAGAACGTAAAGGTAAATCAGTGACAAGTTCTGGTACCACACATATAACGGACTTACAAAATTTTGAAACCATTATTACCAATATGACAGGGTTACGAAATCGTTTAATAGAATATCTGATTTTGAAAAAAGAAGAGGTAATGGAGAAAAAAAGAGCCCATGAAATGAGGATTCATACGAAAGATGTTAGTTATTTGACCAGAAAACCACTCGAAGTCATGTTTAAACAAAAAGAAAAAATTGAGAAAAAAAAAATTAGGATTTTAATTTCTTTACAATTTTCTTCATTTTTAATGTTATCTTTTAATTTGAATGTTTTTATTTTTGATGTTACGTTTATTTTTAATATTGTAAATTATTTTATTTTAAAATTGAAATAGAAAAAAGAATCATAATAAAATGATAACCATTTCCTTGGTATGATAACAAAAAGATAAGAGGATGACAAAACTAACATGACGTTAACGTGGAAAAGACAAGAGGATGATAAAAGTAAAGGTGCGTTTGTTTGGACTTAATTACTTCTTAAAAACCTCTGAAGTCTTAATTTCAGATCATAACTGAAAATAGACTGTTTGTTGCATTTCAAAGTTAAATGGATATCATATCTTAATTCAAAACAAACTGATTGTTATATTTCATATTTAAGAGGTTAGAACGTCTGAAAACCACGTCTTAAATTAAGTTGTGGACTTCTATCTGAAGTATAAATTTAAAAGGTTGACGTAAGTTGATATTTTATTTAACTAAAATATTAAAATCAATATAATTAATAAAAACATTTAAAATCAACTCTTAATTTCAGTCGTGTCATATCTTAATTCAGATTTGGTTTTCAAACTTCAGATTTTAACTCCATCTTTTAATTTAAGACACGATTTTCAAAAATTTAGACATTTATCTCTTAAAACAACAAAGATAGCCTAAGTTCGGGTTTAAATAAAATTAATTGTGATTGGTTGTGTAGGGGTTAACGGAAGGAAATGTGGGTTAAGGAAAAAGAAAGAAGAGGGTTGATATTGATAATTACAAGAAAGGTAAATTTGTACTTGTCGACAGTTGATTGATGGATGGATGGATGGATTGATACCCTGTCAACCAACAAACACTCCTCCATAATTTTTTATTTTCATTTCTGACACGTGGCTTCATGTTTTCCTTTTAATTCGCTCCAACACTTTTTTCTTTTTCTTTTACGATCTCACGCCGAAAATACTCGTCACATTATATACCGTTCACAATCCTACACACAAAATTATATGTCATGTTTGGTTTGTTGATAGTTTAAAAATGGATATAGACATAAGTATAGTTTTAAAAGTAGTTAAAATTTTTGGTAGAAAGAAACAACTCGTAAAGATTTAATGGATGTGAGTTTTTTTATTAATCATTCTTTTAAACAAACAATATTTAAGAAACACTTTTCTAAGACATGGAATATGGGCATCTTGCTACGCGGAGAAGTTGCTGCCTCGACTTCATGTCAACACTCTCTCCATTTAGCCCCAATGAAAAGCACATTGCATCGGCACACTCACGGCCTAACCCCTGAATGGCTTCCCCCACCCCTCCTCTCTCTTCTCCCGTCTCTATCTCTCCATTTTATGGGTTTCAAGTAGTGAATAGAAAGATGTTACGGACTTTAGGGTTTCTACTGTGATAAAAAAAAAAAAAACATGGATAATCAATCGTATCGTGTATAAACTTACTTTTCGTGATAAATATTTCGACTCTATAAACATTCTAGGGTTACACAAATCCTATCCTGGATAATACGAGATCAATAATACTTTTGAATTAGGCTATATTCAAAAGTCACACTTTAAGACCTCGTATATGTTTTCTCTCTCTTTTTTCTAAAACGAGATCAATCATATGCTATGTGTGACATAGCCATTTTCTAGACCTGATCTATTCTTGCTGCCATAACCGCCGTACCTAAAATATCTCATCACCACCATCACAAATTTTAATCAATTGCAATGGGATTATTGAACATTTTGTTGTTTAAGGTTCTTCATTAATGTTATTTTGGGTTCTTCATTTCTATTCTTCATTTTGGATTCTTGATTTTTATTCATCTTCTTTTCTTCTTGATATTAGGGTTTGTTAGGTTTTGATTCAGAGTTAGAGTTTAAAGTTTATTTTCTATCTTATTCTGATTTTAAATATTCATTTCTTATGGGTTTTTCACATTTATGTTTTGGATCTCAGAAATATTTGGCTGACGATGTTCGACTGTGGCCAGCGGTAGTGGCATGTGCTCGATGGTGGCGGCTGGTGGGCGATAGTGGTTCCTCAAGAACAACCAAGAACGATTAAGAACATCTTGAATATTTGAATAATATCTTGAATATGTTCTTAAATATATTCATAAATAATTAATAAAAAACATCTTAACTCATAATTGTGAATAAATTTGATTAAAAAACTATAATAAATAAACAAATAAAGCAGTTAAACCTTTTATTTTTAGTTGTTAATAATAATAATAATAATAATAATAATAATAATAATAATAATAATAAATTGCAAAAAAATGTCTTTTGTCCTTAAAAATACTGAATTGCCCTTGACTTAATGTCATTTTCTAATGGATTCTGTTAGAAATGACTATACTTGTAACATTTTGATATTTAATACACTGTCGTGCAATTTTTTTTAAAAAAAAGACCAAACATGCAATTTGTTGTTAGTTAAAGAACTATTTATGCAAATTAAATCTTATCTATAAACATTTCAAATTGGATTAATTATATTGAATTATTAATTGAAATTAGAAACATTGCATGCAATAATAAAACTTTTTCAAACTGGATTTGATCATATCAAGTTAAGTCGTACTACTTTCTTATTTTGATAACTTAACAGATTGGCTGTTGAATGAGAGAGAGGCATGGGCAAGGATAGGAAGGTTGGTTGTCATATAGTAATTCAAAACAAACCATTTTAGTTAAACTTAGGGTTAAATTAGGAAGTGCCAAAAATTTAGACAAACATAAATTATATGTATATGGTATTATATATATAGAATATGGTTCGAGAGAGTACCACCTAAATGCAGCGCACCAGAAGGTACCACCTTTAAAAAAACTTTTTTAAATTTTTTTTTTCATAAACATGTTTTAATTAACATTATGAAGATCGTATGTAAATTTCACATACATTCACATCTCCTAGCTCCTAAAAAATGATGTGAACACACACTTACATAATTTTGAAGACATGTGAACATGCATTTATATGATGTGTGTTTTCATGCACTTAGAGTGTTCGGATTTGCGTGAAATTCACATATGATCTGTGTAATGTTAATTAGAACATGTTCATGAAAAAAAATTTCAAAAAAATTACTTTTAAGGGTGGTACCTTCTGGTGCGCTGCATTAGAGGTGGTACTCACTTGAACCTAAATATATATATATATATATATATATATATATATATATATATATATATATATATATATATATATATATATATATATATATATATATATATATATATATATATACATTTACCAAATCATATAGGCCAATGGCCTTTTTTTCTTTTTAAATTTCAAATTTTCATAACACACTCTCATCTTAGCGTTATCTTTTATTTAGTCATTCTTTTATTTTAATAAATTTTTGTTTACTTCTATTTTAACATTTATTATTACAATTTTTTATTACACACATAATATTATGATTTTAATTATATTTATCTTCGTAGTATATATATTACCATATCTGCTACGCCAATGACTTTTTTTTTTCTTTTTTTTTTTTAGTTTCAATTTTTCATAACACACCATTATTTGACGTTATCTTTTATTTAGCCCTTTTTATTTTAATAAACTTTTGTTTACTCTTATTTTAACATTTATTATTACAATATTTTATTACACACACATATCAGCTACGCTAATGTCATTTTTTTCTTTTTATTTTTAATTTCAGTTTCTCATAACACACCATTATCTTAGCGTTATCTTTTATTTAGCTCTTTTATTTTAATAAATTTTTGTTTACTCCTATTTTAACATTTATTATTACAATATTGTAGTACACAATTAATATTATGATTTTAATTATACTTATGTTTGTAGTATATATATTACCATATCGGCTACACCAATGACGTTTTTTTTAACTTTAATTTTTCATAACACACCATTATGTTAGCATTATTTTTTATTTAGCTCTTTTATTTTAATAAATGTTTGTTTACTCCTATTTTAACATTTATTATTACGATATTTTATTACACACTTAATATTATGATTTTAATCATACATATGTTTGTAGTTATTTTTAATTGTATGAAAAATACTTTATTATTCAAATGGATGGAGTAAGCCGATGACATTTTATCTATATTTATTTCAAATTTAATTTTTTCAAAACACACCATTATCTTAGTGTTATCTTTAATTTAGCCCTTTTAATTTATTTCTATTTTAACATTTATTATTACAATGTTTATTACACACATAAAATTATGATTATAATTATACTTATGTTTGGATTTATGTTTAATTGTATGAAAAATACTTTATTATTCAAATGCATGGAGTGGGCCAATGACATTTGTTCGTACTTTTTTTATTTTAAATTAAATTCTTTTATAACACACCATTATCTTAGCATTATCTTTTATTAAGCCCTTTTATTTTAATAAGATTTTGTTTGGTCATATTTTAACATTTATTATTACAACATTTCCTTACACACTTAAAATTATGATTTTTATTATACTTATGTTTGAAGTTGTCTTTTGAAACTATTATGTTATGTTTAATTGTATGAAAAAGCCTTTATAATTCAAATGCACGATAAAAAACTTAATGAAATTGCTTCATAATTAAAATATTACTATTTAATGTTTAGATTTTTTTATTAAATATAATAATGTATAACATTGAACACTACTATTATATCGTTGACCAACTCTGATCAATGTATTAGAGACATTATCGTTATAAATTTATTTGATTTGATTGTAAAAACAACAAATTAAATTGACGATTAAATCTAATCAATGTCAAGTTTTCAAATTATGGGTATGAATATTTAATTAATTAATCCAATTTAATAAGACATTGTTTGTAATTTTAACATTGCAAAATCTAGAAATCAATGATAATAAACAACTAACAATATCATTTGTCTTGTTTCTTGAATCTATATCAACTTTCCAATTTCACTCTTCGATCTTGATTTAGTTGTGTTTCGTTATTTGAATTGCTTGAAAAGTATTTTTGTTTATTTGTTTTTATATTTATTTTTGTAACTAATTATTTTTTACCCTGCAGCAATGCGCGGGTGTTAATAACTCGTTGAAATACAAACATGAATTATTTGCACGTATGCAGATTATATAAGTAAATACTAGGCAGCAAATAATAGCAACACGGGGTGTAATACGTTTGTCGAGGAGGACGTTCGGTAGAGAGAAAATAAACGGAAAAAGAATAAGTTAAAGTATTGTATTACTCCTAGGGATGAGCATTGGGACTAGTACCGTCTCGACTCTCGAATTGGACGAAAATAGGAAACTGAGTACCGTACAAAGTTGTGATATTCAAGATCGGTAGTATTACTGTATCCAGTACCGGAAAATCGGTACTACTGTTCAATGTACAAGATATAATACATGGCGTAGAATGCAAAAAAAATGGTAATAACACTTTTCATAGTGTTATAAAATGCTGAAATTTAAAATTTAAACACAAAAACTCCAAAAAAAACGTTAACAACGGTTTATACTGACTAACGACAGTTTCATAAATGTTGAATGATTAATTGCCAAGAATGATGAATGAGAAATCGAGATTTAAAATGAGTTTTGCGTATAATTTAGAAAATTATATGGATTGCATTAGAAATTTTAAAAAAAAAGTTATATCGTCAATTCAGTACCGGAAATTCCCGAATTAAACTAGTTCCGACTCCCGTTTTCCCGACTCTCGACTTAAGTCACATATGGGTCCCGAGTAACGTACCATCTTTCGGTACCCGTACGGATAAAAAATAATGAGATTTTTGTTTATCCCTATGTCACATATGGGTCCCGAGTAACGTACCACACTTTTTCATAAGTTAAAAAATATAGCTTATTTGCTTAATAAGTGATTATTTGGTCATTTTACAAGTTAAAACGCAAATCCAAACACTTTTAAAACTGATTATTTGATAATTTTGATAGCAAACAGTGGAAGCTAAACCAAACACTACATTTCCAATAACATTTTTTGTTACAACTATTATCTGATTATTAGTTTTCAAAACGCTACAGCACTTTTTCAAACGCAGATCCAAACACCCTCTTAATGAGCTCTCAAATTAAGACCAATTGCAGAAGTTTGTATGCGTTGATCTGGATCCGTTTAGAACCCTGCTAGGATCCCTCAACTTCTCTTTTGGCTCAATAAAAATTTCATTTATAGAAAGAGGAATGTTCCCTTTAAAGTTAAATCCAAAATATCACATCCACAAAATACATAATTTAACATGAATATGACATTTTTCTTTAAAAAAACACCCGTCAAAAATAGCAAAAATGTGTTAAATCTAAGAGGACGGCAATTGATCCACGTGACACTTTATAATTTTTTAGCAGTTTCGCTAAAATTTTATCAAAGAGGAAAATTATTATGTTTTTTTTGTTGATTAAGAGGGTGTTTGGATTTGCGTTTGAAAAAGTGCTGTAGCGTTTTGGAAACTAATAATCAGATAATTGCTGTAACAAAAAGTGCTGCAGGAAATGTAGTGTTTGGTTTAGCTTCTGCTGTTTGATATCATAATTTTCAAACAATCAGTTTTTAAAGTGTTTGGATTTGCGTTTTTACTTGTAAAATGACCAAATAATCACTTATTAAGCAAATAAGCTACAAATTTTAACTTATGAAAAAGTGTGGCAGGACAAACGCCAAACGCAAATAATCACTTATTAACGTATGCAATCCAAACACTTTAAACCAATTATTTGCGTTATTGTAACGTAATAAGCTAATAATCACATTCATAACGCAATACCAAACGCCCTCTAAGAACATATTTAATGGAAATATGTGGTCAGCAATTTATGCATGTGACACGTATAAAATAACAATAAAAATTCTAGCTTGGCATGTTTAATTTGATGTAAAATTTATTAGAATAAATTGAAAAAAATAGTCAGTTTACATAAAATTTTAGATCTGATTCTTATTTCAATTCTACATAAACGGTTTTTATTTGTACCTGTTTATTTGCAAAAATAGTTTCCCAGTCTTATGTTTCTTCTAAATGACGATTATACATTTCTTCTCACCAACATTTTTGGTCACTTATTTTTCATAAATTTTGTTTTTATTTTTAAATTTTAAATGTTAATTTAACAAACGATGGTTTAGTTAATTAAATTGATCAGAATTTAATCTCTGTACCGATTAACTTAACGGTCCAACAGTTAACCTTTTAAAACGATCATATTATCCCTTTTAATGTGACATTTTTAGTCCCAATGGTTTTTATTAATTCTATTTATGGTCCAATTTTTTTTTCTTTTTTATTATATTTAGTTTATTTATAAATATACTTAGATTACAAATATAATTGTTTTCTTTAGTAAAAAGTTAAGTATATAAATCAAATAATAAAGAAAATGATTAAATTTATAAACTAAGTATATTTATAAATTAACAAAAAAGTGGACTATAAATTGAATTAATAAAAAACACAATGACCCTTTAGAAAGGTTAACTGAAGAGGTAAACTTATTACGTCGATCGATGAGTTTTGGGAAAAACGTTTCTTTTCGGGTTCTCTTGTGAAAGGCCGAAATACTTTGCTTCGTGGGGTTATTGCTATTACTTTTTGGATAATTTGGAAGCGGAGAAACAAGACATTACATGCATCGGATGACGTTATAGATGATATCTTAAAGGAGGATCTCTTTCCATCGGTTCAAAATTTAACATGTTTGGTTTAGTAATAGGAAACCAGGGGCAAAAATTGATTGGTCAAATTGGATCAATAATCCTTGTTGGTAAAGGGATTGTCTGCTATAGTTGTGGGGGCATTTTATTTGTTGTGCGGTAGCTTTATAAGTCTGAGTGACGCTTTTGGTTCTTTAGATAGTATGTTGTAATGGTGCTTGTTTATTAATAAAGGTGGACGTTTTTTTGGAGGCGGGATCGGAGTGATGGCGTTGCCGAAGCTCCGTTTTTCTGGTTCATTTCTTGCCTTTTCGGGAAAAAAAAAAAAGAAAGGTCTGTTGGGTCGTTAAATTTAACGACACATGGACTAAACTCGGTCCAAATTAACAAAATAGAGACGAAAACGGTACTATTAACAAAATAGAGACGAAAACGGTACTATTAAAATTTTTTAGATTGAATACAATGATTAAAAATGTCATTTTGTCTTAATTTTTCTTTTGGTTTTGAGTTAGGTTCTATTTTTTTAGAAACAAACCCAGAAATGTTTTTTAAATTTTATATTAAATTACTAATAAACTTACATTATTTGATTTTATATATAAGTTGTTTTCTAATGCATATATTATGTGAATATATTTTTATTTTAGTTTTCACATAATATGTAAGTAAATGAAAAAATAAAATATATAAATATCATCTATAATAAAAGGAATAAAAGAACAATCTAGTTATTAGTCACAACTACATATAAATAGTATTATTTTATTTTTCATTCATCAAAAGTTTTAATTTTAAATTTATATATTTTTAATTCGAAACATATTGTTCATGTAATTTATTATAATAAATAAATAATATAAATATGTTCTTTACTTATATTGTATTTTTTTTTTCAAATGCTTGGTTGTATTTATTTTAATATTTATATTAAGACTTTTAATACAAATATGTATATATCTGAATTTAACATTTTAATATTATAAATACTATTTAAAGTGTATATATAAATTATATGGTTTGATTAAAATTCTTTTTTAAAAAAAAAATATTTGTATTATAATTATAATAGTAATATATAATAAGTCTTTTATTAATTGTAGTAGAATTATAAAACTAATACACAGAGAGAGAGAGAGAGAGATTCATTAATTTGTTTAAAATATTTCATAGATTTAATGTTAGCCAGAGTTATTTATTAATATTAATAAATTTTAAAATAATAAATTATATATATATCTTATTTTAAAAGGTTAAGTATCATTTGACCATTCAAAATTTAATTTGGTCACTAAACTATTTTTTGTCCCGATTTAGCCACTAAACTTTTTGATACCAAATTAACCACTGAAATTTGTCCAATAAACTATCATATTTTGTACCGATTTAGACATTAGTTTTACTTATTTTTTCCAATGTAGAATAGTAAACTAAAGTTTTGTGGCTAATTCTGACAAAAAATAGTTAAATGACTAAATAGGATATATCTGAAAGTTGGATGATCAACATATTTTAAAAAAATAAAATTGTACTTATTTTTCCTGGTGAAATGTGAATGTGACACGTGACATTTAGATCGTCTGCTTTATTACATATAAAGATAAGATGTCTCGTATAAGTATTTAATTTTTTTTTAGAAAAAAGCTTTTATATATATAGAGGGAGGTTCAATGGAAAACCACTATGCACCTGAAAACTTGTGAAAACCGTACTGCACCACCACAAATGCATCAAATTTCCCGTGTGATGCATCAAAATCCTGCGTGATGCATCAAAATTCCCGTGTGATGCATCAAAATCTCGCGTGATGCATCACCTTATTTACGATCATGCCATCGCGTTTTTTCATGAAATGCATCAAATCGGACGCCTTGCGTAGGTTTCCATAGTTTTCAGGTGCATAGTGGTTTTCCATTGAACTCACCCCTATATATATATATATATATATAAGTAGTTAAATTTTTATGTACCCCTTTTTTTTTACGAAAGACAAATTTATTATCAAAAAACAAACCAAAGAGTTATCTTTAAGGTGGAAACAGGTACAAAAACAAACCAAGATTACAAAATATTACACCTCAAAAAAGCTTTTAAATAGATCATTACCTCAAAGGGATTTAGCAACCATTTTACTGATTCATTTGAAGACTAGATTTTTTGTTTTCAAACTAAAACTTGGAACGGTGTTGCACTACACGAAAGAGGTCCTCCAATTCGATCTTCACAGTTTCCTCTTGAGTCGCATCTAGAATTCTATTTCGCTATTTTTCAAATTGCCTATAAGTTCATAGCAATCACACCTCTAAAGAGTTTATTCTGATTTCTATTCTTATTCGCAAAGAAGTCCTTTGTTTTGAAATCTAAAAAAATGATGAGTCTAATAATGCATCCGAAAGTTTCCAGCAACAAATTTTACCCCATTAAGAATTTACCATACACCCAGGTGACATTTTGTTTGGACGATTTCAATAATTCATTTAGGATTTGGATTTAGAAATCCTCCTAGTCATGTTTGGATAAAAACTAAAAAAAAGAGATTTTGCTTCATTTAGCATTCCATATTCCCACATCTTCTCATTTCATAATCCACTCATCCACCTAATTATTTTAAAATCCTATCATTTTACAATCCATCATTCTAAATTCATTCAATCCAAACGACACCCTAAAAGCAGTGGTGGATGTCTTCTTGGTCTCGTTCACCAAGAACACAACCAGTAGATGTCCTTGTGAATTTTGATACCTCTTCTTTGTAAGTTAAATCTGGTTGAGACAACATTATTAAACAATCTCCAAAGCAACATGTTTACCTTGATTAGATTTCATTTTTTGTTTTTATCAGTGGATGTCATCGTAATTACTATTCTTCGAAGTTTAATTAGGATGTTTTGAAATCTACAAATGACTCTAATAACGCATATGAAATTTTTATTTGACAGTTAAGACAACATTATCTATATTTTAAGTATCCGTTTTTAAATTTTTGAATTTCTAAGTTAAATTTGATTTAAAATATCTTCATTTATCATCATCATGGTTGTCGTCATCATCATTATTATCAATTAATTATATAAGATCTTTTAAATCACCCCATTTATTACATTGATTAATAGACTAGTAATCTATTATAGTAATAATATGTTTGTAGTACAATTTTTTTAAAACGATTCATTTTCATATCAAATGTCTTGAATGACATTATTCTAAATTAATATTTTAGATTGATTTATACAGGTAATTAAAAAGTTTTTTCGATAAATCTGTTGTGATTTTATATCTTTTTAGAAAGTTTTAAAACGACCTATTATAATAATTATTAATTATGGAACAACCCATTTATTTAATTAAAAGTTTTACGTGTAATACCTTTATATAAATATTAAATTATCATAAGAAACTCATGATTAAAAAAAAACCTACAATGATTCTGCAACAATTCAAACATGATATTACCACATATTACACTAGGCAAAAAAATTTATCCAATTATACCCACTACTATGTTAATCGATATTGGTTTTGCTATCTTAAATCACTCGTATCAATAATAAAAAAAACTATATATAAAGGGTGTTTGCTAACTTCTACCAAAGTGAGCAATATAAACATTTTATTTTATTATGATACTAGTTTATTAATCCACGTATTACGTGAATAATTATTGACAAATAATTTGTGTTCTCTTTTATTATATAATATCCTATTCATGAAAGTTTTGCTATTCATGAAAGTTTTTTATAATATCCTATTCATGAAAGTTTTGCTAACATATGCCACGTTAGTTTTATTTAAAGAGACATCAAAATTACCTTTTTTTTTGTCAATTGATTATATTAACTTGGTTTATAACATTATTTTTGTACACACTAAAGGTATCTTTAATCATAACTAAAATTAAAAAACTATTAACCATGCACAAAATTAAATTTAGTAATTAATATATTATCATTAATTTAAATTTCACAATTAAAGTAAAAATTTTAAATCTCACATAACTTCAAATATAAAGTTCTACTTGTATGATCAAAATTGAGTTATAGGTACCTAAGAATTGACAATTAAAATATTAGTTTTTAAAGGAGTTTCCTAAAATACGATAATACTTTGTAGTTTATTATGTTTAGTATAAATTATAGTTGAATCAATAACCACAAAATTTTTGTTGATTATAAAATTTGATTTTCTTTATTGTAAATTAATATTTGACATTCTTTCTTAATATATAAATTAAAAAAATTTTACACCCGTTGTAATGCACTAGCATCGCAATACTTGTTATATTATATTTAGAAAGAATAAAATACCGTATTTATTAAATGCCAAATCAGAAATTTAAGTGGATTTTCTTTTATAAAAAATATGTGTGGCTTTGGTGACTACACATATGACGGTCACATAAGTAGGGATCCTTTCTATTAATTACTCACCATGAATTGAATATGTAGATGGTGACAAAAATGGAGATTAACATATTAGAGGAGGATTGTTTTTTGTTTCATATAAAATAGATATGACATGACAAATATAGAAAACGAGATCAAATATCTATTGATTTAGTTTTTTTTTTTTTTTTGAAACATTGAAATCTATTTAAACAACATGCACTAGTAACAAGTCTAGTAAGATGCACGTTAATCGAATCGGGACAGGTTTGCATCTTATTCTTATCAGATATGACGATGCCAACTAACCAACCCTTATTTTACCGGACCTTGCGTAGGAACAATGGATCCATGCTTTCTATAATAGAGTTGGGCTTTAACCGGATCAACTCTTAAAGTTTAGACTTGGTAAGATTCGTTAGAACTAGACATATATGTCTAACGGTCCTTGATGTGCATCTCATAATTTTTACTCTATAAATACTACTTAAAAGGGTAGTAAAATTGTCATTTGTCATTTTCTCGTGATGTCAAGTGACATCTTCTACTAATGACAAATGATAATTAGTATTCAAGATTAAAATTTCTAAATCAATTTACTTTTAAAATAAAATTATGGTTAGATACTTAAATCCCATAAAATCACAACAAACAATATTTAAAAGATTTTTTAATTAGTAATTATAATAACAAAAATAATACTAATGATAAAATTAAATGTTATAAATGATTAGTTTTTTTGTTTAAATGATTTATGCATTAATTAATTATAATAAGATATATTAAATATTATTAGTATTAAAAGTTTGAATATTAATTGTTAATTTTTAAGTTTATATAGTTTTAAGAAAAAAAAATTATTAAATTTATCCGGGTTAATAAACTAGTAATTTAGTAAAATATGAAAGTTTCGCTTTTATATTATTTTATATTATCTACGATAAGTTACATGATAACATATATTAATCATATAACCAAAAAAAAAAAAAAAATGGAAAAAGCATATCTATAAAATTTTACCAAACAGTTGAAAGGTTAGTTATTTTGTTGTTATTCGATCAATAATAACTAGGAATTTATGCTTGTGCACTGTGTTAGGAATAATTAACTCTGTGTGTTGTGTTTTCTACATATATAGGTTTATAATATCGGTTTATTTTATTGCTAATAAAGAAAATTCAACCATAGAAATTCAACTATAATATACGTGCATTTAAAATTTACAAGAAAATTAAAAATTAGAATAAATAAAAGTTATAATTGAATAATAAAATTACATATCATAAATTGTTTTCATATTTTCTTAAAATGTTCAATAAAATAATTAGAAATGAAATAAAACTAATAATATAACATATTAAAAAAATTTAAAATGTAGTAATTTGAATGAATCAAATATAAAATAATTATTACGTTTAAATGAAACTTTAACATTACTACACACACATATTAGAATGTTACAATAAAATCATACATTATAATATAAAAATTATTAAAACTTACAGTCAATTTAAATTATAATTAACCATAAATAGAATATATTAAAAGTTTGTATAATATGTCTTAATATCATATTTTAAAAATGTTCAATGGTAATATTAATGTTTAAAAGTTTGAATTAAAACTATGTAAAAACATTTTAAGGCATAGAACTAATAAAATAAGTGTTAACAAACCCCATTTTTGAATAATGTATCATAAAATATTCATCTGGTGCTTTTAGCAAAGTCAAATCACAAAGAATATTGTTTAATTTAATCTATCTAGTATATGTTAGTGTTACCAAACATTGCTTCAATAATAACTAAAGGCTCACTTTTAAATTTGGATAAATTGATGAGATGTTAAATATATAATCAAAGTTGAGAAAATTGATAAAACATCGATCTTAAAACATTTTAAATTTGTTGGTAATTGATATAATGGGTAAGTAATGAACTATTAAATTTAATAAAACTAATATCATTATTAGTTTGTAATTAAAATATAAATTTCTAGAAGTTATAACAATACTGTCATAAAAGATAGAATTTAACGGCCAATAAATTAAAGGGTTTAAAAAACAACGTATTTAATGTTTTTATTGTTTCATACTTTCATTTTATTTTTTTAAAAAAAATGTTCTCATATTGTTGTTTTCATTATGAATTTAAAAAAAAGTTCAATTTTTCTCCATAATTAACCCCTTCTTTTTGTGAAAAAGCAAAAATGTTTTTACTTTTTTTCCCTCCAAAAATTTCTTAAACCTGAAGACTTTTTTTTGAAGAAAATAAAAAAAATCATATATTATAAAATAATTTAAGAATTTTATTAGTAAAAAATAACACAAGGATTAAAACACAAAAACATAAAAAATATTATAATGAATATAATGAATTAAAAAAGATAACAAATCATAACTACAATTATCTAGAATTAACATCATTTTCCTTTTTTTATCATAGTTTGTTTTAAAATAAATCAATTGGCATACTTAGTGTTTGAAATATTATAATTAAATTAAATAAGCCAAATAATATATTAAAAATTATAATAAATAATGACAACTAATAAATTATTAAAAGACACATGCTAGTTTAACACTTTAACTTAATTATGAATAGTAACATATTGATATTGTGTTATGATAATTTTAGCAAAACTCGTTATGAAGTATTTTGTCACATCATATTGTATATATTGGTGATGGTATTGAACATATTGGTAAGGTAATAGAATTAAGTAGGAATATATTTTGTGTAAAATAAATAAAAGTTAAAAAATGATTTGTAACTTATTACAAACAACTTAATGCACTTACGAAATTCCTCAATCAGCAACATTTAATTGATAATTATCATGAATAACTATAAAGAATAATTAATTGCTTGAATTTGAAAAACTTTATAAATAAATGATAATAGAAGCAATTTAAAGACAACTAGGATTGTCTAAGTGTAGCACTTTCATACTAAATTAATTTAAGATATAATCCTTTTTATATTTTAATAATCAACTAGTCTAATAACCCATGTATTACATGGAATGATTGAAAAAAAATATTTATATAGTAAAAACATCTTAAGATATATTTTCAATATAATATATGAATTATACTAAAAAAAATGGTAATAGTTCATAAATTTAAATATATTTTATTGCGCGCATACACATATTTAATATAGATTTTATAGTTATATAATACAAGTATAATAGTTTTCGTTCAAATTCTTTTAGATTAAATAGTAAATATTTGATAGTTATAACTTATACAAATAAAAATTATATGAATAAAAGTATATACTAAAATCTATTTATAAATTATTTTATATTTAATTCAGAATGATATGTTAGTAAATTATAATGAAAAAAAAATTTGGAAATTAAAATTTGAAATCGTTAATATTTTTTTTTATCTAGAACATAATAACAATTAATGAAAAGTAAATACTTGAAAAATGGTTACTTATTTATTGGTTACTAAATTTTAACTTAATAAGTATTAATTACAAATTTTAATTTAATCTATTAAATAACTTTATGTATTATTTGAATAATAGATGACTTTTACTCTAGGATGATGGAAGAAAAATTAAATGATTGATGCATATAATATCATGTCAATAATTATTTTTTGTTATTTTGTAGATATATAAATTATAGTAATATTTTGAAACTGAATTTATATAGTTTTTATGTCAATAAGAAAATCTGAACTTTAAAAAGCTTCAACTTAAATGAATAAAATCAAAATTTATTGTATGATTTTAATATATTAGTAACACTTTTTCCTTTGAATTAATATTTTATTCTTAATAATTAATGCTTCATGAAGAATGAAAGTCTTATTTAGCATTAATAATTTGCAAAAATGTAAAGATGAGTTATTTTAGGAAAATTAGGAGGGAAAATGAAAATGAAAATGTATAAGAGATTGACATGTGGCATAAATTGTTTTCTTTTATTAATAAGTATAGATAGATAGATTCATCTATGTTTTTAAAGGTAAAAGTGTATGTGATAAGCTTTATCCTTAATATAGTTATGTACTACTATATATAATTTAAAATATAGTTACTCCTTCTGATTGCTCCGAATGAATTTTATTTCTTTTATTTTTCTCCATTATCTAAACCAACAAACCTTAATTGAATGTCAAAGTTTCTTTTAGTGTTTTTATTGTTATTATGTATTCAAGTAAAATTGTCTATTCACTACAAGAAAAATGTCATTTAATGACACATGCTTTTAGTGACAAAAAAAATGTCACTATATCTTACTTTTAGTGTCACTTATGAAAAAGAGTAGATATATAGCAATCTTTTACACATATTTTTTCTAAAGTAGTGTCACAGAAATTGTTACAAAAATACTTGAGGCTCATACCGACATACATTTCTAGTCACTACATATCTATACTCACTCCACATTTACACACTCTTTTTGTTGTCAAAAAAGTATCATCATAGGTATCAAAATCTTTCACCTACACAACAAAAAGAGTGGGTATACTTCATAGGCTCATAATACTAAGTTCATTAATGAATTTCATGTTTATACATATCAATTAATCGATATTAGTTATGATATATAGATCAAAATGACTACTAAATTAGAGATATTAAGATTAGGGATTGTGGTTTTATGTTGTTTTTTTAGTAACTAAACCTTATAAAGTATTTGTTTTTAGTAATCTTGATTATATATTATTAAATCACATATATTTATTATTAGATATATTAATGGGCAAAGTTAATTATATAATAAATAATGTGAGGTTGAAGAATTAATTAATGTGGTCCATGCATATGAATCCATAGTCACCATCATGGGGAAATGTGAGAAACTTTCCAAGTAGTGGAAGATTTGGGTAAATTGATGTGTTATGAGGGACCTACATGCAAAGTGAAATGTGACCTATAAGTCTTCTTAAGCTAAATTAAATAAAAAAGTCAATAATTAAATAATATAAACTTACTATTATAGTTATTATATACCACTTTCCCTATTCATTTTGTCGCCAGTCTTAACATTTTATTTGTTTCTGCCCTCAATAATTTCAAATTTAAACCAACGAGTCTATGACCATTGACCGGCCCTTTTTGAAATAATACTTGATTCTTTCTTAAGAATTATATATAAAATTTAGCATCACACAAAATTTATATGATTATTTGTTTATTTGTTATGCATCTAATCTAAATACCATAAACTAAATTTATGAATCCTAATTGATGTCGTCATTTTATGTCTAACATGTTTTAGAAGACAAACAAATCTTTTTCAAAATTTTAAAAATGATTGCAAAATTTAAAAATAAATTATTTTGCTTCATCAAAAATTGATTAAAAAACTTAACCAAAATCTTTGTTAATTAAACTCATAGAAATTTTATATACAACCACCACAATTTATAAAAATATCTATCATATTTAATTACCTATTCAATACATAATATAAAACATTATTAAAATATATTGTTTAAAGATAATATAACCCACTTTTATCCTATGGATGATATTGTCTTAAGTAATGCTTGAACCGTAATTATTAGATTAAAAATAAGAAATGCAAAGTATAAATTGTAATATTTTTTAATTTATTGCTAGCATATTTGCAGTGACATAGCGACATAATGGTGGGCCATGGTCATCCCTCTCACACATAACATACACACGTATATAGGGTTGTGTTCCGGCAAGAACCATTCAATTATGTGAGAAACACTCTAAAATGAACAAATTTAAAAATTAAAACCATTATTGGTTTTCAATATTAATAAATATCATATCTAACATTAAAATTATCTTTAAAACTTAAATTTATTTAATTATATACTAAATGCACAAATTTTGTCAAATGCACAAAATCATATATAAAGTGGACAAATTTATCATGAGATGCGTAAATGTTTCCATGAAATGCATATATTTATCCAAAATGTATAAATTTTAGCATTAAATGCATAATTTTTATAATTAAATGCATAAAATTAAGAGTGGTTCTCATCGCAGAATTAAGGTGTATATTTAAACAGTGTCATAGAGTACCTTATTTTTCATAAGATGTTGAAGTACCACTCATAATGATGGTTTTTAAGATTTTTTACATAAAAGTTCATAAAACAACATTAGAAAGTATATATAATTTTTTATTTTGCTTTATAATTAAAATTTAAAACATCACATGAATGTATAAGACATTATGAATTTGTCATTCATTCACATAGTTATTCATACATTCACATGATTTTTTTTTCTGTAATTTTGGTTTATGAAAACCATTGTATCAAAGTACATTCACATCACATACAATGTTGTTTTGTATATTTTTATATAAAAATAATGAAAAATTGTTATCGTATTTTCAATACCCTATGAAAAAGTGATGTGTGTAATCGTTAATAGGTTTATTTAATTGGTTTTAAAATTTTTAAAAGAAAACAAAATCATAACTATCTTTTATTTTATTATATTTTTAGTTTTTTGTACCTATTGATTTCTTTAAATTAAATTAGCTCACCCAATAATATAATTCTGGCTACGTTGCTGCATATTTGTATTAATTATATTATCTTAATAAATTTTACTTATTAATAAACCAGTACTAGTACTTTTCTTAAGGTGATTTTGTGATATTTGGTTGGACCTCACATGGGTTCATAAAGGTTATAATCACTAAGAAAATGATGTGCACCACATCCTACCAAATTTTGCTCTCTTAGCTAATATTTTCAAATGTGAGATAATCCAACTCTAATTGAAAGTACAAATTTTGATTGCACAAAGTACTAATGACATTTTCAATTTAAAAATAAAAAAAGTAGATTTTACATGTTAAAAGATAGATTGATTATTTCTATAAAAGAGGAACAAAACTCTTAATTAAGTATTAAATTCAACATTTGTTACTAATTATGGATATTTATCATAATAATTTAGATGTTATTATCTGGTTCCATAATCGCAAAAGGAGTGTTGAGCTTGATTTCAAAAGATGGTAGGTACTCCATATGGTATTCAAAAGAAATAACACTTGACATTACTTTATAAATACAGAGGTAAATAAAACTGAGAATGTCTTTATTTTTCAAAAAAACAAATTCCATTTATTTCATAATTATTCTCCAAGAGTCTTCTAACCAATTCTCAATTATTTCATGTTTAAACAACATGCTGCTGCCCAAACCCATACGTATTGAATACGGTTAGGGGCGCACAAAAAATTCGGTTATCCGATTTCGATCCAAAACCGGTAACCGGTGTTGGTTTTTTTTGGTAGACTGGATTTTTTAACGGATAATTATCCAGTTATAAAAAACCATTTTTTTATACATTAATTTTATAATTTTAAAACTTTTAATGTATTTATAATCAAACATAATATGAAACATATTTGATTGGATTAAAACTATATATGTTTAGAGTTTTACTATCTTAATTATAGTTATAAGTTTATATTTATAAGTTGTAAATGCATAAATTATAATGTATAATTTATAAAATAATTTAAAAAGCTCGATTTCATTAAAAATAAAAGCTCAAATGAAAGATTTATCAAATAGATGATAAAAAAATGGTTCAACCCAAAGTGAAAGGCTAAAACTTTTTTTTTTTAAAGCAGGATTTTTTTTATATCTGAAACGGTTACATATGTTACATTTTATTGGGTCCAAAATCAGTTAAATCCGAACTGGTTTTTTGCCGGATAGGATAAATTCTGATCCGGATTGATTTGTAACCGACTAATGTGCACCTCTAATTACGGTTATGGTCGACTTAGAGTCTTAGACATAACTAGCGTCTACAATATTTAGGCTTAAACAAATTTTGGAAAATGATGTCTAAATTTGAAGTGGGTTGTGGGTTTAACCCATATGGCCATGTTGATATAAAATGATAATTATTGAGAAAAAGCCCAATCGCAAGGCCCAATTTAGATTAAAACCCGAAGATAATGATCGCATTCATTAATGATCGCTGTGTGTATGAATAGTTTAAAGTCAAGTAAGGTTAGAATCCAACATTATCCAACTAAATCTAGAACAGAAAGCAAAAAATCATATAGCATAACTTTACATAAATGGCAAGTGTGATGATATTATCTGCAAAATGGATGCAAACAAAAAACACATGCTTTCAATATTGCCATTTCCAAAAATAGCAACTATTGGGATATGGGCTTTTTTAGCATTATGTTTTTATACACAAATAGAATTTTATTTACGAGGATGATTATAGTTACATCATTCATGTTACTAATCATACGCCTCCTAATTAATAAGTCTTGATACTGATGTGTCTTACGTTATTAAATAAATTATTAGTAAAATTAATGAATGTAAGGGGAAAGTGCATGATTAGTAAAATTAACGAGTGAAGATGTACGTATAACAATGCTATTGTTTTCACCCTTCACCCTTACTTGGTATATCTATACACATTAATCTCAAACAAAAAATTAATTTTAAATAAATAACCAATAAATGATATCACAATATATGACAATAGTTCATCTGTTATTGTTAGATGTTAATTAACTATTCAAAAATCTATCAAAGCTAGATTTGTTCAGTTTGTTTGGTTTAAACATATTTTTACCAATAAATTATGTTTGAGTTTGCATACTGTTTTAGAAAAGAAATACTTAGATTACTTTTTTTTTTTTTTGAAAGACAAATAACTCCAAGAAATTAAAAAACTCATGAGAATCAAACAAGCATTTGGAGAATCTTAAAATTCAACCAGTAAGAAATACTTCAATTACTAGAGTTAACAGATTTAATTGCTTACTTTAGTTTAATGAATTTGTAACTTGGAGGGCTTTATCGTGCCAATTATGATGTCTTTTTCGAATATCAACATTTATTATGTACATACCAATAATAGCTAAATTCTGAGTGAAATGAAATAATTTTATTGGTTTACTATGATTTATTTAAAAACTAGTTTATAACCCACGTATTACGTGGATATTTTTAATTAAATTTATTTATATAAAATGTATATGAGTAAAAATAAAAACATCCAAAAATAATAATTGTGTTTATTTTTTTATTATTTACAGATTAAAAAATAGAGTATATTTATCTTTTTTAAAAATATTAAATTGTATTTATCTTTTATTTTTTATAAGTTGTAATTATTTTTTTGGTGAACGTAGAGGTGACACATAACATTTGATGTTTTCTTTATTATACATATAATAATAATTTCCACTGCTAATTCAAATTTTTTACATTTGGATCTAATTATGATTATTATGAATAATAATGATCAATATATATTTTAGGTAAACATTAATTTTAAATGGTACAAAATCTAATTTATTACTAATTAATTAATGAAAAAAAATAAAGTCAAAATTTAATGCAATTAAGTTAAGGTGTTAAATTTGGAAAAAGAGGTGGAAAAATAAAATTTCTTGTATTGTAGAAGTGACATATGACATTAATTGTTTTGTTTTATTATAATATATAGGTTAATCAACCCATGTATTACATGGGTTGATTTAGAAAATACATATTTTTTTATATTTTACTAAATTATTATAAAATTTATATATAATTAAATAAAAAAATTGAAAACAGATAATATGTGTTTGCAAAAAATGTTTCTTTTAATTTTTATTAACTTCAAATATGAAATATCAATGTAAGAAACAAAAAACTTCAATTATGTGATATATTTTGAAAATGATAAAATATAAAAATGTAATATCTGAAAATCAACAATCAAAATTTATCATATTCACAATTGAAGTTTTATCAATTAAATTTTAAATCTTGTTAGCAAAATAATTAACAAAAAATTTTAAACTTTATTTATTACACGTCTACATTTAAATCCAAATTTATACATTTGAATTTAACTATGATCATTAAGGATAATAATGACACATATTTATTTTAGGTAGATATCAATTTAATATTAATTCATTAATGAAAAAATTAAAATCAAAATTTAATGTGATGTAATTAAGTAAAGGTAGTAAATTTGGAAAATGAATTAAAAAATGACATATGTGTAATTATTGATTTTAATTAAGGGTATAAGAGACATTTCATAAATAATTATGAGTTGTCATTAATCTGGACCATTGATTTCTTTCCATCTAATGGTATAGAAACTCCAAGTGGTTTTCTTATTTTATATAGTATAGATTATTCTGTTTCTATAATACATGTACTCTCATTTTTGTATTTTTTAATAATATCATAATAATTTGTTGTTATCTTTTTAAAAGAATTTAAATTCTAAAAAATAAATTAATTTTAGGTTTTTCAACTTTTTAACTATATTTTCGTATTTATTGATCTAATTTTTATAATTATTTACGTGTTTATTTTATTTTTCAAAAATTGTAAACACACAATTTTCATTGATATCATATATATATATATATATATATATATATATATATATATATATATATATATATATATATATATATATATATATATATATATATATATATATACATCAAGATTATAAATTTAGGGTAAATTACAATTTTCATTCATGTGGTTATATACAAATTATAGTTATGGTTCTTTTCGCATCAAAATTACAATTTTAATACATATGGTTGTCCTTTTATCAAATTGTAATTATAAGAAAAAAAAGTATATATAAATAATGATAGAATAAAAGGTAATTAAAAATAATATAAAAAAGAAACTATATTGTTAGAGACTAAAACTGAAACAAAATTAAAAGGGCAAAATGTTTATTTTTTTTTTTTTAATAATGACCGGTCAAAACTAAAAAGATTAAAACCATAACAAAAGAACAACCATATGTATCGAAATTGTAATTTTGATGCGAAAATGATTGAACCATAAATTGTAAATAACCATATAAATGAAAATTGTAATTTATCCTAAATTTAGAAAAAAAAGTTAAAATAACTTTTAAATAGGAAAAAAAATTAAAAGTTTTAAATAAATTAATTAAATGATTTGTATTACTAAAATAAATGTTAATTAAATTAGACATGTTATAGGAAGAAAACATAAATTGACATTCCAACAAAATGAGTAAATGACCAACCAAATTAAGATTTTGTGGATATATGTCAGCAACGAATTTAAAATGTACTTTACCCTTAATATAAAAAATATAAAAAAAAAAAAATTAAAATAACTTTTAAATAGCAAATAAAATTAGAAGTCTCAACTAATGTAAAAGTCTGATGCAAATTAGTCAAACGCTGCATAACATTCAATTGAATGATTCAAGTATTCAACCAACCATGAAATTGTCAAGAATCAAAAATCATCCTCAACTTTCTTCCTTCCTTCCTTCCTTCCTACCAGTCCCAGTGAAAATAATTTATTATATGCAACGATGTCGTCTTCCTCAGCCACCCACACAGCCCTCGACCGCCAACAACTCTACCGTCAGACGTTCGGAATCCTCAACGCCAACTCCCTCCACTTCATCCCCATCTCCATCCTCTTCCTCCCCCTTACCTACTCCGCTTTTACCCTCATTCATTCCTACTTCTCCGATGCCGATTCCGATGTCACGCCCACCCTCCTCTCCCTCTCCCTCTCCCTCTCCCTCTCCCTCAAAACATTAGTAACCTTCTTTGCCGTTACCCTCTTTGTCATCCTCCCCGCCATCACCGGAATAGCACTCATCACCTACAGCGCAAACCAGTCCATTTACCTTAAACCTCTCTGAAAATATAACCAAACTCAAGAGATTTTCAACCAAACTTTCATTAACCAAAAACCTAAGAACAACCGGCTTTACGCCACCCTATCACTTACAAAGTAAATCTCTCTACAATAACACTCCGAGTCTTTGTCAACAGACAAAGCTCACCCTCTTTTACAAACCAAGAACAACTGGAGATTACTTTGAGAACGAAGAAGAAAGCGGAAGCAACAACAGAAGAATATTCAGAGTGTTTTTTTATCTCCAGTGCTCCCTCTCTTATATAGACGTAGGTCAAGAAGCTGAACCGATTGAACGAACTGGTATAACAAACCAACAGACTTAACAAATAAATGATATCAGTTCCCAAAGAAATTAATATGAGCTGTACACGAGCTGTGTGTACAAAGAGAACTGATATTAAACCTACTTTCCAAGCCCAACAATTAACTTGAGCCCATAAGTAAAATAAGGACAACTGATAACCCAATATATATTAAGCCCAATATATATTTTAACACCCCCCTTCAAGTTAATTGTTGAAATGATTTACCAACTTTAGTTTTCCACATAAGTGATTGTGAGCAGAAACAGCAAGTCCCTTGGTGAAGACATCAGCAGCATTTTCTGATGAATCAACTTTTATAGGTTTGATGATACCTGCACTTATTTTTTCCCTTACAAAATACAAATCTAACTCAAAGTGTTTAGTACGATCATGAAAAACAGGATTAGACGCTATTAAAATGGCAGCACGACTATCTAAATGAATAAGAACAGGAAGTTCAACAATTATTTGTAAATCTTTTAAGACTTTAAGAAGCCATAAAACTTCAGTTGTGACAGAGGCAAGAGCACGATATTCTGCCTCAGCAGAAGAACGAGACACAGTTGATTGTTTCTTACTGCGCCACGAAACAAGATTACCGTTCAAGAAAACACAAAACCCAGTTACAGACTTTCGTAACATTACAGCTTTTGCCCAATCAGCATCAACAAACACAGACAAGCAATTTTTAGTTGAACTTTTAACAGCAATATGAACTCCTAAACCAGGTTCCAGTTTTAGATATTTAAGGAGACGAAGAGCACATTTTAGATGAGACTGACGGGGTTGATGCATGAATTGACTTAAAACATGAACAGTGTAGGTTATATCAGGCCTAGTTAGTGTCAAATAGATAAGTTTGCCAATTAATTTTTGATACTCAGTAATATTTTCAAGAATTAAATCAGATGGACTCTCATATCCTTTAGAACTTACAAAAGTACTTGGATCTAAGGGATTCTGAGCAGGTTTACATGCAAGCATGCCAAATTCAGAGAGAAGATCCAAACAATATTTTCTTTGGGTCATACATAATCCTGTAGGTAGATTAAGAATTTCGATGCCAAGAAAATATTTTAGATGGCCTAGATCCTTTACTTGAAATTTTGTGTTTAAAAAGGTTTTAAAGTCATTGACTTGAACAGGATCATTCCCTGTAACAACTATATCATCAACATAGACAAGGAGAGCAATAAATTGAGAAGAATTACACTTTATAAACAACGAGTAATCGCTTTTACTCTGACAAAAGCCATTTTCTAATAAAACAGAGGTAAATTTTTCGTTCCATTTTCTTGGAGCCTGTTTAAGACCATAGAGAGACTTGAGCAATTTACACACTTTTGTTTCATTTTTATTAAAATAACCAATGGGAGGAGTCATATATACATCTTCTTCTAAGTCACCATACAAGAAGGCATTATTAACATCAAGTTGGTGAATTGGCCAACCATTGGAGACAGATAAGTTTAGCAAACATCAGACAGTTACCATTTTAACAACAGGTGAAAATTTATCTGTAACATTTAACAACTTAGCAAAGCATAGACAGCCAAAAATTCTGAGATGGGAGAGAGTTGGTTTGTTCTTATATACCATTTCATAGGGACTTTTTCCTTTAAGAACAGATGTGGGAAGCCTGTTGATGAGGTAAGTAGCGGTTAGAATACATTTGGACCAGAGATACAAAGGGATATTTCCTTGAAATAAGAGAGTTCTGGCCACATTTAGAAGGTGTCTGTGTTTTCGTTCCACCACTCCATTTTGTTGGGGTGTGTGAGAACAGGAAGTTTGATGAATGATCCCATGTTGTTTGGTAAAAATATTCATCTGATTATTGACAAATTCTGTCCCATTATCACTTCTAAAGATTTTTACAGTTGTATTAAACTGAGTTTTTAACAGATTATAAAAGGTGACAATATTTTCAAAAACATGGTCTTTTGATTTGAGAAGAAAAGTCCAAACAGCTCTGGAATAATCATCCACAATAGTGAGAAAATACTTATAACCTTCTTTGCTAGTGACTCTATAAGGACCCCAAACATCAAGATGAATAAGGTCACCTAGAGATTGGGTCTTATGGTCGCTTGAAGGAAAGGGTTCTCTTATTTGTTTTGCCATATGACAGATGTCACAAGGTTGAGTGGTCTCAATGTTTTTGAGTTTTAAGGTATCTTGTAAGGCATGAAGAACCTGATCAGATGGGTGACCAAGTCGATCATGCCATACCAAGGTGGATTCATAACTAACAGGAACACAGAAAGTAGCATGACTATTACCTTGATTATTTAGGTAGAAATTATACAGGCCATCACACTGTTTACCAGTTGCTAGAGTCACATTTGTTTTCAAATCCTGAATATAGGAAAAATTTTCATCAAAAACCACAGAAAGACCACTGTCTTTAACAAGTTGATATACAGATAGCAGGTTGACAGTGTATTCAGGAACAACCAGGATATTATATAAGGTGACTTTATTAGTTAAATGTAGGTCTCCAATTTTAGTGACTTTAGCTATAGTACCATTCGGGTGGGTGACAGTGATATTTAAATTTGTAACATCTACAATGTTGAAAAGAGAATTTTCAGAATGTGTCATGTGGTGATTGGCACCAGAATCTATAAGCCAGCAGTGTGTGTTTGGCTTAAGATTCATGTTTGAACCAGAAACAGTAAAAGTATTTGAGTTGAAAAAATTACCACACATATTAGATTGAGGGGTGGCAGTTTTGGTTTTCTCATCAAGAAGAGTCATGAGTTTTGACAATTGATCCTTGGATAGAGAAACGGTAGATAGATCATTAGTGCTGGGATTGATATTTGAAGAGGAACCTTGAGAGAGATTACTAGATTTCTTTTTCCAAGATGCAGGATAACCTATAATCTCAAAGCATTTGTCAATAGTGTGGTTGGTTCTACCACATTTAGAACATTTCAAATTATTATTGGTTTTAGGGTAACCAATAATTTCAAAACATCTGTCGATGGTATGACCATTTCTCAAACATTTTTTACATTTCAAATCAGGATTGATGACAGTTTTTGACTGAGAGGTGGATTTAGAAAAAAATATAGCAGATTGTCCACCAGTTTTTTGGTCACTGGTGGTGGATAAACGATGAGATTCCTCTCTAGAAATGATGTTAAAAGCACCTTTTATGCTTGGCAAAGGGTCTTTAGTTAGGATATTACTCCTAATGGGTTGGTAAATACTATCAAGACCCATTAAAAACTGCATCAGTTTTAAAAGATTTGTATGGTTTTGAAAATCTTTGGATGCTTCACATGTGCATTGTGGAAGTTTTAACATTGTGTCATATTGTTTCCACAAAGAGTTCAGCTTGTGATAATAATCAGACACCAAAGAGCCATTTTGTGTGAGGGAGTTAATTTGATGGTGTAAATTAAACATAACAGAATCATCAACTTTATCATACGTTTCTTTTAATTCTACCCACATATCAGAGGCAATTTTGGAAAATATTTGAGCATTGTACAGATCATCAGACATGGCACCCAAAATCCATGACACCACAACAGCGTTACACCTATCCCATTGTTTTGCAAGCATTTCATTTTTTGATGGACGTTCAAGAGATCCATCAATGAATCCAGTTTTATTTTTGGTTTGAAGGGCCAGTTCCATGGAGTAGCACCATGTTTTAAAATTTTCAGTACCCTTTAGTTTAATGTTAATAAGAGGGGTACTGCTAATGTCACTAGCATGCAAATACAAAGGGTCACCGAAATCAAGCTTGCTAATCAGGGTACCTTCTTGATCTCCCATATTAAAAATATGACAGATCTACACACAATTATACAACAATAAGACCAAACAAGACAAAGGGAATCAAGTCCTTAATGGCAGGATTCCACGAGCGTTCAAGACGCCAGGTCAAGGCAGGACAGGATCCCACACTAACAAATAACTATATAAGAACCAAAAACAGGAGAATCACATAAGAAAACAAATAACTCGTCTATAGGCCAAGTGTGATTCTCAGGGGCAGTTGATTCCCGACTGTACGGAAACTCCCAAGAACAAGAACTTGCTACAACACGAGAGGGTTGAGAATTTCTTACAGTGTACTCCACAATTTTAGATGATCCAACCACAATGAGCAGCAATATTAGCTCAACAACAGTCGAAGTATAGAACAATACCACTTTTAGGGTTTTGAGGGAACAAACCCTAGTCAACGAACAATCAGCAGAAAATTTCCACAACCGCGATTTAGGGTTTCAAGGATGGACCCTTAGTCAGCAGCGAATCCAACGAACCACCAACAAAGTACTAACCAGCGATTTAGGGTTTTTAAGTATGAACCCTAATCGACAGAGGTGAGAACAACAACAACAAGCGAAGGAGCCAGTGAGACGACAGGAACTGAGACTTCGCCTTTTAGGGTTTCAGAATCGAACCAAAAACCTTGAACAGGAGGTTTTTTTTTTTTTTTTTTTTCTTTCTCAACGAACACGTCCCAAACTATTTACAGGAACGAGCCTGAGCTTGATACCATGAAAATATAACCAAACTCAAGAGATTTTCAACCAAACTTCCATTAACCAAAAACCTAAGAACAACCGGCTTTACGCCACCCTATTACTTACAAAGTAAATCTCTCTACAATAACACTCTGAGTCTTTGTCAACAGACAAAGCTCACCCTCTTTTACAAACCAAGAACAACTGGAGATTACTTTGAGAACGAAGAAGAAAGCGGAAGCAACAACAGAAGAATATTCAGAGTGTTTTTTTATCTCCAGTGCTCCCTCTCTTATATAGACGTAGGTCAAGAAGCTGAACCGATTGAACGAACTGGTATAACAAACCAACAGACTTAACAAATAAATTAAATCAGTTCCCAAAGAAATTAATATGAGCTGTACACGAGCTGTGTGTACAAAGAGAACTGATATTAAACCTACTTTCCAAGCCCAACAATTAACTTGAGCCCATAAGTAAAATAAGGACAACTGATAACCCAATATATATTAAGCCCAATATATATTTTAACACTCTCACCTTCTCTTCCACCATCAAATCGCTTTCCTATTCATACATCCCCCTTCTTTCCACATTCCTCGCCGGATCAATAAAACTAATACTCATCTCCCTTTTATTTAAGCTTTTCCCCATCGCCATCGCTAAAGCCAACCAAGCCTTAGGTTTCCATTTCGATCTGTTCGTCTTTTCAATCTTCATAAACACAATCGGTTCATTTGTTTTAGGGTTAACTGTATTTATCTTCTTAGCACGTTGGGGATCTGCGGCAGCAATCGCGGTGTTGGAACTAAAATCAGGCTTCGAGCCTCTACGACGAAGTGCGAATCTTAATCAATCAGCTGAGTTTCGGTCCCATTCATTTTCCATTGTATTTCTCTCAGCGTATGTATTGGGGTCATTTCTGTGGTATTCTCCCTCTGTCAAGATCAATATGATCAATATGAAATCGGCAGCAAACTGGATCTGGATATTGCAAGTCGGTGTGAATTGTTTGTATTCGTCGTTGATGATATTGTTGTATGGGGTGGCGAACACGGTGTTGTATGTGCAATGGAAGAAGGTAGCTGGTGGGGAACCGGAAGAGAAGGCGGAGGAAGCTTCCGGCAAGTATGTTAGTGTGGCTGTTGATGAAGAAAATGATGAGGTTTGCCATGAATCGGCTAATTTTGTGTCTCATGGAGGTTTTAGTTATATGATTTATTTCCTTCTACTAGTCTGGTGTCTGTTACTCTACTTTGGCCGTTAATATATACCTAATATTTCTAGGGGGACATATATGAAAGTTTGAAAGGGTATATATGATATTAAAGTTTTAAATTGGGTAAATATGATATTATGCAGTTTTAGAAGGATATATATGAAATTCTTTTTTTGGCTTGGGTATATATGATATTATGCAGTTTTAGAGGGACATATATGAAATTCTCCCATATTTCTAATCTTGCCTTTGTAAGTTGTAAAGTTGGTTTCTATAAAATAAAAATATTCATTTATTTAAAAATTTATTTATTATATTTTTAGAAAAATTAACCAAAGGTTAATCTTAAGTATTTGTGACTTTGTGTTGCTAATATAATTTATTTTATCATTGATAAAAGAGAGGGTACACTCATCCCGTTAAGTGAGCGGCTTGGTCACATAGGCACGAAGCTGGTAGGAACACCGCCCCCGGCCTGGCAGCCCCGCTCAAAGGTTACCCTTTCAGGGTCATCTCACTGCAACGACTTCTACTGTTTTTCTCCATCAATTAATTGGGTAATGAGTATTAAGATAGAATGATGAGTATTTCCAGGGAATTAGAATAGAAAACGACGGAGAGAAAAAAAACTAATGTTGTACTAAGGTGTCCAAATGATAGATTTAGGAGGGGTGACACCCCTCACCCTAAAACCGGAGTTCATGCTTGTGTGTTAGTTGGATGCTTGAATACGATATTTTTAATACATAAAATATATTTTTATAGTAATACATAAAAAAAAGTTTTTAATGTAGAAATTTGTTTGAGAAAAAAAAAACTAGATTTGATTGATTGGAATTCCACATTTATACAATCCTAGAGGAGTAGTGGTTAATATCACACAAAATTTATCTATTCTCCAATTCTATTAGTATCAGTAATCAAAATTTTTAATTACCAGAACTATTTAATCCAAATTAAAATCAGTGATGTATTGTAATTATTATTACATGGGTATGCACTATGTTTGACACGACTAACTATAGCTTCGAGCTGAAACTGTGAGCTGAAACTAATAATTTTTATAAATATGTTTGGTAAAAGTATTTGTAACTTTTAGTATTAAATAACATAAGTAGAACATTAATATTAATTAAAAGTTATAGTTTATAATTAGTAGATGAGTATAAATGTTATTTTGTTCAGGCAAAAGCTCAAGTTCCTTTGGAAGCTTCCATTTTTTAAAGAGCTTTTAGAACCAAAAATTTAAATTCCTACGGACCAAATAAAACTTTCAAAAATTGAAAACTGAAATTCTTAAAGCTCTCTAAAACTTTAGACCAACACCCACCAAATAAGGAAAATGTAAATGGAAGCTTAATTAAGAAATTATCTTTTATAACAAACTAGTTTATAACCCACGTATTACGTGGATATTTTTAATTAAATTTATTTATATAAAATGTATATGAGTAAAAATAAAAACATACAAAAATAATAATTGTGTTTATTTTTTTTTATTATTTACAGATTAAAAAATAGAGTATATTTATCTTTTTTAAAATATTAAATTGTATTTATCTTTTACTTTTTATAGGTTGTAAATATCTTTTTGGTGAACGTAGAGGTGACACGTGACATTTGATGTTTTCCTTTATTATACATAATAGTTATAATTCCACAACTAATTCAAATTTTTATATTTGAATCTTATGATTATTATGGATAATGATGATAGATATTTATTTTAGATAAACATTAAATTTAAATGTTACAAAATCTAATTTATTACTAATTAATTAATGAAAAAAATAAAGTCAAAATTTAATGCAATTAAGTTAAGGTGTTAAATTTAGAAAAAGATGTGGAAAAATAAAATTTTCATGTATTGTAGAAGTGGCATATGACATGAATTGTTTTGTTTTATTATAATACATACGTTAATCAACCAATGTATTACATGGGTTGATTTAGAAAATATATATTTTTTATATTTTAATAAATTATTATAAAGTTTATATATAATTAAAATAAAAAAATTGAAAGCTGGTTAAATTAAAGATAAAAACGTACTTAGTTGTTTGATATTAAATAAAAAATATTATTATATTGTATCATTAAAAACAGATGATATGTGTTTGCAAAAAATGTTTCTTTTAATTTTTATTAACTTCAAATATGAAATATCAATGTAAGAAACAAAAACTTCAATTATGTGAATGTGTATATATTTTGAAAATGATAAAATATAAAAATGGAATATCTGAAAATCAACAATCAAAATTTATCATATTCACAATTGAAGTTTTATCAATTAAATTTTAAATCTTGATAGCAAAATAATTAACAAAAAATTTTAACTTTATTTACTACACTTCTACATTTAAATCCAATTTTCACATTTGAATTTAACTATGATCATTAAGGATAATAATGACACATATTTATTTTAGGTAAATATTAATTTAATATTAATTCATTAATGAATTACTTAAAATCAAAATTTAATGTAATTAAGTTAAGGTAGTAAATTTGGAAAATGAATTTTAAAAATTGACATAGGTATAATTATTGATTTTAATTAAGGGTATAAGAGACATTTCATACATAATTATGAGTTGTCATTAATCTGGACCATTGATTTCTTTCCATCCAATGGTCCAGAAAATTCAAGTGGTTTTCTTATTATATATAGCATAGATTGGAAGGGTTTATATTATAATATGATACCATATGTTTTTATCATTTCGGCCATTTACATTATTAAACTTTGTTTTGTACACACTCATTAGTTGTATTTTTAATAATACTTTGACATTAAAATAGGGGGTAATATTAAACAAAGCACATTAAAATTTTTCATTTTCTCAATTAAGTCTTTAAACTTTTATTTCGATTGTTTAAGTTCTAAATTATTTTTGTCTTATTCACAAGTATATATTTTTTACCGGACACCAGTAACACAATCGATGCAGTACAAAGTTTAGAGACTTAATCATTAAAATGATGAAAGATCGTGAGTTTATTTCAACATTAATCGAGTAAAAAAATCAATCGTGAATTTGATGACATTATGGCTTATGTTTAGAAAGTTACTAATGGCCTAAAAGCATAAAAATTCTTTAGGCTCGTATTTTCTTTATTTTTTCTTTTTATTTTTGTGATTTTCATATGCAAATTTATATTTTATCTACTAATCATAATTTATGAAAAATGAAAATATTGAAAAGGGAAAGGTAACCTGTATAAAGTTGAAAGTGTATACCAACCAACTTGTATGATGTTTAAAAAAAAGAACATGCTTGTAAAAGAAAATCAACATTACTAACGAAAAAGTAACTGTCTAGATATAAAATAAAATTATTAATTAAACACATATCGATACTAACTCTCAAAACTTAAATATAGGTCTAGTACTTTTTGATCTAAATAATTTTAATTGCTTTTAATACACTGATTTAAGCAAATAAGTAAACACTAAGGTATCTTTTGTTTACGTTTTAATAAAATCATTAAGGGGTCATTTTACATTTGAATGACTTCTTAATGATTTCATTAAAAAGTAAACAAACAACTCCTAAGTTAACTACACTATATGATATTATAGGAATAAAATAGACATATTTAATCATGCATCATGCTTGCAACACTCGAAGTATATGGTCCTTCGATTTCAGTACTCACATTAACTTTATTTGTATTCTTTCTCATATCCATCTAATGTAAAACTTGAGTCGCCTAAAATTTTTTACTAACCCACGTCTCACCGGTTATCATCATATCAATTGAAGTCTTCCCGTTGTAATCGATTTCCATTTAAACCTACAGAGTATATGTTTTAGACTTGCGACATTGGGGTGTTGAACATGATTGAAATCGATTAGAATTCCACATCAACTGTGGCCCCCTCGTTAAAACCATTGTCGTACGATTTTCTTGGCAATCACAATCGCCAATCGTCATTCGAAGTGACTTTTGAGATACGTCAATACATCTAGCTCTATCGAAGCGACTTTTGAGATAAATAATTAGTGGAAGGGTCTCTTTGAACAACCCTTATGGAATGTAGAATCACCCTTGTTCCTAACCTTGAACTTGACGATTCATGTATCTTGACGGTTGACATCTATCGACTAGTGTCTTTCCTAACATTGCTAAGATACCATAAATACTTAGGGGGTGTTTGGTTCGCAGATTTTTTCTCTGGGATTTGCATTTTTCAAAGGATTTGCATTATGCATCATTTGCATTTGTCAGGATTTTGTCAAACAATCTGCATTATTTTATAGAAAAAATGGGCTAATCTGAATAATGCAAGGTAACTGAGATTTAAAATCCTAGGGGGGAGACTGAGTTTTTAAATTACAAAAAGGGAAAAGATTTATAAAATACTGGGATTTTAAATCCTTACTGAAATCTGTGAACCAAACACAGGATTTTAAATGCAAATCCCAATGAATCTAGTAAAACCGCAAACAAAACGCCCCCTTATGGTAATTTTCATCCATAATATTTCATTATCTACCTTCAATCGCCATCACTATTTCCCAAGAAGCTTCCAATTAGATATGTAATTTACCCACATTTAGCGTATCATAACTCAAAATTCAAAACGGTTGTAACTTGATATAGACTCCTAAAAAAGAAGAATATGTACTGAGATTTTTATGAAAATCGTAAAAGTGGAAGGGTCTCTTTGACGAAAAATAGGGCAAGTATAGAAGAATCTTAAGCGTATTACGATCTCGAGGTATATACGACGTCGTAGCAATTGTGTAATAACTACTGAACTAACGGAGCCACAGTTTCAGCAAGTAAGTAATGTTGTCGAGTACCTGAAATTATCAACGCATTCACCAAACAAACCCTAAAACCAATTCCAAATACCCGAATCACCAATCAGGGAAATAGAGCTCGAAAAATGGCGATTTCTGGTGATTTTAGGGTCTCTGCTGCATTAGGTCCTTCTCCTACGAATCCCCTCCGTATCAGTTTACCACCTAAGGTCTGAACTTCAAAATCATTCTCCCTTGGTTCTATTTCGCTTTTGCATATGTAAATTCAAAGCGACATATGTCAATTTTTAAGTGCTGATAATTTGGATTCATGTTTATTCATTGTTGATTTTCATGTTGCTTTAATGGTTTTCGTACTTTATGGCGTGAATCTGGGAAATAATACAGTGAATTTGAATGATATTTTTTGCTTGTGGTTTCACAATTAGGGTTTTTGTGGGTTTGAGAGTATGTTTTATAGTTTTTCAAGTTTTTGGTACGCGTCGGGAATCGTGAGTGTCATCATTTCGATCCATTTGTCGTTCCGATGAGCAATAAGGTTATACATCTGGTGATTTTTAATTCTTTTACATGGAACGCAATGAGTATTGTTCCCATGAGCACTTACGTTTTTTCTGCAGTGATTTTTACACTTTTCCATGGATCTATCCTTCTATGGAGGGGTGCAACGGCCAAAGCCATGAACATAAACGTGCGTTCTCAGTTATAGATTTTCGGAACCCAACCAAACCGTGAAGCTCCTTACAAGCTGATCCCACCAAATTGGGTTCACTTTGGTTGGTTTTGATGGTTTAAATCAATTTTCGACGTATGAACATTAGTTAAAAACAAGGTAAAATCATCAAAATGGAACAAAATAGAAGACCTATTGATTATGTAGGCAAAAGAGCATAAAGGTAAGATTCAAATACATTAATCAGTTTGTTTGTTTTGGTTGGTAGTTAGGTTTTGGGTATTACCAAAATCACAAACTGGAGCTAACTAGTTCGTGCGACTCCAACTGAATGAAATTATTTGTTCTGAAAGATGGGAAGCAAACCAATCAAATTAACTGAACTCAAGTTGACGTTGAGGTTTGCAGGTTCTTCCTTGCATAGTTACACACCATTTTTGCTCCACTAGAGCCATCTTTGTGTCCCTAATACTAATTCCCCCTTGCAACATTTTTCTTCCTTTTGTGCTCAAAAGGCAGAATATCTGTCTTTGGAAGAGTTTTTAGTTTGAAAGGGTAGCTCACCCTCTGGGGGCCCTACCGACCGGTCCCTCGGTCAATGTGGAGGAGGTAAATCGCTTAACCCATGGTTTAAGGACACGTGCAGGGTTTGAACACTGAACCTCCATTATGGATTCAATGTCTCCGACCACTAGGCTACCATCGGTGGACAAGAGTTTCAATTTGAAATTATCTATTTGTGCGGTTGTGACCATTAGCAACTCTTCCTAAAATAGTAATAGTATTGATTCTAGTCCATACTTTGCTCCTATCTACAGGTTATTAAGAGGCGTTTCAGATATTTCATCAATATGGAGTGGTGTCGTGTTCAGTAAAATGTTGCTTTTATTTAGTGACTCAAATTACTTATAATTTTTAACCAGGCATACTTATCGTCACAACTTGTGGTCCTTTTGTTTTTGTATATATCTGACGTCCATTTCTCACAATTAATGAATAATATAGTACATAACATCTTTCCTTAGGCCCTATTTGGCTCCGGGAATGAATTTTGAAGGAATTGAAATTTGTTTATAGTATGTTTGGAAATTTGGATTATCGAAAGAAAAAATAAAAATATATTTAATTTGCATCAAGATCTATGGTTGAAGGAATTCATCATTCCTAGTTATTTTGTAATAGAATTTAGATTCCTAATATTTCAAAACTCATACCATTAGCTAACATTAAACAACATTGAATTCAAATCCTTCAATTTCATTCTGGGAGCCAAACGGGGCCATATAGTTTTAAATTTACCTAGCTTTGTTGTAATCAATGGAAAGAGATGGGAGAATACGAAAAACCGATCATGATGACAGTGATGTTTATTTCTCAAACTTATATTATTCTTGAATACAGGTGGATTGTATCCATTTCCTAAATGGAGGAGGATCTAGCATTTCCGAAGCTATGCCTAAATGGTCAGCTTCAATGATACACAGCCATAGCACACGCTGCCATGCTAAACGACCTCTCGGGATCATCAGTGACTATGAGATGTCCACCACCTCTGTTCGCCAAGATGCCGAGAGCTTCCTGTTGAATGCCATAAACATGAGTTTCTTCGAGCGATTAAGTTTGGCTTGGAAGATCATCTTCCCATCTCCTTCAATGATAAAAAACTCAAATGCCAATGTTGCTAAACAAAGGTTGAAAATGATTCTCTTTTCTGACCGATGTGCAGTCAGTGAGGAGGCAAAACAGAAGATAGTCAGTAACATAGTCAACACCCTTTCGGATTTTGTGGTGATTGAATCACAAGATAAGGTCCAACTCAGCGTCTCTACGGACCCTGCCCTTGGAACAATATACTCGGTCACAGTTCCTGTTCGGCGTGTGAAAGCAGAATATCAGGAAGAAGATGGAGAGGGAACGATTATGAATGTGGAATACAAGGACACTGGAGCAGTTTCTGGTTCGATGGATGTGAAGTTTGATTTCTATGTTCCAAGCGAATGATTTTTTTTTGTGTTTCAGGTGAGCAGGCGATCATATCATCATGATCTGAGAAAAGAAAATCATAGAATTTGTTTAATGGGAGATGTTTGAAATTTGTTATAATTTATAACAAACCTTGTAAATATTCATATCGCTTGTTAGATCCTTCAAATTTAACCATATTTGGTTTCTCAGTTAGGTATGCTAGCAACGAAACAACCCTGCTAGTATGTTTCAGGATTTCATCTCAGTTTCTGTCATCAAGGATATTATTAACAAAAGTATAATGTTGATTTTGGTAATATTAATTGGTAAATTGTAACAGGTAGAATTTGCAAGCAACTGATTAACTTCGTTTTTCCAGGTTTATAACCAGCTAGATTTCATATTCGACCAATTTATTCATAGATTTTATAGATATAAAATACTTGTAATAAAGCAATTTGGCTTAATCTGAATAAAGACCTAATATTTCTAAAGATTTCCAATTGCAAAATAAACAGAACAATAATATAATATCATAAAATATTGATTGCTTATTGGCTTAATTGCATCTTATTTCATAAAATAGGTTAAGAAGTCCGATAATTTTGGGGTCTTTGAAGCTCTTAATAAGACATTTTTCAAGGATCATTGGGTAAAAATATTCAACTGGCTAATGGTTTGTTAGAGGAGGTGTCATCATCAATATATTCATTAATGGTCGAATAGTCGTTAAATGTTTATGATTATAATAAGTTTAGAGTTATTAAAGATGTCTTTTATCAGTTATTTGATGAGTAACGTATAATATAGCTTTTAAATAATTAATTTTAAAATTAAAATCAAAATAAAAATTAATTAAAAGTACGTAATATCTGAACTAACCCTTAAGCATCAAATAAAAAAACTAAATTATTGTAGTTGTATACTCCTATTTATTAAATAATTTTATTCAAAATTAATCAATAGTAACTTAGGTTTGGACAATATAATAATATTAATCCATCAAATAAACTTTATTTTGTTGATAATTATTATAAGATATATGTGAAATATTATAATTTAAATATTTACTAGGTGACATCTTCCCCGCACTGTGTCGCACAGAGAGCGGGATAAATTTGGGTTTTTCTAAGTTCAAACCCTAGGACTCAATAACTTCAACTAGAAGATGAATGGAAGTTGTTTACAGTTCGAAGAAACCCCAATTGAAGATGCTATTTCCAGAATTTGCTTCGCCCCGTCATCTAACAATCTCCTCATATCTTCCTGGGACTCTGTAAGCAAGTTTCTCTGTGTGTGTGTGCGCGTGCAACTTTAATACCATACACATTCATGAACAATTGAATTATGACATGGTTTATTCGCAGAATCTTAGATTGTACGATGTGGATAGGTCTAAGATGATTTTTGAATCTTCCGGTGAAGCTGCTCTTTTAGATTGTTGCTTCCAAGGGGAGTCAGCTGCGTTTAGTGCTTCTTCTGATTGTTCAATAACCAGGTTTGTTTACATGTTTATGCTGTTCAATTAGAATTATTTCTAAATGATAATCTTCACATATGTATGGAAATAAATGTGCTGTAAGGGTCTGGTTTAAGTCTTTAAGATTTTTGATAATTAGTAGCCGGCAAAGGTAACAATGATATACTGTTGTGGCTATCATAGAATTTTTAGCTATCTTGACTCTTGAATGCTGAGTTGATTTTTTAGTTATGAATTTAGGATCTATATATATGTTTGACCTTCAAGTTCAAATTTCCGACTTACAAGTCTTCTATGGAAGGAGTGGATCTTGTTCCTGCATCATCACTTCAATAAATTTTGCTGATACGTGCATTTCTTTATGATATAATCATACTTTCTTATAACAGAGGATGCAAAAGAAATGAGGGTGCCTTATTCTAAATCAGATGAAGTATGTACACTCCAATGTAAATGTAAGATGATACTTCATTTTTAGATGGAAAATGAAATCCCAAATATCTATTAGCTTTCCCAATTGGTATTTAGTGGGAGATTCTTAAGGCATATGGTCAAGAATTGAACGGTCCAACAGGGACTCCCATGCGTGTTAGGATTTAAGGCATCTTAGTTAGTATCCATGTTATGTAAATTATTTATTGGCAGAGTGATTTTATATCTTCAGTAATAAGATATGATCGGTTAAAACTTTTCATTCTTTTTCTTGAACACTTGGTCAGTAGTGAATATTGAACATACATTTTAGGTGATATCCACCATAGTATTTGGTGATCAGGTACTTTTTTGTTGCACTATTCAGTTTTCATCCTTCACATGTTCATTTTAATTTTATCCATTCCAATTTTAGCAATAACCTATGATCCTGGATGGTTTCAAGTTATAAATCAATGTACTTCAGATATATTATTCTTAATATCTTTGTTCTATATACTATCTCTTGTATTGGAAATTTTTGTAGGTATGATTTGCATTCAGGGATCAGAGAAAATATTGGAAATCATGATGATTTAGCAACTTGTGTTGAGTATTCCGGTGAAACAGGTAAAACATTAACAGTTACCAACAAACATGCAAACAACTAGTTGTAAGACTGTATCAGCCTATCAGGGAACCTGCTAAACATTTCTGTATCACTCAAGCTTAGGCATTGGTAATGCACTTGCCTTCTTGTGTGGTTTTGTGCATACAGGACCTGATTTCTGATCACATCTAGTATGTGTGTGTGTGTGTCTAAGTTCAGGAAAGAGCAGCAATTTTGTTCTTTTTTCGAATGTAACAACACCGTATAATCAGAATATCTTCCTCAAGCCAAGTGGTCTGCTTTGTTGTTTTTGTCATGCCCTTTCTTGCATATAGTTAAAAAACATGCTGTTGGCTGCAGTTTAGACTCATGTTTTCTCATAATGAATGAAGAATATGGGAAAAGTCTCCTTAGACTTATAACTAATCATTTCTGAATGAGGCTGAACAACTATACTCTTTTCTAGGCAAAAGCACATCTTTATCAAGTTTGTGTTGGAATCATGTTAAAAAATTGGCTGAGATGTATTGTTGAAATTACTTCAACACATTAACTAGATCATCTAGGTTGAATACACTTAATCCTCTAAGTGCTAAATAGCGTATTTGCACTTAGGTTCAGCTAAATATAATTACTATTACGTGCAATAAAAATAACCATATTTGTCATGATATTTGATTCTATACTTGCCACCTTTTTTTTTTTTTTTTCCATTTTTATCTGAATTCTTGAAAATTGGTCATGTTGTTTCTTCCACTGTGCAGGCCAAGTCATTTCTGCTGGTTGGGATAAAAAGATAAAGTTTTGGGATTCACGTTCTATGAAGGCTCTTACTTGTGTACATGATGTTAGTGTGGGGGTCGAATCTATGTCCCTTTGTGGGTTTATTGTGATGGTTGCTGTTGGGTTGTCGGTAAATATGTACGACTTACGGAAGTTAAAAAATTCTCTTTGTAGCAAATGTGTCGGCATCCAAATAAAGTGTGTCCGGCCATATCTAGATCAAGGTATTCACTTTTCAGTATTAAATTTTCATGACCCTTGTACTTTATGCATTCATGCTTAACGCCATTTTAATTTCTAACTTTAGTGTGTTGTTGACTAGCTTGAATAGTTTTGACATGCTGTTGGAATACTGTACACAATTAAATTTCCATATATAGGTAAAGGTGACCTTATTGCTTTGTAGATAAGCAATTATAAACCACCTGGTAGAAAGTTAAACAAGAATAAGGGCCTTTTCTGACTTAATATACTTAACAAGATCATAACCTAATCCATTAAGCTACATGCGACTGTGTCTCTATGACTTAATTCAGATAGACTGACTTAACGGGAAAAGTCAAGAAAAGGAAATTGTCCAGATTAAGTCACTGTTTTTTAACAGTTTATAACTGTCTTGACTTTTATAATAATAGGAATCATAAATAAAAATAAAAATATCTATTTTTTCTTATTCCTATGATCATCACCATTATCTTTATACTTGTTAGTTTGTTACTATTATTATAATTATTACAGTTTATTGTTAATAATTAACTAGGTTATATTACATGAGTTGATTTAAAAAAAATATTTAAAATAATTATAAGACATTAGAGTTTATTAAAATTTAGTTAATTAATTATATTTAGTTAGATCAGATTTGATTTATTTTAGTAAATGATGTGGCAAAAGCAAATGATGGCATGTGTTAAATTAAATGAGAGACCGGCATGTGACAGATCATTTACTCATTTATTAGTAATTACAGATTACAGATAGGAAAATGATTGCTATGACTAAAATATTAACCTTTAACAAATAAAAATATGCCTAATAATGTGATGATGACACATGTCAAAATCAATGAAGAGAATGAGGAGAGAGAAAGAATGGAATCCATGTGTCAACAATTGAATGAATTAGGTATATGTTAAGACACATGAATTAGGCTGATATATCATTACTCTTATCCAGACACGACTTAAATAGTAAACAACCCCTAAGTTGTTCTATGACTTTTGTCTCACATATCATTTTCTGTATATGAAAAGTTTTAGACGGGCTTATTTATCTACTTCCACTCAGGATTTGCGGCTGGATCTGTTGAAGGACGTGTGGCGTTGAAGTATTTCAATCCATCCGACCAAAACAAAGATGGGTATGTATGGTGTTGCATCTTGCAATTGTCATACCTTTAAGTGTATGCTTAGGATATGATACTCTATTGAAACTTTAGAATTATATATACATACATTTACCATATTGAATTGACCAATGATTTGCTTCCAACTATCAAGTTTTGATTGGTAGACTCTCTTTATTCTTTTTATTTATTTCTTTAATTAAAATACATTTTCCATTTCTAGTCCTTAGTAGTGGAGCCATACAATTTACAAAGGAGTGGTGCAAACGAGTTTTTGGAGGGAGCCTTTGTTTTTGTTGGGGGGGGGGGGGTGACTGCACCCCTGTCCTAACTCGTCACTGCTAGTACTGTTATCATGTTAAGCATCGAATGTTATTCCTACCATTCCTTTGCTCTTGCAGATATGCTTTCCGATGTCATCCAAGGGCAAGGGAAAAGAGGCATTACCTTGCAGCTGTGAACGATATTGTTTTTAGTCCATTGTACGTCTTTCTTTGACTACTCCGAAAACAGTGGAAACTAAAAAACGTTAAATTGATAAATATGTTTTTTTGGTGATTAGGACTTATGGTGCCTTTGTCACTGGTGATAATGATGGTTACGTCTCCATATGGAATGCTCAAAGCAAAAAGAGAGTATTTGAGGTATTTACATAATCCAATGATGATGTCCTCAAATAAAAGAAGCTATGATTTTGGTGGCATTTTTCTTGTACCAAAGTAGCTTTTAATAGGTGATTTTAACAAATGCTTTTTCTCAAAAGTTAAGTGTTGATAACTTACAAGGGCAAAGGAATTATCTTATTACGTCAATTTGTTTGACACACTAATGACTTTTTGACTTTATCATTCTCTCAGATGCCAAAGCTTGAAAACAGCATCGCATCCTTATCATACAACCATGATGGAAAATTTCTGGCTGTTGCTTCAAGCTACACCTACCAAGAAGCAAATGAATTGTCAGTATATCTTCTCATGCCTCTTATAATACACATTACTCTTTCATGCTCTTGAAGTAGTCATATACACACATGTTCCAACATAAATGTTATCCGAAATATAAGCAACGTTTGAAAATGATAATAATTGAAGTTTTTTAAAGGAAGAGGGCAAGATGTCATTATCTTATCTCAATTGTCATTGTTCCTTATCAGTTCCACCATGAGATGAAATTTTGAATATCAATAGGCTTGGTAATCGAGCCTAGGGGTGTACATAACTCGGGAGTGGACCGTGAAACCAACAATTAACAAACCATACAGGAACTGGTATCATCTGGTCCTGTTTTGATTCCAAAATTTTCCAATTTTTGGTTCAGGTTCGGTCCAGTTTTGAACCGTTGCACTCTCCTGCTCATCACTGCATCTTAATTAGTGAGAGTGCTTATGCTGAATAATTGCAAATTATTGACAAACTTGACCTCTCTGCTTATGTTTACATACAAGCTGAAGTCAACTCATCTTGATGGTTTTAGCTTTTTCCTCCACTTTTTGTCAATTAATCAAATATTTATCAGTACACTTCCCACACATATAATTGTCATCCGATCATGAAGACATGAATGTTTTTACAGGGAAATACCACCAAGGATATACGTACATGAAATGGACGACCAATACATTGGTTCCTTTTCAGCTGGAGGTTCAAAATAGGCGAATTTATACATATACACAAAGGTCAAAGCTTTAACAGATGAACGTTTCTCCAACATATTAGTTTTCTGCTTTGCGTGCATTGTGAACGGCTGGTTTTGTTGTTGCAGGTTCTTGTTCCCTCACCAGGAGCGAAGGATGTGTTGTTGTACACAAGATGTCTTCTCTAACCCGAAAGGCAGTGTAATGCAAATTTCGGAACCTCATGGTACTGTTTTCATCGGGTTCTACTTTTTCAAACAGACGGTCAAAGGAGTCGTTATCGATCGTCAATGTGTGCAATCACCATTGTTTATTTCTTGTAAATGGGCTAAAGATTGGTCTGTAAATTGTACTCTTTAAGTAGAAGTAACAGCTATATAATTTTATAAACCAATCGTTTCTACTTTTATTTTGGGTTTATATTGTAAAAAACCAAATCATCGGCTTGGTATCTTAACATTACTCTTTTAATCATTTTAGTCATTATTTATCTTTTTTCTTATTGAAACCATGAAATTCATTAACGTACAGGTTGACGATGTTTAAAAATGAGGTGAAATTTTAGTTTAAGGTTTCTGTTGGAAAGAATATTTTTTCATTATTTTATTAGTTTAGTTTCATAACATTTTTTTTCATTAAAATAAAATTGTTGAAATGATTTATTAAAATATGATATAACGGGTTGTTTAAACATATTTATTCTATAACGGTTTAAAAAAGGGCATAGATTAGTGACCAAACTAATAAAATTGTAAAAATACAATGGTTTTTGACTTTTGTCAACATGAACCTTAAAATAAATTGTCATCTCATATGTTTTAACCTGATCAACTGTTGACTGGGTTGCCTAAATTTAGGTTTCAATAAGAAAAATATAACGTAAATATTAAAATGGTAAAAAATAATATCGAGGGAATAAACCGATAAACTTACGAAACATGTTGAATTTTTCCAATAAAAACATCTATTTCTAGTGAACTATTTGGAAAATCGACTCTCGAAACATGGAGGTACTTTGTGCATATCTAGACTGTGTATATTCAATATGTTTCGATTTGGTAGCTCGGTAATCTAGAATATCATTACATTATCATCGATTACCTTGCTGAAATGTGCTTTGCTAATATTTTGATTTGAGTTGTATACTTTCAAAAGTGTTTTGATTTGATAGTTGAACAACCTAATTGTATCAACATGGATTAATGTTTCTTTTATCGACACCTCTTTTTTATGAATAACTAACTCGATTGAGTGAATTAAATATGAACTTACAAGTTCAATAGTTAAAAAAAAAATTATAAGAGCAATTCGAAAGAAGACGTCGATGAATAAAACATTAAAGCAAGTTGATATCAATAATTAGGCTGTTTAACAACCAAAACAGAACACTTTTAAATTTACATTGTTGGAACATTTTTTAAAATACATAGTGTAAATTAGAACACTAATTAAAGTACACAATCTAAATAAAAAAATTTACAAATTACACGTCAACATAATAACCATTACCAATTAAATTATAAAAAACATGTATGTGATGTGCGCATGTATACATATAATTCTAGAATTAAAAAGGGCTAGTGAGATATTGGGTAGAAAAATAACCATTAAGATGGTTTTAGTGGGATAGGAAGATGGACAAGATAAAAAAAGAAAAACTGACGTGTGATATAAAATATAACGTACATAAAAAGATACACGCTTTCCATAGTTTTTTATTCAAGATGTCTAAATAAATGATAATGAATTGCATGCCAATGATTTTGTAAGAAAATATACTATATAGGATTTGAAATTTTGTCAAGAAATGTAATAATCATAAAAATTTTAGATCGAGTAAAGATCATGAAATTATATTTTGTCAAGAATGAATATAAATTTTAATTTTTTAGATGAGAAAGGACCATAAAATTATTATACGTCGAGGAAAAAAAAAATCATGAAATTTAACATTTATATCTAATTGATTTATTGATATCCCATTTTTGTCAAAGTTAACCTTTTTAATCATTTGTTGGCTTAAAACATTATGTTGCCTTGATTATAAGAATTCATATTTTATATTGCCAATCTAGACAATTTACATAAGAATTTATATTTTATATTGCCAATCTAAACAATTTACATTAAAAGATTGGTGTTTTTCTTGGAATATGTAGGAACAAAACTGAAAACGGTAGCATAAAAGTAAACATTGAAAACAATAGGGCTTAATTTGGCATAGATCCAGAAGAGAGGTGCCTTTTTAGTCATCAACAAAGAACTACAGGGTTGTTATAATAATAAATCAGTGCGTGACCTAATTCGACGGATGCGATTCAATCTCATAAATCAATGCGTGAACTAATCTGACGGTTACGATTCAATCTCAGTGAAGCAAGATGGTATGTCTTTGTACGGCTGTTTCTTAAAACCCTAATCCACCATTTCTTCCCCAAACGTTCAACCCTTCTCGTATACTCTTCGTCACGTTCTCTGTAGAAGTTTTGGGTGAATTTTTCACAATATGTCGGACGAAGAGCATCAGTTCGAGTCAAAGGCTGATGCAGGAGCCTCCAAGACTTTCCCCCAGCAAGCTGGTACTATCAGGAAAAATGGTTACATTGTCATAAAGAATCGTGCTTGCAAGGTATCGATTTGTTCGAATTATAGATCTGATTTGCTTCTCTATCTTTTGTAGTTATTATAGATCATTGCTGTTAATCGATTATTGATGAAGTAAATCTGGTGTTATTGGCATGTTATTGGAGCTAGGCTTGCTGATGCTTCGTATGTGAATTTGCTGAATCTGATAGGCTTTGATCGCTTGAGTTTGAGTGTTCATAGATTAAATTCTTAGATTTGATAATGGGTTTTTGGGTTAATATTTTCTGATAAGCTGTATTCTTTGAAAATTTGTACATGTGTTAATGATTATCACGGTCTTATCTGGGATAACTCTTGATTTCATGTTAAGAACTATATTGAGGTGGCATGATGGATTGATTACATATTGGTAAACTAAATTTTGTTTTATTACGTACTCTGGGAGAAGTTTTACCTGATTTATTGCATTGCCAACTTAATTTCATCATTAGCAAATACCAGTGAAGGATTCTGCAGAGGCCCTGAGTTTTGTTTTATTATTATTCTTGCCACACTGGATCTTGGTGACCGAGGGTCCTTGTTATGAAATGTCTGATTCTTTTGAATCTGATGATTACAATATGGTTTCAAGTGCAATATTTTTATGTGCTCTTTAAGCTTGTTTCAACCGTAAGTCCGTGGGTGACTGGTTTATTTGTCATAGATGCAGCATTCTATTTGAATCTTACTCTTTTAAAGAGATCAAATATAGAAGATGAAAGCAAATGATTACAGTTTGTGCTTCTTGATATGAGTATGTATGTTTATTACTCCTTTTTATATGTTAACTGTGTTTTTTTTTTCCGCAGGTTGTGGAAGTGTCAACTTCGAAAACCGGAAAGCATGGCCATGCTAAATGTCATTTTGTTGCAATTGATATCTTTAATGGAAAAAAGCTCGAGGATATTGTCCCTTCTTCCCACAATTGTGATGTATGTTTTTGTCGATCTCCGTGATCTATTTCTTGAAAATTTTGCTTTATGTTTATGCTATATATGGCATATGATATTCTCCTCGATTGCAGGTCCCACATGTTAATCGCACTGACTACCAGCTTATTGATATATCTGAGGATGGATTTGTATGTTCCTCTTATTGTTTTTCGTATGCCTCCTTTGGTCTATGATGTGGGTTCTCTGAATATTTGTACTTGATGGATGTGCAGGTAAGTCTGTTGACTGAGAGTGGTGGTACTAAGGACGACCTCAAGCTTCCAACCGATGAAACTCTGCTTACGCAGGTTGGTTGAAATACCTTGCTCATTTTGTATGAACTCCCTCATTAATAAATAGTAACCCCTCCATCCCATGGAAATTTCAAGCCTCTTGTCACAGTGTTTAAGAATTTTGTTTGGTTTATTTGTTAGACATGAAAAATCCACTTCAATGAACTCAAAACCTTGTGCACCCCAAACCAGTACTCTTGAGTTGTTTGTAACGATGATCATGGACGGGTAAACAAATAGGAGGTAGAATACCACTGCAACTATTTTCAGGGACACCCAAACAGGACAATCTTACATACTTCAGAGGTGGATGATTTAAATATAACTAATAACATTTGCATCAAAGTTTCAAATCAGGCCTTGTAACAAATGCTAGGGTGTGCATTGATGTATGAACTGCTGAGATAAAATGAATTTATTAAACAACAATTTAGCAAGAAGCTAGAAATATAAAGTACACCGAAGAATCTAAAACGAGATACAAGACTGGCTAGCTCCATGAAAAGAGGAAACCCAAAACCTTAGTTATATGACAATGAAAGTTGATTTTTTTTTGGTTGTATTGTAATGGTAAGAGATCCTTAATATTTTTCCAAAAGATGCATGGCTGTGTAACGATTGTTTCACCTATTCTTCTAAATCGTTCTTTAACGATTTATGGGGCATTGGGGTGTACAAAGAATCCACATTCATATATTTGTATTGATGCATGGTCATTGCTTGTAAATGAGAGTGTCTGAAATGTGTGCAGATTAAGGATGGTTTTGCTGAAGGGAAGGACCTTGTTGTGACAGTCATGTCTGCCATGGGAGAAGAGCAGATCTGTGCCCTCAAGGATATCGGACCCAAGTAACTTGTTGAGGTTTCTGGGGGTATACTTGGCTATACTATCCAATTCAGAACCCGTTTGCTGGAATTCTGGTGAAGATGTTTATTAGGTTTCTATTTTCTACAAGTTTTGTTTTGCTTTCTTTCAATTTCCATTCATGTGTTAAAAAGTATTTTGACATTTTGGCTGTGGGGAGAGAGGGATTTGTACACTTTGCATCTCATATGTTGGGAAGCCACTTGTGTGAAACTTATGAAGTGCTTTTTTTTAGTTTCCATGGGTTTCATATCTTCTTCAAAGCTTCTTTCGGAAAATTTATAAAAATCCAAAGAATTTTTGCTTAGTTGCGGGGCAATGGCGTAAGTGCACTAGAACTCAGATTTAGTCACTTGATCTTGTAATAATGAACGATGAAGTTCTGATGATGATATTTGAAATAAAATGGTTACTAGTTCAGTCCAAAATGCAAAATAGTTGGTGTTATTACATGAATTTTATAAAATACAATACTTTCTGAATATCATAAAACTAATAGTTCGGTCCAAAAACGTGATGTCTTTCATTCGTTTTCGTTTTTATTGTTTACTTTGGAATTAATGGATTGTTTTATAAAGTTTAAATCACATACTAGTCAACTTTAATAAATTATAAATCACATATTTATATAAAGTTCATTACCTCAGGTGTAAAAAATCTTTGATGATTGTAAAAAACTAAAAACTTAGTTATGCTTCTTTATAAAGTTCAATAACTTAATAGCAAGAAAATTGTTAAAACGTAATCTTTTACTTCTATAAGACTGAGGAACAGATTTTAATCATTGCTAATTGCTGAGGGAATATGATAGTAACTAACATTATATATATATATATATATATATATATATATATATATATACACTTGGAAGGAGAATTACAACACATTACAACAGTTGAATCAAACAAGTATAAAACTGGCGAACCAATTCGCTTAAAAACTCTCTCAACGATCTGGCCCAGGATCTTGGGTCCATCTATGATTCTGAATGGGTCAAGGTGCATGATACAACAACAGAGGGGCTACACACAAAAACCCCTCTAGTGTTTGCGAAAGAAAAAAGTTGTGTAATGCCTAATGATGATCATTTGTTCTATGAAACATAACGTATAACCGTTCCAAGCCAATCTTCCGGGATTTTATCTTTCAATTTGCCACTTAGAGCTGTCAACGAGTGTTCTGTTGCTGCCTGTAAACATGAAAGCATTCGGCAGTGAAGCGACTTCAGATGGAAATCAGGTTATAAACTGGAAATTGCAGATTATATGTATACCTTCACAATATACACGTCGATACCAAGTTTCGCAATCATGGCTGCTTCTGATATTTTGGTCACCATCCCTCCTGTTGTATCATGGGATGCTACACTAATCTCAACTGTTTCATGGAAAGTCATATATCAAACATTGAACTTTCTTCGTCTGATTAAAATCACAATCGATTGTTTTTTAAATGGTTGAAACTTTAACTAAACCAAAAGACTAACACACACAGAGACAATATACAACACACAAGTTATAATCAAACTGATTGAAAGACCAATCAGCTACCAGAACTGACAACTAATCGATAATCGAGCGCTGAATCTGAATCAGAATATGCACATTATCAAGACAGACCAAAACCAGTGGAAATACACTAATAATGAAAAGGGTTTATTATGGAAAAAACCAACATGTTTTCATGTTTTTTGCGTTTTCGTTCCTCCGTGTTAATTTTTTCCATAAAAAACCTTAAGTTTTTCTTTTCTTTTTGGTTTAGTGAAATTTGGACATTAGACCCCGGTTATAATTTGTGAATCGTGTTTTAAAAAACTAAAAAACCGGGTTCTAATGTCCAAATTTCACTAAACCAAAAAGAAAAGAATAACTTAAGGTTTTTTATAGAAAAAATTAACATGGAGGGACGAAAATGCAAAAAAAACATGAAAACATGTTGGTTTTTTTTCTCAAAATAAACCCTACTGAAAATAGTCTCCTATTTGGCAAACTGTTTAGACTACAAATAGTTATTTACCAGCTGTCTGTCTGTCTATTATAATTGAGTCACATAAGATTCCTACTTTTTTTGTTAATTGACATTTGACTAATGGCGAACTTTCAAAAAACTATTTGCTAACCTTGCCTATCTGTGTCTTCAAATGTTGGTTTCACGACGAACCAGCTGCCATCTGCACGTACGGCTGTCACAGCCATAATTTCGTCAAGTCAAAATAATGATATAAACGTCAATTATGGCATATAAAGTCTAAATATAAAGCGGATGCTCACCAATCTCTCTAAGAAGTGTGGCATTAGGTTCTGTAGGAGGGCGGTCATATACCCCAAAAACATCCGTCTTAGTTGTTCATGATATAGGAACTAGCAGCAGATGGTACAATAGTAAATATAACAAAGTAACAAGTACATAGAAATCCTGTAAACATTTTCCCTCGCCTTTTGCCGTGAGATTATCCCATGACTCGTCACAAAAGAGTAATTTTATCAGTCCTTACTTTGGTTTCAAGCTATTCATATTGCTGAAAAGAAAGTATGGGGTGGGAAAAGGATACAAGGAAAACAACGAATTGCGGCTTCAGATGTGCTGCTAGATGACTTATGATTACATCTCCGCTTAATATAGTGCAGCCCTGAACCAATAAGAAAGGAAACATGTGGATATTAGATGCTAATCATCAATGCCATAAAAAAAAACCCTCTGGCTAGATGCTACATATATACCAGTGACTCATCGAGTACCGCATCCCCGTGCAATACCTAGATGGCAAGTATCAGAGTCAGAAGTACGTAAAAATCTTCCTTTTAATGATTCAAGGTCATAGATGGGCTTTCTTAAATGAATTATCTTCGTCTAAGTATAAAGTTTGCATGGAATGTTGAGAAACCCAAAACTTACTGGAACTAAACCGGATTCAAGGGCCTCAACCACTGTTGACACATCGGCAGATGCTATCTGTGAAAAAAAAAGACTTTTGGTGTTTTATTGTTGTGATGTAAGAGGTGCAACAACATTTAAACAATTCAATGAAAGAAAGTTTCTAAGTGCATCCTGACATTTCTTTCACAGGTCGACCATCCACATGAAAATGGAGACATTGCAACTGACGGAATACCCTCTGCAAAAAGTGTTAAACATTAGTCAAAATATAGCTCAAGGGTATAGTTTTTGTATAATGTCAAAAATCTTTTAGAGGCTCCACAGATTATACGCATCAGAAATCTCGTAATGTCTTCAGGCACAAGGAGTCGACATACAATCGTATATACCAAACAAAAATAAAGGAAACGAGGACACAACCGAGAACATACAACATACTATATATAGAAGCTAAAAGTATAAAATGCAAGCTTAGTTTGGTAACAAGAATCTACCTCTTGCAAGTGCTCTAACTATTTCAAGATTGAGGGACGTCACCTGATAAAATGAGAAACAACAGACAAAAATATTAGTTGTATATGAAGACTTACTCTTATTATTTAAAGTAAACCATATTCACAATAACTTATTTCCAACACGAACAAAATTTATAGATAGAATTAGGTTCAGCATATCATCACATGAATGACAATGGGAAGTTAGTGGTATAGAAGTAGAGGTTACAGAAATGCGAGTAGCGACAAAACCAGCCTTCACAAGAGGTTGATTCAATCCCCCTCTATGAACACCGGATTTGCTTGCTTGAAAGTGACCAAAAGAACCTGAAACACCAAAATAATGATTGGAGATGAAGTTTTACTCCCATTATGGTATAAATCCAAAAGAAGAGGTTTTCTACTTTTCTCATAACCCTTGGTAGCACACAGAGATGCAAAGAAAAAGGAAAAATTGATCGATAATCAAACAACTTAATGTAAATTAATTGCAGAGAATAAACAGTTTAGCAGTGAAAATAGAAACATAATTCAAAGAGATTGACTAAGTAGCAAGATTCTTTACTGACCAGCTCCATGAATAACGACGAAACTCCTATAGTCTAAAACCTGTTGTTCCTTAATATCATCAACTCTGTTTAGAGTTTCTGAAAATCCAGGGCGTTTGCTCCAATCCATTTGAAGTACCGGCCCAGATGAAGATCCTGACATCATGGCCTCACGCAACTGTGAAGAAACCGTAACAAGATTTCCCTCATTTATCTTTTCAAAGTCATTTTTGCATGTGATTGCCGCACCTCCTAATTCACGTGTAACCACCAATCAGTACACAAGTTGGGACAAATCACAACTTAAAGAGGAACACACAGTAGTCAGACAGCACACATTGGAGTACAGAAATCAGAGTTATTGAATGATAACTTTTTTACCTCAAATCATTACCAGAAAAGGGTACTTCTGAGAGTCAATCATTATAGTACTTATTAATACAAAATCAATGATCCTCATGAAGCTTTAGGTCTAAGTTTCGGCATCCGGTGGACTAGCAGGGCCAAAGATGCTGATGCCATGGTATCATAAACATTTTGTTTCGATATCATAAACTAAAACATGTGATGGTTTTACTCATTGTTTTTACAATATCTCAAATCAGTATGTGATAAGCATTAAAAATTTGAATTTCAAATTGAACAATGACGACGTTAAATTACTGGATTTTATGTGAAAACCAAAAAAATTTACCAATCAATTTCACTGAGATTCCCAACTTCATACCAAAAAAGGCATACGTTCAAAAACAGGAATTTATAGAAACTAAAACAAATGGCAGAACAATTGGATCATAGAGTTGATATAAGAATCGATTGCAAGAAAGTTTAATTAGATTGGTTAACTAAATAAGGGAAATTAAGTTGAAAGTAACGAAATTTTTAGAGATTTTAGTGTAAAAGAAAGGCTGTCTGACCGAGTTTGACGATGCAACGAATCGGGGGTTTCAGTTTGATTTCAGTTTGCTTCGTCTCCATTCCCCTTCGACGTTCGAACTACGCTTGAGCCCTCTGAACTCTGAAGTGTGTGAAGCTGAACCATTTTGGTGGTATTTGGTACTTCAATTTTAGGAGGATGACACAGAAACACCCTTGTCTTTTACCTAATTTCATGGCCATCCTCTTGTACAGTTGTACGTTTGAAATGAAACAGAAATCCGTTTCTAGAACCGAAAATTTTCAAAATTTTTTATTTTACTTTTCTAAATGATGCGGGTTAAAGTCATTTTTGATTATTAACTTTTAAATTTATCTCACTTAACTATTAAACTATGTTTTATACATTTTGGCCATTAAACTTAATTTTAATGTTTTATTTTGGAAAAATGATTAAAATTAATGGCTAAGTGTGTACAAAATAAAATAGTTTAATGACTAAATGTATACAAAATATAATAGTTTAGTAGTTAAATGTGTACAAAATATGATGAGTTTGCGGCCAAATACAATTTTCAAAGGTTAAACATGTGCAAAAATAGTTTAATAGCTAAATGTGTACGTAAAAACAAGTTTAATGACTAAATGTGTAAAAAAAATAGTTTGGTGGTTAAATAAGACAAATCTGAAAGTTGTATGGTCAAAAATGACATTGACCATAATAATTTCTTAAAATTTTCATTTCCTTTAATTGATTTTGAAAACCAATAAACAAAAATAAATAAACACTGAAATCTCAACGAAAATCAAAAGTTGGATGGTCAATGATGTGATATTTTAGATAATAATTATTGGTTTTCTTTAATTGATTTTGAATTTTAATAATACCTGCCATATATTATATCTCCATGTGCAATGGTATTTCCTTGTAACAAAAATTTTCTTTATAGCATGTTTTAAAACAGTGGGTTATTGACTTAGATTCTGCATAATTCAACTAGGGAAAAAGACTCAGCAAGTTGTTTCTTTGAGTCATAAATGTTAGAGCATAAACACCAAGAATTGCAGAGTCACTTCTAGAAGAACTTTGAGGTTGTTGATGTGTGTGTGTATATTTATATTATATGTGTGTGTATGTATACATATGTGTGTGTATTTATATGTGTGTATGTGTAGGGTCCTCTTATACGTTTTCGTTCAGGACCCCAAAAATCGACGGAACGGCCTTGTGCATAATCACTAATATTTATAGTATAAAATATCATACACTAGAAACTCTAATGGACCCTAAGTCCATCTATACAATTGAGCTATGTTACTATAGTAACCCTAATCTATCTAATAACAGAATCTTGATACAGGACTTTGAATCATGTCAGATCGTAAATGTCATTCTCTCATCACCTTCTTCATCCCAAAATTCTGAGCGATGTTTGCGTGATATGCCCATATGTAATAAGTGCAGATCCAAATGAATTCCCATAAATTGGCTCACAAATTGTATGGTTTTGATGCCATTTATAAATAACCATTCCAAGTAAAAATCAACTAATGGTACTATACATTTAAAATCAACAATGCAATCTACAAACAAACTGAAACAGGTGACACTGTCTGTAGCTGCATTTTCTATTAACAAATAATCATCAGACCCATGTTCCAAAAATCGAATATCGACAGTCGCAATTTTCACAAACATTTATGAAAATCGCACAACTTGAGAAACATAGTTCAATATTAAATTTGTATATCCCTAAACATCAAATCCCATTTATAAAGATGAAGAACAGCAATGCTTGATGGGAGATCTGGCAATGTCAAAAGGTTATTAAAATAATTATGACTAAAGTCAAGTTTTTTAGGTTTTTAAGCCTTTCATGATATCCAATTAACGGATGGATATCTTTTACATCGATACAATGCACAAGTATCACTCTTTCAAGATATGGTAGTCCCGAAAAATCCGGTGCCTCGACTAATTTTGTAGAAAAATCAAGGTCGAGTACTTTCAAACACGGTAGATATTGTTATATACAAGTCAAAAACTCATGAAAATACAATATGATATCATATATTGCATAGAAATCAAGGAGGCAAACTGAAAAATAAAATAAAAATAGAGGTTTATAATATTGTAGAATAATAAAAATACTTATTATAAACCAATTTAAATAACTAAACTATTGAAATCGAATTAATGAGCAGGATATGGTTGATGCTGTAAACACTCACTGACACACATTCACTGTGTGTGTGTAAAACCAAGTTGGGAGTGGGCGTCATTTTGTTAAAAGTAAGAATGTATTATTTATAAATATACTTATTTGTAAACTTTGGTGAATGGTGAGAGCCAGGTCAAAATTGTTATATGAACTTAAAGATCAATTTGAGGCAGCTTTACTGCTTTACAATTAGAGGGTGTGTGGATTTGTATTTGGAAAAAATATTACAAGATTTTGAAAGCTAATAATCAGATAATAATTATAACAAAGAGTGTTGCCGATATTTTAGTGTTTGGTTTATCTTCTGCTGTTTGCTATCATAATTATCAAATAATCAGTTTTAAATTGTTTGGATTTATGTTTTAACTTGTAAAATGATCAAATAATCACATATTAATGAATGCAATCTAAACATTTTAAACCAATTATTTACGTTATTGTAATGTAATAATCTTATAATATTCATCATAACACAAAACTAAACACCCCGTAGGCTGGTACAACTGTAGGTAAATGTTCTATAGGCTAAACTTTTATGTGAATTCTACATGACGTGTATAATGAGTCAACTACACGGATGAATATTATTATATAAAATAAAAAAAATACAATAAAAAATTTCTTTTCACTTCGGTTGATTAGGCTGTTGCTATAACTTGCATGGTTCTAGACTTGTGGGGCAAAACCTTGTTACTAATTAATTTGCTAGCAAAGGGTCTTTGGCCTGACGGTAAGAGGGTGGAGATATAAGTGAGAGGTCACGGGTTCGACTTCCGTCGGAGGCAAGTTGATATTTAGTTGGTGAAAGTAAAGGTAAATGAGTAGTTTAGGAGTAGCATAGTTTGCCGTTCAAAAGAAAAAAAATTTAATTTGCTAATTGTATACCACATAAATGCTACACACAAGCAAAAAAATAATTGTACAAGCTAACTATACACGTTGAACAAGTTTTTACAAAGTAAAAGAATTTGTAAGCAAAAACTTCTAATTGAAAAGCAGACTCCATGAAGTTGAAGCCAACAGGAATATGTAGAATACAAGACCATCTTTAAAAAAATCTCTAAGTCTTAAGTGTTGCTTGAGCGTGACTTTAAATATTTAGAAAAATGTCATATCAATAGGGTGCACATCACATCGTAAGGGAAGTGGGTGCAAATAGAATTCCCTTTTAAATTTATTACACTAATTAACTATAGAGATGCTACTTCTAAGTTGCGTAATAAGACTAATATTAATATTCAATGAGATAACCATGTGCTTGTACGTATATGTATAACCATTGAAAATTGTACTTCGTAAATTAATCAGATCTATATAATCTAATTTGGTTTCATCCTCATCAGAAAAGTAAAAAAAAAACTAGCATTACCTTATAATCCTCCTAAATCTGTTTAAACTTCTCTCGCAAATATAGATAAGAAAGCTCCATTGCATTGGATGAAACTTTGGTGGCAACAGAATTGCTGGATAATTAAAGGAACAAATCCACCGAAGTTTCTTCAAGTTGGCAAGAACCTGATTAGCAAGATCAGGAGAATCATCCCAAAATCCAGCAAAATTTATTGCTCCAATCCTATCATTATCCTGTGATAAAGGAACAAAATACTTTTGGGTGAGTTAGGGCTCGTTTATTTTTTAAGTGATTAGACGTCTAATGTCTTATTATTGTTTAATAAAGAGATGATGTTAAATTTCTATTGACTAAATTAGTTATTAGAGACAATTAAGATATTAGACATTAAAATCAAACAATGCCTTAGATTAATTGTTAATCACTTTACGTATATGTATCATTTAA